>JACYXH010000273.1:1376045-1543472 GCA_026745465.1 Lota lota | reverse complement strand
CCAATGCAGTTCTCCCACTTTAGCCCATTCTCAGTCAGGAAGCAGTCCAGCCTTTTGAATAGCTCTTCAGCTGTGGCTCTGTCTCTGACATATTTACAAAAAAGTAGATCCTCACACAGGGAGTTTGTCATGTCAAAACGTACATAAGCGATAAACAAACAGTCTTTGTTGCGGTCAGTTGCTTCATCGAACTGTATTTGAGTTTATCTACCAGCTGTTCTTTAAGATCGTTAGCAATGTCATTTATACGTCTGGCGACAGTGTCATTGGACAGAGGGATAGTTTTTATTTTTGCAGCACTTGCGTCATCCAGCATGACAGAGACCATGTCTAATGCTGCAGGCAGTATCAGCTCCTCTGCTATGGAGTGGTTTTTTTGCACTGAGCAATTTGGTACGCCACCTTATATGATGCTAACAGTGCTCGCTGGTTTACTCAAGTAGCATTCACAAAGCGGGACGATTGTTGGCAATATTCGGCACGTTTTCGCTGAAAAAACTCAAGCGGCTTATCAGCGTGATTGGGGTGTAATGTCTTTAAGTGACGCCTTAATTTATTTGGCTTCATACTGTCCGCTGCCAACATTTTTAGACACAGTAAACATACCGGTCTTTCCTCGTCTCCCACCGTAGTCACAGTGAAGCCAAGCGCTAAATACGCTTCGTCATATTTCCTCGTCTTAGCTTTCGGGAGAGTTACGTTTGTCTCATTATCTCCGTCTCTCTCCGCCTTTCTTTTCATCCCTGTTAAATCTTTTTCCATGGTGTCTCTTAAGAGTTTGTTATCTGCACTTCATATCTCCTGCTATGTGCTGTGTGCTCTTGTTCGGTGCAAAAAAAACCTTCTCCCTGCGGCAAAAAAAAAGCATGTTCCCCGGGGTCACATGAGCCCCCCCTGGCATCGCTCCGCGCTGTCCCCCCCCCCCCCCCCCCCCCCCCCCCCCAGGGGGGCGCGCCCCACTATTTGAGAAAGACTGAGTTAAGGTATTGGTAAGGGTATTTGACTCCCAGCCAAAGGTACTGGGTTCAAGCCCCAATGTCTGCAGTCTATCTTTGGGCCTCCTAGAGCAAGATGCCCTTACCCCTACCTGCTCCTTAATGAAATGTATCTGAATTCACTGTAAGTTGCTTTAGACAAAAACCTCTGCTAAATGACTAAAAAGTAATATTAAATAATTGTTTAACAAAGTACACTCAGTCTAAAAAAAAGATTTAGATGAATCGTTTTATCTTTCAATGTTCCTTTTATCCCCCCCCCCCCCCCCCCCCCCCTTTTCTCCATGAGTTATTTCTTTAAAAGCGAGCATTTTACGGTAAAGTATGACTCGACTCTCAATTCCCATCTGAACACATCACTTGCCAAGTAAAGCCAAGAAACCAGAGACCAGGAGCGGCCGACAGAAAGAGGTCACTGGAGGTCGCTGGGAGGCCAACAGACTAAAGCAAGCTGAATTTCGATTTTAGTTTTGTGTAAATCACTTCTTCGGTCTTCACTCTTGACCTCTCCTTTGAGTTTTCAGGGTTGATGTTTTTATTTGAAATTTAAAAAGTTAGGCTGGACTTCGAGTCTTTGAGGAGAACCACCAAGCAGGTGTTGTTCTATGATACTATTTACTATTGAATCATTTGGATTGACAGGAGCAGGTAAGGATTAGAAAAATGTTTTACGGAATGCTTTCAGGTTGACTTCGGCATCCAATAAAGGTGCCAGTACAAGATGAGCCCAGTACTTTACGGCTGGGAGTCCAGCACACCCCTCCCCACTTAGCCTGTCCTGGCTATCCTAGGAGAGGAGGTTTTACCTGGAAGGCCTTCTGGGTTTTCGTGCTCTGTCGGAGCGCCACCACTGCCGGCATGATGTTGAGGGCGCGGTACTCCATCATCGCGGTAACGATGTCCTCACTGTCCTGCGACGGCCCGTTGCTGAAGAACACCGCCACCTTCCTCACCCTCACGCCCTGCCGCACACGCTTGAACAGGTTGTTGCCCACGTAGCGCATGGCGGCGCCCAGATGCCGTCGGCTGGCCGTGCGCTCCAGGGCGATGTTCCGCACCGCCTCGATCAGCTGCCTCTTGCGGTGGAAGTCGTGGAAACGGATGAGGTGTTTGGTGTGGGCGCTGTAGCCCACCACGGCCACGCGCGCCCCCGTGGGGCAGTTGCTCTCGGAGATGGAGACGTCCTCCAGCAGCGCCAGCAGGGACGAGCGCATCCTCTCGAAGACGGGGGGCGTGACGTCCTCCGACATGTCCAGGCCGAACACCAGCTCTGTGGGGTAGGCCGGGCACGCAGACCCTGCAGGGGAGCACAGAGATGGAGTTGAGGAGCAGAAAGAAGAACCTCTATAGAATAGTCATGTTTACCCAAACCCTATCCTGTGTTTACATTTCATTTCCACTGCTCATATTATTATTATTTTTATAAAAAATGTTGCTATGTATATTGCTGCTGCTATCGCTATTTATAATATATTTGTTATTTTGCTGTTCCATAATTTGACACCCGAATTTCCCGTCTGGGACCAATAAGGTTCATCACAGCACATCTCAACCAAGAGAGATATTCCTTGTGATTTCTCCAGAGAAGCGACAGGCTGACACACACACCTTAAAGGACGTTTAGCTCGACTGAGTCCTATCAGTGAGGCAGGATCACGCACATCTGGTAAGGTCTCACTTCACCTTGGGCCGAACTAAAGGGCAGATTCCTAACCTTCTCCTGTGGCAATCAGGGAGCAGCTATCTGGGAGCAGCTCTCTGGGAGCAGCTCTCTGGGAGCAGCTCTCTGGGAGCAGCTCTCTGGGAGCAGCTCTCTGGGAGCAGCTCTCTGGGAGCAGCTCTCTGGGAGCAGCTCTCTGGGAGCAGCTCTCTGGGAACAGCTATCTGGGAACAGCTATCAGGGAACAGCTTCCTTGGACAAAGACCTTCTCAGAGATAAAAGCTTCACGGACACACAGAAGACAGGGACTCTTACCTTGGGAGCAGGCTGTGGGGAAACAAAAGAGAGAGTTGAGATAAGAATGATGGATCGTCACAAAGAGCAAGACATACAACTTGTTGACCTCTGAACTTTGATTCCTGAAGCTACTCTTCTCTGTTGATGGTATGCTTTGATGGTTCTCAGTCTCACCTGTAAGTCCCTTTTAGATAAAAGTCTAACAGACTGTGGAGAAACACTGAAGAAAAATGTGAAGCCCATTATTTAGGATATTTCTGATGGCTCCCATAACTTTTGAGGAGCACGCTGCTACAATCCCCTCATGGCTCATGACTTACAGCTAATTGGAATTGCATTTTTATAACATATGTATTTTAAATGAACACACACAGGACCGCAATTGCCATGTGTAGGTTGAGGCCGTATACTACATATTACTACACATAAGCTAGGTGTCCAATGACAGTAAGGAGCTGCTTTCTACTTTGTCTTATGTACACATATGAACATGTGCCGCTTGTGACGCTTACCACAGTTGTCTCGGATGTAGGTTATCAGCTGACACTCCTGGGAGAACAGAGAAGACAGTGATGTAGGGTAGACAGGCAGCAGATATCAATCACACCAGCTGACGCACAGGATTGTAAAACACTGTAGAATGTAAGTTTGTACTTACAGACATGGTCCTGAACCCTGGAGGTCCTCTGGGGCCCTGAGAGGAGAGGAGAGGAGAGGAGAGGAGAGGAGAGGAGAGGAGAGGAGAGGAGAGGAGAGGAGAGGAGAGGAGAGGAGAGGAGAGGAGAGGAGAGGAGAGGAGAGGAGAGGAGAGGGTTCATTATCATCCTTAACAAAGTACTCTCTACATTAATGCTTTTCAAACTGTGGGTCGAAGCAGAGTACCAAGTGGGTCACAGCATGAAAAGGTTTTGAAACCCAGTTCAACATCACCCTCTCCATTTATCTGTTCATCCATCTATTTAGAGTACCTCAAGTTTATTTACACCTCACCCACATCCTTCCATCCTCCCTCCTAATTCATCTCTCTCTCCCTCCCTCCCTCCCTGCTTTCCCGTCTTCTCTCCCTCCTTCCCTCCCTCCTTTCCATCTCTCCCTCCCTCACCGTGTGTCCAGATGGTCCTGGTCCTCCGTTCTCGCCCGATTCTCCAGGATATCCCGTGAGTCCCTGCAGCATCGCCAGGCATCGTCACGGCAATGACAACAAAAAGACAGTCACAGAGACGAGACATCGGAAAACCACAAAACATAAATACAGGAAACCACAGAGATAGGATTGCACACACACACCTTAACACACTTGGCCTCACATGTACACACGTGCATTGAATCACATCAACACATACACACACACATAAATACATAGTACACACTCTCTTTCTGTTTATCTCTCATTTACTGACACACACACACACACACACACACACACACACACACACACACACACACACACACACACACACACACCTCTATCTACCTCTCCCACACACTCATGATGTCACATACCCCCCTGCCGAGGTTTCCTTTAGGGCCAGGCCCTCCAGGGGGTCCATCTTGTCCACTCTTCCCCTGAAAAGGAAGAAGAAACAAACGTCACATACCAGACCTCTGAACCAGGAAGTACAAAAACACCATTACATGTTAGACCTCTGAACCAGGAAGTACAAAACACTGTTACATGTTAGACCTCTGAACCAGGAAGTACAAAAACACTGTTACATATTAGACCTCAGAACCAGGAAGTACAAATACACCGTTACATATTAGACCTCTGAACCAGGAAGTACAAAAACACTGTTACATGTTAGACCTCTGAACCAGGAAGTACAAATACACCGTCACATACTAGACCTCTGAACCAGGAAGTACAAATACACCGTCACATTCTAGTGCTTCGGTCAAAAAGTCTGAAAGTTTGTAGTCCGATGTCCTTTCCTAACCACTTTTCTTTGACCTCAACGGAAAACGTCTTGAGGTAAAGGGAAAGATGTGAAGGAGAGTTCAAAAGGACTTAGGAAAAGACACCGCGGCACTAAGGGAATCCGACTGCACTTACTCTAAGCTACGTCATAATGCAACAGTGGATGTTATGGACGTAGGTCTGCTGCAGTGAAACTACAACGGTCCGAAGATGGACTACTAAAAGCGTATCTTAGATACTTTGCCCCGTGCGTTCTAACCGTGTTGTTTCATGCAGGCTGTACAAATGTGAAAAACCCATGAAAAATAAAACGTCATTACCAATATAGGCTCCCAGCCACAGAAGTGAAACAAAATGGTTGTCACATTGATAATGGCTGCTCACACTCACACTCCTGTCCCCTCATATTTATTGTCATGAATCCCAATAAGTATGCCAGAATGGTGTGCCGCCTTAAATGTTCCTGCCCCAAGGAATTTTGGGATGGCATTATCTCCTTTCCTTTCGTAAAGGGTGGTCCAGTGAAACCTATGCTAAAGGAGATAATCAAGTAAGCATTGAAGCACCTTTCCTTAGCATTGAGAGAATTCAAACAGCTCTTATCTGCCACGTAGATACTTCTGGTTAATTTCACTCAGTTAGGAACCTTCCTACGTAAAAAAGACACATCGTTTATTAATATGTATGTTTTTGATATGGGTATCATCCCATCCAACAGAATGAGGGGTCTTACCGGAACGCCAGGATATCCGGGGAAACCAGGATCTCCCTATCAAAGAAAATTACAACATGTTTTGGAATCTATTTGGAATCATTTGGACATTTATGTACAGCACATTATGTAAGAAGGTCTAAGTTGTAAGCATTTCCCTCAATATGTAATTGCGTGTATGTAGTGCATTTGTGTGCAAGTGAGTGAGTGAGTGAGTGTGTGTGAGTTCTTACCTTAGTTCCTTTCGGTCCAGGTATTCCATACCCATCTCTGCCATCTTGCCCCTGGAAACACACACACACACACACACAATTAACACATTGAATTAAAAGCACATCCGGCCAACCAAATGAATACACAAACACACAATGAATACATATTACTCCCCCCCCCCCCCCCCCCCCCCCACACACACACACACACACACACACACACACACACACACACACACACACACACACACACACACACACACACACACACACACACACACACACACACACACACACACACACACACACACACACACAGCTCTGGCATCTTACTGGCATTCCTCTGGGCCCCAGTGGGCCTGACACTCCTTGTGGCCCCAAGTTGCCTGGTTGTCCCTGGAAACATAACAACACAGAATGATGTCACCACATGATGACATAATTTCATCACAGAATGATGTCACCTCACCACATACCGTAATAGCCAATCTAATATTCTCCAATATAATATAAATCTTTGAAATTTCATACTAATATGTCAATAGTGGAATAACCTATTCTAGTTGCTCTAATCTAATCTGGTCTAGTATAATCAAGTAATTATCTGATCTAAACTCAACTAATGTTATCTAATATAATACTATTTTATGTAATCCAACCTAAACTAAGCAATCCCCAATATAACCCTAATTGTACTCCTTTTTTTTCTTCTATTCCCTTTACTGTATGTCAGTATTCTAGTTTAGACTGAACCCTCTACATGTGAGCCAGGGGACTTCCTGTCAGATCACACCATGGCACAGGATGTGATGTCACGCACCTTCTGTCCATTGGCTCCCCGTCGTCCAGCTAAACCGCTTGGTCCTTCAGCCCCTGGCCTGCCCTGGAAATGAGCCAAACACACCCCATCAGAACCAAACACACACCCCATCAGAACCAAACACACTGGGGAATCACTGCTTTTATGTTGCACATTCATAAGTCATTCAGCAGACATTTTGTCCAAAGTGACTTACAAGTGAGGTCCTGCATGACCAAGTTTCTTAGAAACCACTGGACAGAGGGCAGAGAAGCTAGCATTATCTGAACACAGCAGAACGTGATAGTCTGAAAGATATAAGAATTACACTAATCCTCATATTAAGTCAATAACTGCCATAAGTTAAACCAGTCATAACCATCTAACTCATAAAATTCATACAGACTTTTCCAGGATACAATTGTTCTGTTGACCATTAAAAAAGAACAAAACAGTAAGAAAACTGTGCTCAGTAAGAAAACTGAGCACACCGGAATTGGTGATCGTTTCATTAAAACATGTCAGGAAGATGCCAGTTTAATAAAGTGTTTGAGCTTAGTTTAGGCGTTTCTCATACGAAAATATTCTGTCAGGTGTTACTGGACATATCTGGTCTGGTTCAGACTGGTTTAAACTGGTTCTGGTGGATCTGATGGTATACTGACCTGAGGTCCAGGAAGTCCCTGGATTCCTCTGGGGCCTGGTTCACCTCTGTTCCCTTGGGGTCCCTAAAACAAAGCAGAATCATAACGGGGTAAGGAACAGGACCTCACACACACACACACACACACACACACACACACACACACACACGTCTCCAACACACACACACATACACATACACACATACTCATTCGCAGTGTGGTCAAAGCTGGTGTAGTTTTATACTGGTTTACATTGGGCTCCTTGTAGAAAGCCTCAATGGCTTAAAACCTACCCGGGATCCTGAGGGGCCTGAGCTTCCTGGTTCTCCTTCAATGCCCGACTCTCCATTAAAACCCTGGAGACACACACACACACCAAATAAAGCACAAACTGAGATGAGCAACCAAGTCTTTAATATCCCAGATAAGTGGAGGGGAGGGGAGGGGAGGGGAGGGGAGGGGAGGGGAGGGGAGGGGAGGGGAGGGGAGGGGAGGGGAGGGGAGGGGAGGGGAGGGGAGGGAGGGGAGGGGAGGTTAGATGGGGGTATCATCCTACATTTTCTCCCATGGGTCCTCGTCTTCCTTTGGGTCCCTGTGGAAGGACAGATTTAGTTAGGACGAGTCCAGAGACATAAAAAGTAGACATAATAATGAGACACAATAGAGTATAACATACATAACATGAGAAGCCGAGACAAAACTTTCTCTCACCTCGTGTCCCTCGATTCCACTCTCCCCGTTCAAGCCATCCTCCCCTGGATTGCCCTGGAGAGGAAGTGCGTGTGTGTTGATAAGTGATAGTAAAAAAGAAAGCACAAAAATGTTAAGTCCAGTTACTGAACAGACAGACAGACAGACAGACAGACAGACAGACAGACAGACAGACAGACAGACAGACAGACAGACAGACAGACAGACAGACAGACAGACAGACAGACAGACAGACAGACAGACAGACAGACAGACAGACAGACAGACAGACAGACAGACAGACAGACAGACAGACAGACAGACAGACAGACAGACAGAGAGAGAGAGAGAGAGAGAGAGAGAGAGAGAGAGAGAAAGAGAGACACAGAGAGAGAGAGACAGAGAGAGAGACAGAGAGAGAGACAGAGAGAGAGAGAGAAAACTGTTAAGCACATTGACTAAGTGACCATTCCTTCACATTAACTGAGAATAGGATTTCCAACAGGAGCTTCCTTACCGGTATACCAGCGTTTCCTGGTTCTCCTTTTGGTCCCACTGCCGCATTGTCAGAGCCAGCATCCCCCTGAGGCACAACACACACACACACACACACACACACACACACACACACACACACACACACACACACACACACACACACACACACACACACACACACACACACACACACACACACACACACACACACACACACACACACACACAGTCTGTTGTCAGAGTTTGGATTGGCCTAGCCAGACGTTCCAGCTGAGTTCTGAGGTCAGAAGGGCTGTTGGATTGAAACTTGGATCCAAACTTCAGAGTGGACCAGTGGACCAGAACCCACCAGCAGTGTGTGTATGTGTGTGATAAAAAGACATGATTGACATCTTGCACATCAAGTCAGTGTTCACGCTCAGTTACAACTCAAGTTGGACGTTACACCCGTGTTTTATCCATCCCATCAAAACACAAGATGCATGCTGGTACGTATCCAGGGCCATAGCCAGCTTGTAATAATAAGATAAATCATGAGCAATGGTTAGCAACGACAGATGAATGGGGTCAAAAGGATTCTCCCCTGGAGGATTATATAGTTAATATTAAGGTGCAAAATAACATTTTAACACATTTTGAGGTTGTTGGAAGGACCACCCTCAGAGATGGGGGTGTTCCCTTTGAAGTTATAATTATATGTGCTATTTGGAATGAAGTAGTATTCCTATTTAGCATTTGACAAAAACTTAAATAGCATGAGTACTTAGAGGTTTTATTTCCCATGTTTCACATTTCTGTAGTTGACTGTAATATTCATTACAAATAAACATCTGACTAATAAATGGTAAATAATTAAAATAATGTATAAGTTGTATCAACGTTATTTACCATTTTTAACCAAATTTACCAATTACAGAGTTTCATTTGCGCAAACCAACTCTCAGCTTGACCACTCTACTCTCTTTGCTGTGTTAACTAGTGTGTTTGCATGTTAGCGAGTTGGCTAGCTCAGACTTGACTTGATTATTGCCATGCCAAATAAGGTTATGAGAATTTGGACAGTTTATGCAGAGACAGCTGATAGTGTAATGAAGGACATACAACGTAGAGAGAGATAGAGAGAGACAGAGAGAAACAGAAATAGAAACAGAGACAGAGACAGAGAGACAGAGACAGAGACAGAGAGACAGAGACAGACTATACCGGGTCTCCTCTGAGTCCTCGTTGTCCTTGGACTCCTTCCTCTCCTGGGATCCCCATGTTGCCCTGGAGATGGTTACACAGGTCAAAGGTCACACACCATCATCATGACATCACATGACCTAACCTCTACTTGCTCATGAATGATATCTATCTAACCTTCATTGCAAGCCTGCCACATTACTAATAAATATAAGTTGTTATTAATAATAATAAGCAAGAGCAGTTTACCGCATTTCCTGGGCGTCCTCTCTCTCCTGAAGCTCCTTTCAAGCCCGCTTCACCCTGCGGATGCACACACACACACACACACACACACACACATCATATTTGAAATGATGCACACACAAACGTTAACACATTTAACATGATAGGTGGTGTATTTTCTATGTAAATGAGGTGTAGATGAAGCTAGCTGGTTACCTGCTCTCCATCGATTCCATCCAGTCCGTGATCTCCCTCTTCACCCTGAAGGAGTAAAAATAAAATCAGACCTCCTCTTCCCTCCTCATTCTCTCACCTCCTCTAACACCCCCCCCCCCCTTCCAGCTGACCTCCTCTCTTCGCCTTCATCCTCCTCTCACCTCCTCCTCCTCTCACCTCCCTCCTCCTCTCCTCCTCCTCTCTGAGTTCTGTCCAAACATTCCTCTGTGATACCCAATCCCTGACTCCACTTCCTGGACTAAAGAAAGATTTCCTGAAGGTTCAGACACTTACCCTGTCTCCACGATGACCCCAATAGCCCTGTCAATCAAAGAACAGAGATCTAGATTAAACACACACTATGCCAACCACCGCTGTCATTCAAATGTCCACAGTACGATCACAACTCAAGTCTACTGCTATTAGTGAGTGGTAGTACTCCTATGAGTCTATTAGTCTATGAATTGTAGTCATGGGGTTAGATGTAGTATAGCTATAGTGGAGAAAGTAGCAGTATTAGTGGTTGTATTGTGGTCCGTCTGTCTGTCCATCCACCTTCTGTCCTCTGGTCCCCGGGCATCCCTGGATTCCTCGGGCCCCAGAGGGCCCGGGAGGACCTCGATCGCCCTGCGAGATAGAGAGAGAGAGAGAACATAAAACACATGTAAGCGTTTTTTATTTAAAAAAGATAAATAAATGTAAACATACACATATACATACATGTGAGAGCCAAATAAGGACTAGTAATAATAATTTAATTGAAAATTCATAAGAAATGTATTGGTTTAAAATGCATGATTTAGTAATGTTTAGGTCTGATAACATTTCAGTATTTAAGCTTCCAGTCAGATAGCACTACGTCATAGCGTCATTGATTGGACGTAGTTCGTTTTTTAGTTTTGAAGTTAGAGACGTGGAAGCAACACATTTTTTTGACCGTGCGTACCATGTATAATTTTGTGTTTTATAAGTAAACATTTAAAAGGAAAACTGTTTGGTTTGCTCGTGTTGCAAATACTTGTTGCAATTAGACTGACTTCAAAAAAGTGGCAAAGAAGAATTAGAAACGAGGTACGTGCCACTACAATACATATATACAACTTAACATACAACATATATATACAAAACAACAACAAAAAACACTATACATTCATTTAAGCCTAAATATCATCAAAAATCTGCTCTCCTTCCACAACAGAGCATAGTGCTCCTCTGTAACCCCAGATGTGTTAGAATCTATCTATGTCCTGTATTTCTTTATAATACCTGAAATCTACTTTCTTAGACAAATTGCCATCTTTGCTTGGCCAATCATAAAGTTTAAAAAGCACTTTTGTGTTGTACATTTTACTGTATTTAAAAACAAAAATGAAGTTGAGAGAAATGAAGAGAGAGAGAGAGAGAAACGTTCTTACATCAGCCAAAAAAAACCTTAAAGCAACACTAATCTCCCTGTTGGGAAATATGGCAGGGGAAGAATGTTTGCTTTAAGCCAAGCATCCTGCCGAGGCTCAAGGGAAATGTTGTTTTTGAATAGTAGACGTATTAAGCTATATTTTAATTTATAATCAGTTGAACGTAGTTGTATTCAACACCAACGGAAACCAGAATATAAATAAAAAGCTGATACAGGCTGTGAAAGTATGTATTGCTGTGAGCATATGTATGTATATGAATGTGTTTATACCTCTGTGTTGTGCATGCATGCTCATGTATATGTATGCTCTTCAGTTTAATTTGACTCAACAGGTGAGGAGGAATTGAAATAATTGTATTTATAATAAACCGATAAACATATTAGGAAACATAATACTTACAGCAGTGCCTTCCTCTCCTTGGAATCCTGGATGACCTTCAGGTCCGGGACCACCCTGAAAACACACAACACACACACACACACACACGATGTGTCATCCCTCTCTCTCTGAGGCTCTGGGCTCTCCTCCTCTAGGGCCGTGGCAGATGTTGCTACTCAGACGTGTTCGTCTACCGTACCGTTCTCCCGGCAGCCTTCAAGTGGGAGCTGAGATAACCTCTCAAACGCTCCAGAAATAAAACCAGAGCATGCAGCTGAATGATTAGATAGAGAGACGGTTGTGATGGAGGGGGACTGGTTCCTGCTGGCCCTGAGGAGAGCCTGGACTGACATTCACCGGAGCTACAATTACCACTTCTAGAGCCTTGTGTGTACAGCAGTGTCCATTCCTAGCCCAAGCTCTGATCGGAAGATATGAAAGCTGTGATAACAAAGAGGGATAGTATCCAGTGGTTTCATGTTGGAAACAATGAGAATAATCTCATAGTCCCAGTTACTTCGCATCTCGTCTATCACACCTACCTCATCGTGTCCCCATGACACCATCACCTTTGACCTCATAACTTCATTACATCATCACCTCTGACCTCATCACTAGGGATGCACCGATTCCAATTTTTCTCAGTACAAGTACAAGTACTTACATTTGGGTACTCGCCGATACCGAGTACCAATTAGAGTACTTAATAATACGATTACTGTTTAAAAAAACACGCCATGTTATCACCATGGTTACGGCCAACGGCAACTTTGGGATTGTTTTTTAGTAACGTCGTTGTTGTGTTATAATGAGCGATGTAGTAAATGAAATGATATACCATGGGTACTATAGACTATAGGTGTCCGGAAAGCCCAACCCTCGGACGCGGTTATTAAATAAATCGCTGCTCGGACGGAGCGTCACCATCCACACACTGTAGCGGTATACAATACGTTTCCGAAAACCTCAACTTTCTCTCGGACGCAGCAGTCCACCGCTGCCCAGGCAGAGATCCACACGCCCACACAAACCGCGCCGCCGGTGCCCCTTTCTCCTCTAAATTGAGGACTTATTTCAGTAACAGTGAAAAAATGGCATCCATTACTATGTTGATGATCATATAGGACAAATTACCACGTTTAAAAAATATATAAAAGAAGAAAAAAACTTTTTGGCTCTTCAACGTTAGGTCACGTTGCGTAAAGTGCTACCGGGTGGTTGTATCGGAGAAGTTTTACGAGTACATGAGCACAGTATGGGGTCAGAGTACTGGTATCGGTATCGGTGCGTCCCCACTCATCACCAGTCACATCATGACATCATGACCTCTGAACTCATCATCAATCTTAGCTCATCCGTGACACCAGCAGCGGATGACCTCATCACTCCATTTTCTGATTAATTCTACGGCATCACAGCAGGAACATCAGAGGCCTTGCTGGTCCTGAAGGTTGTCGTGGTCGTCACTAGGAACTAACTTCTGAATAGTCTCATTCATAGGTCTGTGTAGATCTTACAGTTACAACCAGGAAACTCTCTTTGTTGTATATTTAACGGTAATGCTGTCAGAATGTGTGAGGCGTTCAAACGTTGATCGTTATGTCTCTCACCTTGGTAGCCAAGGATCCTCGCAAGCCTCGGATTCCTTCATGTCCCGAACATTTACACATGACACCACAGCACTCTCGCTCGGCCACGGCGTCCTGGACGAGAGAGGGGGAGGGGGAGGGAGAGGGAGAGGGATGGAGCCAAATCTGAATACGGTATTCGGTAAAGCACAAATAGTGGGGTTTTCCGAATATTTATTTCATACAAATATTCAAAAAAAGTATTTGTTTCAGGGAAGAAAAAAAAAGAAAAAAATTAAACATGCCAAATAGTTGGTGTTCCTCATCACTGTGAGACTGAAAAGGAGCCACGCAGGCTTATTAAAATATAAGCAAAACTTTGTACATTGCTACGCCACTATTTTGTTTTTTTATCCATTTTCTTTTTGCCTTTTGTTTTCCTGTTGGAACCTGCAACATGTGAAAAGGAGTTAGTTTGACCGGGAGGAGGAGATCAGCTTTGGTCTGGCAGTGTAGCTAGTTCACCTACACGCTGTGCTCACTGCTCAGTCAGCCCGCGTGTCACAAATAAGAAGGCTTATTTGACCGGGAGGAGATTAGGCTAGTATTCGCCTGGTAGCCCTTTCTTTTGTTTGTTTATATTCTGTCTGTTCAGCAGTCCTCCAATTAGGGCGGGTGGTGGCGGGGTTCACAATGTTCACACAGTCACTTATTAGTTTAGAGTTTAGTTTATTGGTTTGAGTGTGGATTAGGAACTGAATGCTCGTTTTAAAATGATTTTCTTTTCAATGATGTTTATGGTCATACATGTTTATTGCTGGATTTTTGAAAATCATAAACCAATATTACATTTAAAGGTAGGATAGGCGGTACCTTGCAAGGATTGCACAAAACATTGCCTTTTCTACCTTTAAGTGTTCATAATTATTATAAAAGTTTTTGAAGAACACTTGTCCAGAAATTATAATATAAAATGTACAGTTGTGGAGCAAGAATAGGTTAGGTTTAGTTTAGTTTAGTTTAAGGTGGATTTACAATCCGTTTAGATTCGTTTAGATTAAGGTGGACATACATTCCGTTTAGTTTAGTATAGTTTAAGGTGGACTCATGATCTGCTTAGTTTATGTAGTTTAAGGTGGACTTGTGATCTGTTTAGTATAGTATAGTTTACTTTAAAGTGGACTCAAGATCTGTTTAGTATAGTTTAGTTTAGTTTAAGGTGAACTTACGATCTGTTTAGTTTAGTATAGTTTAAGGTGAGTTTACGATCAGTTTAGTTCAGTATAGTTTAGTTTAAGGTAGACTTACGATCTGTTTCGTTTAGTTTAGTTTAAGGTGATCTTACGATCTGTTTAGTTTAGTATAGTTTAGTTGAAGGTGGACTTATGATCTGTTTAGTATAGTATAGTTTAGTTTAAGGTGGACTTACGATCTGTTTAGTATAGTTTAGTTTAAGGTGGACTTACGATCTGTTTGGATTAGTATAGTTTAGTTTAAGGTGGACTTACGATCTGTTTAGTATAGTTTAGTTTAAGGTGGACTTACGATCTGTTTAGTATAGCATAGTTTACTTTAAGGTAGACTTAATATCTGTTTAGTATAGTTTAGTTTAAGGTGGACTTATGATCTGTTTAGTTTAGTTTAAGGTGGACTTACGATCTGTTTAGTGTAGTTTAGGTGGACTCACGATCTGTTGGAGCACGGTGCTGCCCACGCTCTGCATGCCCACGCTGAGTGGGACCTTGTAGCCGAACCCTCGACCGAACTCCACCATCTGGATCTGGCTGGAGTCACGCACACCATCCAGCGCCACCGCCAGCAGAGCATTCACCCCTGCAGAGAGACAGACAGGGAGAGAGAGGCAGACAGACAGGTACAGACAGACAGGAACGACAGGGAGAGAGATACAGACACAGTGAGAGAGAGAGAGAGAGAGAGAGAGAGAGAGAGAGAGAGAGAGAGAGATACAGACACAGTGAGAGAGAGAGAGAGAGAGAGAGAGAGAGAGAGAGAGAGAGAGAGAGAGAGAGAGAGAGAGAGAGAGATACAGAGAGAGAGAGAGAGAGAGAGAGAGAGAGAGAGAGATACAGAGAGAGAGAGAGAGAGAGAGAGAGAGAGAGAGAGAGAGAGAGAGAGAGAGAGATACAGACACAGTGAGAGAGAGAGAGAGAGAGAGAGAGAGAGAGAGAGAGAGAGAGAGAGAGAGAGAGAGAGAGAGAGAGAGAGAGAGAGAGAGAGAGAGAGAGAAGGAGACAGATAAAGAGAGAGACACAGACAGAAAGACAAATAGTTAAACAGGAAAGTGCAAATAAAGAGTAGGAGGAGGAGAGTCAGGTATCATTGATTCCACTTCTATGTTTTAAAGATGAACTTGTGAGATATTTCGTAGAGTTTGGCGGTTGTAGTATTCTGCAGTGGTACACAGAGTCCCATGTGCATCCTGGCCTCACCAGACAGACGCAGCAGCTCAGACTGATGCTCCAGCTTCATAACATCTTCATCCAGACCATCTGTGAAGACCACGAGCACCTGACACGCACACACACACACACACAAACATTCAATACGCACAACTGTTGGCTAACGTTACACAGGCTAACCAGAATAATGTTTGAGAATAACTCAGTTTGTAGCACAGAGGGGAGAGCTACAATTACAACAACCCAACATCAACATCTTGCTGCATTGGGAATCAAAACCAGTACCTTTATAATCACCTTTAAATTATATATTGTTAATGAATGCCCAACAAGATATACCACTTCATACTACCATTCATAACTTCATTACATTTGTTTCCCATCGCTCCTGCTGTGCTGTACCTTGGCGCCGGCCCTGGACTGGGTCTGGAACTTCTCCTGGAAGGAGGTGAGCAGGGCCGTGTTGAAGAAGGTGGCCTCCGACATCTGCAGGGTCATGACCTTGTCCATGACCGCCTCGCTGAACTGCTCAAAGTTGAAGTCGTACAGGATACGCCCGTTACGGCCCACCAGCCGGAAGGCGATGTTGGGTTTGATGGGCGTGTTCTGGACGCAGCAGAGACCCTTCAGCGTGGACACATATTTGAGGATCTCCGGCAGGGCCGCCCGCAGCTTGGGGTACCCTGTAACCAGCAGCTCCGACCCAGCCCGCTGGGAAATGTCAAAACCAATGGCCACATCGATACTGCAGGCTGAGATAGAGAGAGGGAGAGAATGTCATTATATGGACCAGTTCCAGGAAACAGTTTGATTCCCGATCACCCATTTATTTATTTATTTATTTATGTGTTTATCTTTGTGTATTATGTATATGTTTAATATAATTTATATTGTGCTCTTCCTTCAAATGAGGGGGGGTCTTTTATGGCAGAAAGTGATAAGTATATAAATGTACTCCTAAAATAAAAATGAAATGAAGTAGAAAAATTAACTGTGCCAGACAAACAGACAGACGGACAGAAGGAAAAACAGATGAAAAGATTAATCCTAACCAGATATGTCTTTTGGGGGCTTGGACTTGCAGATGGTGTCCACCACCTTCTGCTTGATCTTGGCCAGTGAGCCGAAGTCCTTGACGGTGAAGAGGCGATTGGAGTCGGCCGTGATCTTCAGCAGCTCCAGTCTGTGGACAGAGCCGATGCCGATGACAAAGATCTCGATGCCCATCCCCCGGAGCACCTCGGCCGCCTGCGCCACGTCATCCTCGGAGTCCCCGTCCGTCATCAGCACCAAGTTCTGGGAGATGCCGCTCTTGATGCGGCTCCCAGTTGATGTCTGGAAGTACTCCTTGATGAAGCGCAGCGCGTCTCCAATCTTGGTTCCCCCTCCCTCCTGCACCATGTTGAGGATGTGCTTGGTCACCTCCTCCGCCGTGTGGAACTGGTTCAGGTAGAACTCCTTCTGCGGGGAGCTGCTGAACTGGGCCACGCCCACGCGCACCAGCTCTTCGCTGACCTTGAAGCTGCCGATTAGGTCGGTCATGAAGGTCTTCATGGTGGTGTAGTCAACGTCGGGGATGCTGCCCGACTGGTCAATCAGCAGTACCAGGTCCGCTTTCTGCTTCTCACATACTGGGAACACAAGCCAGGAGGCCCTTAGATGTCTGGGTCAATGCTCTACTGTACTATAAAACACTTTATGCGCTACCTTCGACAATACTCTGTCTAAAGTACCCTGCAGTAGTACAGGATACAGTATACCCTACTGTACTTCTCTCTATACTCTTTATTCTACTGTACTGTATGCTTTACTCTATAGTACACTATACTACACTCCATACTCTACTTTCAACACTGTACTATGTCCATAATATACTAACCAACACTACACTACTCTATAATATACTACACTGCACTCTATATGACAGTATTGTATTCTGTACTCTACAGGACAACTCTCTTGACTATATTACCCTCGATCATTTAGTGACAGACAGACAGACAGACAGTTACCAGGACTGGCGTCGTTGCAGAGGACATGGGTGATGTTTTTGTAGAGGGTCTCCAGAACGTCAAAGTTGTCCACGAAGAAGACCTTGGAGGGTTCCCCGGCCATGATCTCCAGCTGAGGCTTGTCGGCTTTGTCCACTCCAATGCTGTACACGACGATGCCCTTGTTGCGCAGCGCCACAGATGGAGCCATCAGGTGGTGTGGGTCGGTGGCGTCGCCGTCTGTGATCACCATCAGGATCTGGGGCACGCTGGAGGCCCGGCGGCCTCCGAACTGCTCATCAAAGTACTGTAGGGCGTAGGCCAAGGCCTTGCCTGTGTAGGTGTCTCCTTTCGGGGACCTGAGCGCCCGGATGGCCTTCAACACCTGTCTCTTGGAGAAATACTCTTTGAGGGTGAAATTGGATTTGGGTTCGTTGGAGTAGAGGATGACGCCAAAACGCGTCATATTCTCGCCGACGGTGGTCTCGTTTACGATGGACTCCATGAACTTCTGCATGCTCTTGAACTCAGCATTGTCGATGCTGGTGGAGCCATCGACCAAGAAGATGATGTCTGCCCCCTCCGTCTTCTTGCACTCTAAAGGAAGAGACAGAAGAATTTCACATTGTTCATCGAATTATCATTCAGGATTGGGCGAAGATTATGTGGACTTTGGGTGGTATTGTATTGTCATGAAGATATTGACTTTCTGCGTTACCACTTTGGTACAAATTGCTTTAACATTTCATACTCAACTACATTTTATTAACTGGTAAATCATTTAACAGTTTACTTGAATATTTATAAATTATAAGTGCTTTCTCTGAGGGGATTTGCATATTCACTGGAGTATATTATGCAAGTAGAATTCCCACCACTATATACAGCATCAACACTAGCTGTGTCTCACCTCTCTTACAGAAACGCAGACCCAGCTCACTCTCAATGTCCTTCAGTGCATCAAAGTTCCTTTCAGTGAACACAAAGTCCTTGGAGCCACTGATCTCCAGAAGCTGTGTTGTGTTGGCGTCCACCAGTCCGATGGCGTAGATGTTCACGCCCTTGTTCCTCAACTTCTCGGCCGGCCCCTTCACCTGATCCTGGGACTCGCCATCTGTGATCACAATCAGGTTCTGTTGCATCCCCGGTCGACCCCCGTTGACCGGGTCAAAGTACAGGGAGACGTCGGTCAGGGCATGGCCCGTGTGCGTGCCTCCACCTAGCTGCTGCATGTTGTCAATAGCTTTCCACATGTCGCCTTTGTCGTAGAATCTGTTGAGGGGGAACTCCAGTGTCTGGATGGTGCTGAACTGCATGACTCCCACGTGCACCATTTCTTGTCCAACCTGAGACTTGCCAATCATGGATTTTGTAAAGTTCTTCATCTTCTGGTAGTCTTCTGTTCGGATGCTTCCAGAGCTGTCAATCAAGAAGAGGAGGTCCCCTGAAATGTCCTTGCAGGCTGTGGACAAGAAACACATTCAATGTAAGCCCTGCTTCTTTCAATATCGCCAATGTGAGAAAGGGGAGCAAGGAAAAACGACAATAAAACTCCATTAGGCTACACATTGAACCTATACAAATTCAACCAAAGGCGGACTTGCAGTACAATAGAATAACATGGAGAGAAATGTGCTTACCATCTGGTGAACAGATGTCTGTGATAATGTTGTCCTTGATCGGCTTTAGGGCATCAAAATCATTCACATAGAAGGTCTTCTGTGGGCTTCCTGCGATCTCCTGCAGCTCCGCCTCATTTGCGCTCTTCACTCCGATTGCATAGATGATGACGCCCTGGGCTCTCAGCTTCTCTGCAGGAAGTTTGACCTTGTCCGTCGACTTCCCGTCCGTGATGACAATGAGGTACTCAGGGACTTTGTGCCCTCGAGTTTTCATGGCTCTCTCAAAGTGGGGCGTCATGAAGGATAGGGCGGCTCCGGTCTCGGTACCGCCGCCGATCTGTTTGATGTCCTCCACCGCCTTCTCCAGGGTTTTGCTGTCAGTGTACGTGGTCAGGTCGAACTCTAAGATGGGCGAGTCTGCGTATTTGACAACCCCAATGCGGATGTGCTCAGGGCCGATGTGGAAGTTGTTCAGAAACTCAATGATGAATTTCTTCATGTCTTTGAAGTCGTCGGGCCAAATACTTCCTGATTGGTCGATCAAGAAGAATATGTCGGCTTCGTCTGTTTGCACACATCCTGGAGAAATAAAACAAATACTGTTTTAAAATAGATCTGCATTTCTGGGTTATTACAATAGTGTAGTAAGTTCTCAACTGAAAGGTCCTGGGATCCATACCCAACTTCTCAGTTATAGATGTTCGAGAACTAAAACGTCAAAAACAACTTTTAAAATGCAAACTATCAGGCCCAAACCTTCTTTGATGTCGGTTCTTCTCTCGTTGACTGTAATGGCCTGACGGAAGATGTTGTGGCACAGAGACTTCTCCACGCTCCTCTGCAAGGTCTTCAGCTTGACGAAACTGTCGACATTGTACACATGCTTGGTCCAAGGGTGCGATGCAATCTGCACCAGCTGGGTCTTGTTTGCATCTTTGATTCCGATGGCATAGACGGTGACGCCATCGCGACGCAGGTCTGCCGCCTCCTTGTCCACCTCATCCTGAGATTGTCCATCAGTGATAACCACCGCAACCTGCTGGACGCCTTGGCTTTTCCGGCTTCCCCGCTCTTTGACAAAGACGTTCTGGCGAGCAAACTTCAGCGCTAGGCCCGTTTTGGTGCCTCCTCCATGGTAGGGCAACATCTTGATGAACTGGAGGAGCTCATTCTTGTCATTGAAGGTGTTGAGGTAGACCTGGCCTGTAGGATTGTCGTTGTACATGACAATGCCAACCCGTACTCTGTTTGTTTGGACGTCGAGGCTTTCCACCATATTGTGCAGGAAAGCGAGCACCAACTGAAAGTTGGCACCACCGATACTTCCCGACTCGTCCACAATGAACACAACATCAGCTACTCTGGCTGCTACACAATCTGTGAAAATAAATGGGGGGGTTAGGACTATGTTTAATAATTTGTAATAATTAACAGATTCACAATACGGATGGAAGTGACTCAATACATATCAGCACATTGATTACATTGACCAGAATCCCAAGGAACTCATTGGTGATCCTCACCTCCAACTACGTCCATGTGCTCTTCCTCAGTCTCAAACGCCTTCTTCAGCTCACGCACAATGTCGGTAGACTGGTAAACATAGGGGGCAGTGGCCACCGTCTTCATCTGGTGTGTCAGGCCCGAGCCGAGGCCAACGCCCATCACCGTCACCCCTTCGGACTTCACCAGGCGGGCCGGTTGGTAGATGCTGTCGCTGGAGTTGGCCCCGGACACGACCACCAGGAACTGCCGGAAGCCCAAGTCCTCGCGGCTCCCGGACTTGGTGTTGAAGAAGTTAGTGGCGGCGTAGGTCAGCGCGTCGCCCAGGTTGCGCTGCTCGTTGCCCCGGAGACCGCGCACACGGAAACGCCGGACGTTGGCCAGCACTTTGTCTTTGGTCATGTGCTGGTTAGGGAGGAATTCCACCTTGGTGTCCTGGCCGTACTGGGCCAGGCCAATGCGGTGGGCCGATTCTCCCACGTTGAGCTGGTTGACCAGGCGCACCAGCATGGTCCTGGTCAGCTGGATGTCGGCAGCGCTCAGGCCGCTGTCCACCAGGAAGTAGATATCGGAAAACTTTTGCACCAAAGCTGAAAAAAAAAAAGAAAAATATGGAATGACGGCATCGAAAGTGGAATTAGAATCATTATATATATATATCTTTTGATTTTTTTTATGTTTAGTTATCGATTATGTTTAAGATAAATGTGTGTGAATGAGTGTATGCTTGTGCGTGTGTGTGCGTTCATGCCTGCCTATTTGTGTGTGTGTGTGTGTGTGTGTGTGTGTGTGTGTGTGTGTGGACCTTAATGCCTGCATTTGTGTGTGTGTGTGTTTGTGTTCATGCTGGTGCATGTGGCAGAGATGCCACAACATACCCGTGCGTTGGTTCTCCACGGACACACAGACGGTCTGAAACAGCCGGTCCTTCAGCTGCTGCAGCTCCTCGTAGTTGTCGATGCTGAACAGGAAGCGGTCGTGGGGCCGGTTGGCGATCGCTTGCATCGTTGTTTCATTGGGGCTGCCGACGCTGATGGCGAACATGATCACCCCCTGCCGCCGCAGCTTCTGCGCAGGCTCCAGCACGTCGTCCGACGAGTCCCCGTCCGTGATCACCACGGCGATCTGGGGCACGCGCTCCGCAGCGCGACTGCCTGCTGCCGGGGTGAAGAAGGTCTTCTGGAGGAAGGAGATGGCCTTGCCCGTGTAGGTGCCTCCCTTGCGGTACGGGATCTTGCTCACCTGCTCCAGCAGCGAGGCCTTGTCCATGTGGTCCTTCAGCAGGAACTCTGTGTGGGGCAGGTCGCTGTACTGCGCCACGCCCACACGCACCTTGTCTGCGCCCACCTCCAGGTTCTCGATGAACTCCTGGAGGAAGAGGAGCATAACCTGGAAGCTTTCGGGGCCGATGCTGCCGGAGCCGTCCACCAGGAACACGATGTCCGCCACCGATGTCTCAGTGCAATTTTGGGAGGAGGGAGCATCTGGATCAGGAGAGGAAAGGGTTATGTGTGTGTGTGTGTGTATGTGTGTGTGTGTGTTTCTGTTTTACGAAGCTGCAAAGTAGAGTTGAAAATGTTTCAATGCTAACGGGACATTTACATTGAACGCAGTTGTTTGTTGCAAGTTTTTCCTTAGTCAATATGATTATTAGAAATCATGGAGCTGAATGGGACTGTACACATATTACACAATTCATATCACAATCAGGTATCTTTTTTACTGTCACCATGATCACTGTACATGTTGTAGGACATAGCGGAGGTA
Organism: Lota lota; assembly: GCA_026745465.1. Lineage (NCBI taxonomy): Eukaryota > Metazoa > Chordata > Actinopteri > Gadiformes > Lotidae > Lota > Lota lota. Next base: position 1,520,757 of record JACYXH010000273.1, on the reverse strand, counting down.
ATAACCGATTTATCTTTCTCAACACAGTCCTCTTACTGCATCCATAGTGATAAACCACATTCATAGACCTATAATTATTGCTATCTGTCATATGTATTGATCATTCATCTCGATAGCAGTCGGCGCTACAAGCCAATGTTGGCTTGCACTGTGGTACGTAAATATAGGTTGCTTTTGATAACATAAAAGTGTGCAGGTGTGATGCAACAGTTTCGGATTAAGGACTTACTTTCTCAGAAAGAGTGATAGCCTACTTTTAGTTATCAAACAGGGAAACAACCTAAAAAACGAACATATCCAAAACATTGGATGTATTAAAGAATGCAGACCCACTTATCATAACCCCCCTAAACGCAAACTGCCATATGTTACACTATTTTACTCTTGAATTAAAAAGTGAAACACATTATAATTGAATCCTTTAAATACATAGGAGGTATTAATTAAAATACCGTATGGTTGAGAGGTAAAAGGGAAGGAAGAGAGAGAAATAAAAAGGGCCCCTTTGTGCTCTGTGACATGAAATGAGTGAGTGTGTACATGTGTACAATGGGCATGCCTGAGTAGGTACATGTCTGTGCAGCGCACACCGGTGTGGCCATGTGGTTTATGTCTTTTGGTGGGAGAGAGCGAGAGATGGAGAGAACCAGAGGAAGAGAGGAACAAGCTAACGCCGGTACCTGAAGCTAACCACACCCACCTGTTGGCTGAGCCTCGTTGCCATGGAGACACAAGGAGGCCATGACAACAACGAGTAAGAGGAAGCTCCTGATCTCTGCCATGTTCACACGTTCCTCTCAAGACCCCCGCTCTTCCTAAGAAAGAAAGAAAGAAAGAAAGAAAGAAAGAAAGAAAGAAAGAAAGAAAGAAAGAAAGAAAGAAAGAAAGAAAGAAAGAAAGAAAGAAAGAAAGAAAGAAAGAAAGAAAGAAAGAAAGAAAGAAAGAAAGAAAGAAAGAAAGAAAGAAAGAAAGAAAGAAAGAAAGAAAGAAAGAAAGAAAGAAAGAAAGAAAGAAAGAAAGAAAGAAAGAAAGAAAGAAAGAAAGAAAGAAAGAAAGAAAGAAAGAAAGAAAGAAAGAAAGAAAGAAAGAAAGAAAGAAAGAAAGAAAGAAAGAAAGAAAGAAAGAAAGAAAGAAAGAAAGAAAGAAAGAAAGAAAGAAAGAAAGAAAGAAAGAAAGTGTGTGTAAGCTGGATAATATGGGCTGGAAGGAGTACAGTTCTGAAGGCACAAACATGCATAAAACATTGTATCCCCTCACTCTATTAAAGTTCATAATACTAAATATGGATGTGGTGAACAGGTTTATAATGAATTAAACAACTCACAATCCGGCGAGGAAGCCCAAGTTCCAGGCCGTTCAGGAGCGGACCTGGTCCATGACAAAATCACAGGTAAAAACATTCTTGGGTCATGCCTCCTATTATTCAAGGTTCATTCCACGCTACTTCTCTCTAGCTGCTCCCCTCACAGACCTGGCTCGAAAGGGAGAGACCGTCATGGTGAAGTGGACAGAGAAGGCGTTCCTAGACTTGAGGGAGGCCCTCTACGCGTGGCTAGTCTTGGTAACCCCTGACTTGACCAAAAGGATGGTAGAGGCAAACAGATGCATCAGGTGGGCCTATGAGCAGTCCTCTCCCAGGAGATCAATGGTGAGGAACACCCACTGCTATATATTAGCAGGAAGCTGAATCCCAGACAGCAAGGCTACGCCAGCCTCGATAAAGAGGGTCTGGCCATCAAGAGGGCGCTGGAACGCCTCCGATGCTGCCTGAGGAGGCGTGGTCATGGCGCTGAAGAACATAGCATGCATACATACTGACAATGAATACATTGACAGTATGTATATTTTTCGTAACTGTAGACGTTATGGGAACAGTCCCCCTTCCCTACCAAATAAAAAAAAACCAAAAAAAAAACGGATGATGTAATGTGGGCGTGATCGACGTGTTAACACGACATCTCCACGGCGTTTTTGCGCTAATGGACTTCCATAAAGTGTTGTGCAAGTATACGGCATATACTTCTCCGTCAGCATTGCGTCTACCCGCCTCTTGATCCCCTCTGATGCATATCGTGCAGTAGTGTCCTGCCATAACAGCTAATCCAATCGCATTTGAATAAATGCAAATGTTCCGAAAAACACCCAATAAAGCGATTATCTTTGTGATGGAAAATGACTCAAGGCCCCATTCCGAGGTCAGCTCGCTTAAATTAAGTAGCGTTGATGTTCAAGTTGTTATGTACACACTATAGTGGCCTATCTGTCTTTTTAACTATCTAACTCCCCACAGCTGTCCGTTTTTTCCTGTATTCCTGCATTTTGCTCTGTTATCATGTGAGAAACTCCTGAGCAAGCTCCTCTCCTCAATTTCTGTCAGGCCTTGACTGCATATCCTCTCCCCAGACCAGGTGTCCGGCTTTAACTGCATTGAACCCGTTATAAATAGTAAATGGCGATACCTCGGGATATCTCTGAGATGTTCTTTGCTCCACTCTACAAAAAGGGCTTCCCTCCTTTATTCAGTGAGCTTTTTCTTTTTTCGAGAACTCTGCTCTGGGTGGAGTTGCCTTTGATACTGTGTCTTTTATGTGCTGCAGCGTATGATATAAATCAATTAGGGATATCCATTTGTCTTAGCCTTTTATTCAAGCCAGCCACCAGTCATTTCATTTGCTACAACAATCTTCCCGTTAACAGTGGCTGAAATGTCTCTGATTGGTAGAATTATACTTTCCTTCTGATCCTCTATCCTCTCCTGCCTGCCCTATTGGTTTTTCTCAAATAAGAACACTACAAAATATGGCTTTTGGAATATTTCCGTAATGAAATGAGTAGGAAAGCGAACTACTCAAACAAAAATGTGTTTTGAGATTTACAAATGACCTCGCGATGCTAGATCAGTGCTGTTAGCCAGCAGCTAAGCTAACGACGGCCCAGCTCCCGCTCCGTCACCCACCCCAGTCGGAGAGGATGCCTACAGGGACACAGATGCTACCTCTTTGCAGACGCGCTGCTTGTGAACAGGCAAGGCAGGCAACTGCTTGGGGCCCCCAGGCAGTTGGAGGGCCCCCTCCGAAGGCTGACACATTTTACTCCACACCAATGTCTCAAAATGGGGCAACCGTAGTGACCGTAACCCCCTCCCCCTTAAACAACCAGTGTAACAATTTTCCACCATATCTCAGTCGGAAACCTCCCTAATGTGCCCCATTTTATTCCCGTCAAATCTGCATGATTGATGCCCATAACATTCTCAAAGTTTGAATAATAAAGGAAAATGGAGAGGAGTTATCCATCTGGAAGTGGCAAAAAGACAGAGAAAAAAACTAGGATGAGAAAAAAGAAAGCAAGGCAGAGGTAAGTGGAGCAGATAATGACGATTAAGTGCAACAGTAAATAAAAGTGCTAGAGTTAGACTAAATGGCGTTTATTCATTCTCTTTTGTTTTGTTTGTTAGTTAACGGTTAACTGTTGGACCAGATGGCCGTGTCCGAGTCGACTAACTTGCTAGCAAGCAGGGCGAAAGAACGCGAATATTACACTAGTACAGTATTGAAACTTCAGAACCATTCATCTCGGGACATTCTACCAAAATAACGTTGTCTCTGCCATTCCTAGAGTACACCTTTCGCATGGGACACCGGTAGTTGTCATTATTGAAGGCACAAAATGTCATGGATTGATTTGGAAGCGGAAAAAACAGCTAGATAATAGCTTTTTCTGTAACTGATGAAAGTTATGTCCAAGCTTAGCTATGAATAATGAAAGCTATATCCAAGGAGAACATTAAAAGAGGACTTGAGGAATTCAAATTCTACAATGTGAAAGCATTTTGATTTTGAATTAACATTCTACTATAGTTTAGCCTACATATCACTTTATCTCTCTTCAGGGTCATTATTTGTTTCTGACAGCAGCAAAATAAAAGGATAAAGTGCCCCCTCCAAATGCTGTTAATGAAAACTGTAAGTGTCAGTATCCCACTTAGTTGATAACATATGGCATGCCCTCTAAAGATTCTTTATGACAGTAAAGAGTCTTGTTTGTCTTGTCATGTCAGTTCCGTCAACAACGTCCACCTCCAGCTAGACAGCAACACCTGTGCATCATGATGATCACCCCTCACCCCCTACTGTTGTAGAAAAAACACGCAACTTGATGTCTGCCGAAATGTAACCTGACACTTCTACCGAAACGAACGACACCCTGTGAAGTGCTGCCTTATGTAAATCTGCTATAGTATGCGGCCAAGATACCGTTGCATTCCTCCAACGGAGTAGTGCACATGGAACAGTAAAACATCCCCCTCTCGACAAAGACCCCCAGCTGAGAACCCTGAAGATATAACCCATTGTCGCAGAGGTCTCTACCTCTTTCTCCGGTGTTCTCTCGCGGGTCCACACCTTTAAGGGGTGGGCCTATCGACAAGAATACAGCGCGCTGTAGAGATAGCAGCGAGTATCGAGATTTGACATTTTTGTGTTCTATATTAGTATTGGAATAAAACTCCATACCGCATTATGAATTCGACTTGCATCTTTGCTTCTTTTTCCCGGGTTTCCAAGTTCAACATCGTCTTGCCTTTTAATTTACAACAGTTGGTGACCCCGACGTGATCTCTAAGGAAGACAAAGGAACCCGGTGCAGCCGACGACGGCCGCGAGGCCTCGGACCAACCTCTGTATCTCCTCGGCGCCAGTTTAAACTAGGTAAGCAGGACCTGTGTTAGCAACCGAACCTGTATAGGACAATTCCGGCCCCCGGAATTTAATTTAGAATAGGCCCAGTCTATTAGGAGGAGATATAGACGGTGGGTAGGTCACACCGCGAGGTCTGCATCATTGTGAACCATAAACTAAATGCAAAGTTGTCAAATCACGTATATTCTATTGTTTGTTATATGTTTGTTTGATTGACCGTGTTAACGGAGCCGTCTAGAGATGGCGGATAACTAAAGGTTGTATGTATGTTTGTTTGTTAATCGTGTTTGCGGAGCCGTCTAAAGATGGCGGATACCTAATAGTTAAGATTGTAGTTGACCGTGTTTGCGGAGCCGTCTAAAGATGGCGGATAACTAAAGGTTATAAGTATGTTGGATTGACCGTGTTAACGGAGCCGTCTAGAGATGGCGGATAACTAAAGGTTGTATGTTTGTGTGTGAAGCGTGTTTGCGGAGCCGTCTAAAGAGGGCGGATAACTAATAGTTAAGATTGTAGTTGACCGTGTTTGCGGAGCCGTCTAAAGATGGCGGATAACTAAAGGTTATAAGTATGTTGGATTGACCGTGTTAACGGAGCCGTCTAGAGATGGCGGATAACTAAAGGTTGTATGTTTGTGTGTGAAGCGTGTTTGCGGAGCCGTCTAAAGAGGGCGGATAACTAATAGTTAAGATTGTAGTTGACCGTGTTTGCGGAGCCGTCTAAAGATGGCGGATAATGTTGTAGAAAAAACGCGCAACTCGATATGTCTGTTGAGTTGTAACCTGACACTTCTACCGAGGCGAACGACACCTTGTGGAGCGCGGCCGTAACGACACCTTGTGGAGCGCGGCCGTAACGACACCTTGTGGAGCGCGGCCGTATGTAAATCTACAGTATGCGGCCAAGATACTGTTGCATTCCCCCAACGGAATAGTGCCCATGGAACACTAACCCCCCCCCCCCCTCAACGAAGACCCCCAGCTGAGGAGAGGGGAACATATAACCAATTTCCGCAGGGAGCTCGCCCTCTTTCTCCGGTGTTCTCTCGCGGGTCCACACCTTTAAGGGGTGGGCCTATCGACAAGAATACAGCGCGCTGTAGAGATAGCAGCGAGTATCGAGATTTGACATTTTTGTGTTCTATATTAGTATTGGAATAAAACTCCATACCGCATTATGAATTCGACTTGCATCTTTGCTTCTTTTTCCCGGGTTTCTAAGTTCAACATCGTCTTGCCTTTTAATTTACAACAGTTGGTGACCCCGACGTGATCTCTAAGGAAGACAAAGGAACCCGGTGCAGCCGACGACGGCCGCGAGGCCTCGGACCAACCTCTGTATCTCCTCGGCGCCAGTTTAAACTAGGTAAGCAGGACCTGTGTTAGCAACCGAACCTGTATAGGACAATTCCGGCCCCCGGAATTTAATTTAGAATAGGCCCAGTCTATTAGGAGGAGATATAGACGGTGGGTAGGTCACACCGCGAGGTCTGCATCATTGGGAACCATAAACTAAATGCAAAGTTGTCAAATCACGTATATTCTATTGTTTGTTATATGTTTGTTTGATTGACCGTGTTTGCGGAGCCGTCTAAAGATGGCGGATACCATTAGTTAAGATTGTAGTTGACCGTGTTTGCGGAGCCGTCTAAAGATGGCGGATAACTAAAGGTTATAAGTATGTTGGATTGACCGTGTTTGCGGAGCCGTCTAGAGATGGCGGATAACTAAAGGTTGTATGTATGTTTGTTTGTTAATCGTGTTTGCGGAGACGTCTAAAGATGGCGGATACCTGATAGTTAAGATTGTAGTTGACCGTGTTTGCGGAGCCGTCTAAAGATGGCGGATAACTAAAGGTTATAAGTATGTTGGATTGACCGTGTTAACGGAGCCGTCTAGAGATGGCGGATAACTAAAGGTTGTATGTTTGTGTGTGTAGCGTGTTTGAGGAGCCGTTTAAAGAAGGCGGATAACTAATAGTTAAGATTGTAGTTGACCGTGTTTGCGGAGCCGTCTAAAGATGGCGGATAACAAAGGGTTATAAGTATGTTGGATTGACCGTGTTAACGGAGCCGTCTAGAGATGGCGGATAACTAAAGGTTGTGTGTGAAGCGTGTTTGCGGAGCCGCCTAAAGAGGGCGGATACCTAATAGTTAAGATTGTAGTTGACCGTGTTTGCGGAGCCGTCTAAAGATGGCGGATAACTAAAGGTTATAAGTATGTTGGATTGACCGTGTTAACGGAGCCGTCTAGAGATGGCGGATAACTAAAGGTTGTATGTTTGTGTGTGTAGCGTGTTTGAGGAGCCGTTTAAAGAAGGCGGATAACTAATAGTTAAGATTGTAGTTGACCGTGTTTGCGGAGCCGTCTAAAGATGGCGGATAACAAAGGGTTATAAGTATGTTGGATTGACCGTGTTAACGGAGCCGTCTAGAGATGGCGGATAACTAAAGGTTGTGTGTGAAGCGTGTTTGCGGAGCCGCCTAAAGAGGGCGGATACCTAATAGTTAAGATTGTAGTTGACCGTGTTTGCGGAGCCGTCTAAAGATGGCGGATAACTAAAGGTTATAAGTATGTTGGATTGACCGTGTTAACGGAGCCGTCTAGAGATGGCGGATAACTAAAGGTTGTATGTTTGTGTGTGAAGCGTGTTTGCGGAGCATCGAGAGATGGCGGATAGCTATGGGTTATATGTTTGTTTGTTAACCATGATGACAGAGTCGTCCCAGACGGATTATAACTAAATGTTAAATGTCTGTAATTAAACTATAATAGAGGAGTCGCGATAGTGAGGAATAATTGACAAAGGAGGAAAAACTGTGATGGCGGTATGATGAACTAATGTAAGAGGAAATAAGAACACGAGGGCCGACGTAAACAACGTTAGTCCAACGGTGGAAAGGTAGATAGAAAAAATAAAATAATAATAATAAAATAAATAATAAAAATAATTATAATACTAATAAGAATAAGAATAATAATTATAAAAATAAAATAAATAAAATAAATAAAATAAATAAAATAAATAAAATAAATAAAATAAATAAAATAAATAATAATAATAATGGTAATAATAATATTAATTGTTTTTATTATTATTATGAAATAAAATAAAAATAAAATAAAGAATAGTAATTTGAATTACAATTATGGCGAAGACAATGACGGAAAAGGAACAGATTGAAAAAGTAAATAATAAAAAATAAATAAAAAAGTAACATTAAAGACACAGATCGTTAGAGCGATAGATAGGATTGAGGAGAGTAGCCGAGAGAGAGGAACATTGAACAGGATAAAGGGGAGAGTTAATATACCAATTTCCTCTGCCTCCGCCATAAAAGATTGGGACAGATATCACCGCTACCGCTCGTCCACAGAAGTCCAGGGGTCAACCAGCGCTGGGGACTCTTCGGAGTTCAGGGAAATTCCCACCTCACCAAAGTGAGGTAGTGGTACCCGCCCTAAAGGACCCTGAGGGAGCGCGGTGGTGGGTGTACTGTTCAATAAACCTGTCTTAGTTCACTCAACAGGTTCTAAGTAAAGGTCTTGAACTATTGTCTATGTGTTTAGAGCTAGCTTGTTGGTCCAAATGTCTGTCTGTGTGTTTTCTATGTTCTGTGTATTGTGACACGAGTGTATTAGACACTGGTTGAGTTGTTAGTACCAATGTTAGAAAACTGGGCTGGTTAAATTAGACATGGAGGTTAACTACTAAAATAACAAAACAGACAATACCAAAAATAAAAATAAAATAAAAACCTTCCTGAGGGACTATGAATATAAATTACCTTAAAGTAGAAAAATAATTTTGAGACAAATACCTAAGAAAGTAGTATAATAAATAAGTATGGAAATTCAGAACTAAATTAACAAGGATCCAAATGTTAAATTATATTGTTGACAAAGAAATTACTGGGGGTTTGGAAAATGGAAGGGGGAAAAGCTGTGTGTGTGTGTGTGTGTGTGTGTGTGTGTGTGTGTGTGTGTGTGTGTGTGTGTGTGTGTGTGTGTGTGTGTGTGTGTGTGTGTGTGTGTGTGTGTGTGTGTGTGTGTGTGTGTGTGTGTGTGTGTGTGTGTGTGTGTGTGTGTGTGTGTGTGAGAGCCTGTCTTCTTGTGTGTTAGGGCCCCTGAGATAAGGGAGGCCACTCCCACACTACAAAGTGGTAGACTACACGAGAGGGGACTAGACTGACTTCAGAAGAAACAATAGGGTTAATAAGGATATGACTTTTACTATAATAACTTTCTATTACAATCACATTTGTGTAACAATTACTGACTTGTTACAAGACAGTCAGACGATCATGTTATGACTAACTTTGTCTTTTACAGTTTTGTCTTCCTTTGTTAACAGTTGCCATTAATGCATGATGCCTGCACGTCCCCAATTGCATGTTCTCCCACAGCTCGAGACCACCACTACCCCGTCCCATACCGATCGTCCCCCTCCTTACAGTGACTCAGATTCTGACTCCTTCTCTAATGCTTTTTTCAGCCTGTAGAAAGGTTTTGCTTAAACAATATATATATTAAACAAAAAATTACATAAGGATTTATCTATAAAAACATTTCGTATTGGTATTCGCGCATCTGCACATCTGTTTTTCACAAGTGCACTACATTCTTTTTTGTGTTTAACAGATTTGCAAATTTTGTATGCAACTACAAAACACTAAACCACAATAAAACGTTTTTCATTGTTATACAGTCATGATATTTCTAACATGCTATACTATAACTCATCTGTCGTGCTATAGCTAGCCTGTCATCCTAGGCCAACCCGTTATGCTGTGGCTAACTTGTTATGCTGCAGTCAGTGCCTTTCCTTATGAGCTGAGCGTAACCAATGCTGTAGTTGAATGAATAGGACAAAACCAAGGGTGGCTGGCCTCTAGTGCCACCGCTAGTGTACATAGAGTTTAGAGATATGGCTCTGCTATTAGGTGGACAGTTGGGGATGCTAGATGGGGTTATAACGTGGATTTGTGTGTATATTAGCAGTGATGACAATATATTACCAGAACATGATGCTTCCTATGTTTAGTGACATGATCGGGAGGGAGGGGCTAAAAGTCAAGATGCTGGAATTATAAATAACCTAAACCAGGCTACTGCAAGGCATCGTGGGGTACGTAGGCTTATGTTATTAAGGAGATATGGGATGTTTAGAGACAGATGTAGGGATAAAAGAGAAAACAGGTCAGATGATGGCCCCGGTGGTGGTGATACCACATGCCACCCCACAACAACCGGCCCTGGTGTCCTACCCAGCTCATCCTTGGAACACATCAGCAAGGATACCGGAGCCAAGTGACACCACCTCTCCCACGCTGGGAGAGCCACAGCCCCTGTGTTCCCCTACAGACTCTGACTTCCAGCTCCCAGAGGCTCCATATCATCAGGGGGATGGACGAGCCACGCCCCATCCTACCAATACAGAGCCCAGGTTTCGGCAAAGACGACGGCTCCCCTCGAACCAGACCATGGGAACCAACTGGGAACCAACCCGTGCTTCCGCGGTCCTGAGGAGGACACGGCCCACCCCCAGGCTGCTCACCGGACCAGCTCAATGGCCATGACTCCGAAATCAGGCAACCCGACCCAAATCGGGAAGGATGAGTATCAAACACCTGACGACCCCACTCACCTCAGCATATGAAATAATCCATCCATTGATATCCATTAGTCTTAGCCTTTTATCGAGCCAGCCAAGAGTTATCTACTTTGCTATATCGTGTCTCATGTCTGCCTATGTCCCATAGGCACCAATCCACGGAGATCGGGGCTTCTTCTTTCATCGCGACCTCCCTCTCGACGGAGCACGCTTCAGAGAACCAAGTCCGGCGGTCAGGGGCGACGAACAGGACATCAAGGAGATGCAAGCACACGCCAGCGCCGAAGAAGAAAAACTACTGGCTCCACCAAGGATGCCGGAGAGACGACACCGGAGTTAATCGGGCTCTGGATGGGCGACCGGCCCTGACGACCAAGGCGCTGACCCTGATGGTCCACAAAGAACACTCCAAGCACCACCTTGGGCTTCGCCTGACCATTGACCCGATTGACAGCCACTGGGGGCACCCCCAGACCCTGGCCCACGCCCGGCTGCAGTTGGCCAGCTGTGTGAAATGTCAACCACACGATCCCCGACGAGGATGTAAACTCCCTCCTGGCCGCTTCCCCGTTCCCCACCTACCCTTTCAAGAACTTTGTATCGATTACACCGACATGGGGAGGGATCATAGGGTCCAAGGGTACCGTTACTTATTAGTCATAGTCTGTCGATTCTCGCATTGGGTAAAGGCGTTCCCAATAAAAAAAGAGGACGCCGCGTCTGTTATAAAAGCGTTAATAACCGAAATCATACCCAGGTGGGGCTTTCCCCACAAATTATGTTCAGACAACGGGTCTCACTTCATGAACCATTTACTACAAGAAGTAGAAGCCGGACTGGGGATCTCCCACCGGTTTGGGTCCGTTTATCACCCACAAAGCCAGGGACTCGTTGAGAGGGCCAACCAGACTCTGAAACAGACACTTTAGTAAAGTGCCCCAGCACAATAGGGTTCCCTCAGACACAAATATGGCGAGAGACGCGTTGCTGGCCTTAGTCGACCAACACAAAATGTCTTGGCTATCTGCGTTACCGCTGGCCCTTATGGCTATCAGAGCCGCACCACATGCGCGAACGGGACTCTCCCCGCATGAACTTATCACCGGGAGGCCGATGCTGGGGCCGTACACACCTCCTGAGCCGCTCAGACCAATTAGATAATCAGTTGACAAGTTATTGTGTGGCTCTAACTCAAGTTTCTCGAGCCCTGTATACCCAGGTTACCTCTACAGCACCTCCACCAGACCCGACGTCCCAGATCCTTCCCGGCCAATGGGTCTGGGTTAAGGCAGTGAAACGGTCCTTCCCTGATCCCCAGTGGAGAGGCCCCTATAAGGTACTGTTGGCCACTCCTTTTTCTGTCTCAATCCAGGGAAACCACGGAAGCCGGTGGCATCACCTGACGCGAGTCCGCAGAGCCGACCCGCCCCGCTCAGCACCGGACCCAGAGCCAGGACAGAGCCATGCAACGGATACGGGCACTGGCGCGGGACAACGGTTCCCAGTGGGTGGTGAGGATCCTACTGGGAGTAGCAGCCCTCCTGTTGGTCCTGTTCTTGGGTCTAGCATGGGGGGCCGCAACTCCCACCTTCACAGATCACGACCCTAGGGAGACGGTCCCCGGCGAGGAGACGAGGCGCCCGGGACGGTGGGACAGAAGAGCCCGCCGCACTATCGAGGACCCGTGCGACCACTATGAGGCCGTCAAACTCCAATACACCGCCGGGACTAAGATGGTCTTCACCTTCGACTTATGCAGGGTGGTAAGGTGTATCCCTGCACATAAACCATCTTTGTGGCATCACTATGATTTGTATTTGTTTGGTTTCCCAGGAGGCGCTCCGGGCAGCGGACAGCCAGGGTGCACCACCTGGGGCGAGGTACTAACCATGGCTTTTAGCTCCTACAAGGGAGAACCATGGAAGAAATTCAGTCACATGTTCCACCTGGCTCGCATAGCCGGAAGTAACAAGGTAGTACTAACCCTGGGCCCCATGGCGTATAACATTTGGGGATTTCCCCCGCGCGGACCGAATGTCGACCCCGGACTAACCAAACCATGTACCTCGGTCTAGGCGTGTGGCAGAGCGGGTGGAATCAAAAAGGGCTTATTCAGATCTCCTTCCTCCCGCCCCGCTCCGCAAACATGACGCCTCATGAACCCCAGAAAATGTTGATTTCTGAGGAGGGCGTAGCAGCCTTTAACACGGATGATCTGTCCACCAGCGACGTACTAGCCTTAGCTACCGGTTATACGGATGATAATATGTGGCTACAGGCGATTGTAGCATCGGCTCGCACTAATAAAATGGAGAATTGCATAGCATGCGCGGCGGCACGCCCCCGACTCGTAACCCGGCCCATCCGCATGAATAAAACCAAAGACCCTCGAGGGTACGTCTGCATGCTGGCCCTCTTCGACGAAAAGTATCCAAAAAACTGTTCCCTCTTGAGCAGTGCTTTTCCCCCCGGCTTAAATGTTACTGTTCCCCCCGCGTTCACCCCCGGTGTAAACAACTACTCATGTTTTACTCGTAGCAGCCTTAAAACCAGCAGTATAGACGTTGGCCATATGCCATTAGAATGGTGCCAGACCCGTGACCATCTAACCCACGTTCCCCTCAGCAGTCAACTTCATGTGGGACGACAAGATTTATTCTGGATGTGTAACCCTCGACGTCTGCTTCTCAGACTACCCATTGATTGGTCAGGAACTTGTACCATAGTCCGCCTAGTTCTTCCCCTCACTCTTATAGGACCAACCGCAGCGTCCCTTCCCGCACCGCGCAAAATTAGAAGCATGGGGAGTCAGTGGGATTTGACCGTGGACTCAGTCACATATATTGACTCAATAGGAGTTCCTCGTGGGGTTCCCAACTAATACAAATTAGCAGATCAAATTGCGGCAGGGTTCGAAAACATCCCTATAGTCTCAGCCCTTTTTCCTGTCACTCCCAGCAAAAATGTAGATCGCATCAATTACATCCATTATAATGTTCAGAAACTGTCCAACCTCACCCGCGATGCAGTAGACGGCTTGGCAGACCAGTTAGCAGCCACTTCGCTTATGGCCTTTCAAAATCGCCTCGCCCTAGACATGCTCTTAGCTGAGAAAGGAGGGGTCTGCGCGATGTTTGGGGCCCAGTGTTGCACCTTCATCCCCAATAACACTGCCCCGGACGGGTCGGTCGCTAAAGCGTTAGCGGGTCTTAGAGCACTGTCCACCTCCATGGCCGAGGATTCCGGAGTAAACAACCCCATGGAAGAATGGATGGCAAATGTGTTTGGAAAATGGAAAACTTTAATCATGTCTGTGTTAGTCTCTGCTGCTGTTTTTGTAGGCATAGTAACCTGTTGTGGCTGCTGTTGCATTCCCTGTCTACGGGCCCTCATCACCCGTCTGATCTCCACGGCGTTCGCCAGAGACGGCGACCCGGCCCTTCAACTGCCCTTGCTCCACCCGGAGGAAGGCGAAGGGCCGGAGGAGTGAGACCTCCAATGAGGCTCTTGCTACAGGAAAACCGCTGACATGATTGCTCCGCTGATCCCCGCCCCCAGAGAAGACGTTGAATAAATGAGCGTGATGGCCTGCCCATGGCGCAGGTGGCTCCTGAGTTCCTCTGGGTGGCGTTCCTTTTTTCCCCTTGCATGCTTCTCGACAGTGTAAGATACCACCTGTATGAGTTGTATGAGTGCTCCGCTGATCCCCGCCCCCAGAGAAGACGTTGAATAAATGAGAGGGATGGCCTGCCCATGGCGCAGGTGGCTCCTGAGTTCCTCTGGGTGGCGTCCCCTGTTTCCCCTTGCATGCTTATCGACTGTACTAGATACCACCTGTATGAGTTGTTCATTGTTATTACCTTGTTTGACGGGTTGAGGACGTATGTGTCCCGCTATTGGGGTTGGTCTGGTTTTACCTCCACTTAAGGGAGGATTTTCCGTTCCATCTCATCCTGGATTTGTATAAGCGGTATGAGGGTTTTTTCCACTTTTGTTGAAGTGATCTTTTGATCACTTGAGAGGGATTGTTGTAGAAAAAACGCGCAACTCGATATGTCTGTTGAGTTGTAACCTGACACTTCTACCGAGGCGAACGACACCTTGTGGAGCGCGGCCGTAACGACACCTTGTGGAGCGCGGCCGTAACGACACCTTGTGGAGCGCGGCCGTATGTAAATCTACAGTATGCGGCCAAGATACTGTTGCATTCCCCCAACGGAATAGTGCCCATGGAACACTAACCCCCCCCCCCCCCCTCAACGAAGACCCCCAGCTGAGGAGAGGGGAACATATAACCAATTTCCGCAGGGAGCTCGCCCTCTTTCTCCGGTGTTCTCTCGCGGGTCCACACCTTTAAGGGGTGGGCCTATCGACAAGAATACAGCGCGCTGTAGAGATAGCAGCGAGTATCGAGATTTGACATTTTTGTGTTCTATATTAGTATTGGAATAAAACTCCATACCGCATTATGAATTCGACTTGCATCTTTGCTTCTTTTTCCCGGGTTTCTAAGTTCAACATCGTCTTGCCTTTTAATTTACAACAATAACTAAAGGTTATAAGTATGTTGGATTGACCGTGTTAACGGAGCCGTCTAGAGATGGCGGATAACTAAAGGTTGTGTGTGAAGCGTGTTTGCGGAGCCGTCTAAAGAGGGCGGATACCTAATAGTTAAGATTGTAGTTGACCGTGTTTGCGGAGCCGTCTAAAGATGGCGGATAACAAAAGGTTATAAGTATGTTGGATTGACCGTGTTAACGGGGCCGTCTAGAGATGGCGGATAACTAAAGGTTGTATGTTTGTGTGTGAAGCGTGTTTGTGGAGCCGTCGAGAGATGGTGGATAGCTAAGGGTTATATGTTTGTTTGTTAACCATGATGACAGAGTCGTCCCAGACGGATTGTAACTAAATGTTAAATGTCTGTAATTCAACTATAATAGAGGAGTCGTGCCGGTGAGGAATAATTGACAAAGGAGAAAACCGTGATAGCGGTATGATGAACTAATGTAAGAGGAAATAAGAACACAAGGGACGACGTAAACAACGATAGTCCAACGGTGGAAAGGTAGATAGAAAAAATAAAATAATAATAAAATAAATAATAAAAATAATTATAATACTAATAAGAATAAGAATAATAATTATAAAAATAAAATAATAATAAAATCAATAAAATAAAGAATAATAATAATGGTAATAATAATATTAATTGTTTTTATTATTATTATGAAATAAAATTAAAATAAAATAAAGAATAATAATTTGAATTACAATTATGGCGAATACAATGACGGAAAAGGAACAGATTGAAAAAGTAAATAATAAAAAATAAATAAAAAAGTAACATTAAAGACACAGATCGTTAGAGCGATAGATAGGATTGAGGAGAGTAGCCGAGAGAGAGGAACATTGAACAGGATAAAGGGGAGAGTTAATATACAAATTTCCTCTGCCTCCGCCATAAAAGATTGGGACAGATATCACCGCTACCGCTCGTCCACAGAAGTCCAGGGGTCAACCAGCGCTGGGGACTCTTCGGAGTTCAGGGAAATTCCCACCTCCCCAAAGTGAGGTAGTGGTACCCGCCCTAAAGGACCCTGAGGGAGCGCGGTGGTGGGTGTACTGTTCAATAAACCTGTCTTAGTTCACTCAACAGGTTCTAAGTAAAGGTCTTGAACTATTGTCTATGTGTTTAGAGCTAGCTTGTTGGTCCAAATGTCTGTCTGTGTGTTTTCTATGTTCTGTGTATCGTGACACGAGTGTATTAGACACTGGTTGAGTTGTTAGTACCAATGTTAGAAAACTGGGCTGGTTAAATTAGACATGGAGGTTAACTACTAAAATAACAAAACAGACAATACCAAAAATAAATAAAAAATAAAAACCTTCCTGAGGGACTATGAATATAAATTACCTTAAAGTAGAAAAATAATTTTGAGACAAATACCTAAGAAAGTAGTATAATAAATAAGTATGGAAATTCAGAACTAAATTAACAAGGATCCAAATGTTAAATTATATTGTTGACAAAGAAATTACTGGGGGTTTGGAAAATGGAAGGGGGAAAAGCTGTGTGTGTGTGTGTGTGTGTGTGTGTGTGTGTGTGTGTGTGTGTGTGTGTGTGTGTGTGTGTGTGTGTGTGTGTGTGTGTGTGTGTGTGTGTGTGTGTGTGTGTGTGTGTGTGTGTGTGTGTGTGTGTGTGTGTGTGTGTGTGTGTTAGGGCCCCTGAGATAAGGGAGGCCACTCCCACACTACAAAGTGGTAGACTACACGAGAGGGGACTAGACTGACTTCAGAAGAAACAATAGGGTTAATAAGGATATTACTTTTACTATAATTGCTGTCTATTACAATTACATTTGTGTAACAATTACTGACTTGTTACAAGACAGTCAGACGATCATGTTATGACTAACTTTGTCTTTTACAGTTTTGTCTTCCTTTGTTAACAGTTGCCATTAATGCATGATGCCTGCACGTCCCCAATTGCATGTTCTCCCACAGCTCGAGACCACCACTACCCCGTCCCATACCGATCGTCCCCCTCCTTACAGTGACTCAGATTCTGACTCCTTCTCTAATGCTTTTTCCAGCCTGTAGAAAGGTTTTGCTTAAACAATATATATATTAAACAAAAAATTACATAAGGATTATCTATAAAAACATTTCGTATTGGTATTCGCGCACCTGCACATCTGTTTTTCACAAGTGCACTACATTCTTTTTTGTGTTAAACAGATTTGCATGGGTAAACATTTTTTATGCAACTACAAAACACTAAACCACAATAAAACGTTTTTCATTGTTATACAGTCATGATATTTCTAACATGCTATACTTTAACCCATCTGTCGTGCTATAGCTAGCCTGTCATCCTAGGCTAACCCGTTATGGTGTAGCTGGCCTGTTATGCTACAGTCAGGCTGTGGCTAACCTGTTATGCTGCAGTCAGTGCCTTTCCTTACGAGCTGAGCGTAACCAATGCTGTAGTTGAATGAATAGGACAAAACCAAGGGTGTCTGGCCTCTAGTGCCACCACTAGTGTACATAGAGTTTAGAGAATATGGCTCTGCTATTAGGTGGACAGTTGGTGATGCTAGATGGGGATATAACATGGATTTGTGTGTATATTAGCAGTGATGACAATATATTACCAGAATATGATGCTTCTTATGTTAGTGACATGATCGGGAGGGAGGGGCTAAAAGTCAAGATGCTGGAATTATAAATGACCTAACCCAGGCTACTGTAGGGCATCGTGGGGTACGTAGGCTTATGTTATCCAGGAGATATGAGATGATGAGAGACAGATGTAGGGATAAAAGAGAAGACAGGTCAGATGATGGCCCCGGTGGTGGTGATACCACATGCCACCCCACAACAACCGGCCCTGGTGTCCTACCCAGCTCATCCTTGGAACACATCAGCAAGGATACCGGAGCCAAGTGACACCACCTCTCCCACGCTGGGAGAGCCACAGCCCCTGTGTTCCCCTACAGACTCTGACTTCCAGCTCCCAGAGGCTCCAGACCATCAGGGGGATGGACGAGCCACGCCCCATCCTACCAATACAGAGCCCAGGGTTTGGCAAAGACGACGGCTCCCCTCGAACCAGACCATGGGAACCAACTGGGAACCAACCCGTGCTTCCGCGGTCCTGAGGAGGACACGGCCCACCCCCAGGCTGCTCACCGGACCAGCTCAATGGCCCTGACTCCGAAATCAGGCAACCCGACCCATATCGGGAAGAATGAGTATCAAACACCTGACGACCCCACTCCCCTCAGCATATGAAATAATCCATCCATTGATATCCATTAGTCTTAGCCTTTTATCGAGCCAGCCACGAGTTATCTACTTTGCTATATCGTGTCTCATGTCTGACTATGTCCCATAGGCACCAATCCACGGAGATCGGGGCTTCTTCTTTCATCGCGACCTCCCTCTCGACGGAGCACGCTTCAGAGAACCAAGTCCGGCGGTCAGGGGCGACGAACAGGACATCAAGGAGATGCAAGCACACGCCAGCGCCGAAGAAGAAAACTACTGGCTCCACCAAGGATGCCGGAGAGACGACACCGGAGTTAATCGGGCTCTGGATGGGCGGCCGGCCCTGACGACCAAGGCGCTGACCCTGATGGTCCACAAAGAACACTCCAAGCACCACCTTGGGCTTCGCCTGACCATTGACCCGATTGACAGCCACTGGGGGCACCCCCAGACCCTGGCCCACGCCCGGCTGCAGTTGGCCAGCTGTGTGAAATGTCAACCACACGATCCCCGACGAGGATGTAAACTCCCTCCTGGCCGCTTCCCCGTTCCCCACCTACCCTTTCAAGAACTTTGTATCGATTACACCGACATGGGGAGGGATCATAGGGTCCAAGGGTACCGTTACTTATTAGTCATAGTCTGTCGATTCTCGCATTGGGTAAAGGCGTTCCCAACAAAAAAAGAGGACGCCGCGTCTGTTATAAAAGCGTTAATAACCGAAATCATACCCAGGTGGGGCTTTCCCCACAAATTATGTTCAGACAACGGGTCTCACTTCATGAACCATTTACTACAAGAAGTAGAAGCCGGACTGGGGATCTCCCACCGGTTTGGGTCCGTTTATCACCCACAAAGTCAGGGACTCGTTGAGAGGGCCAACCAGACTCTGAAACAGACACTTAGTAAAGTGCTCCAGCACAATAGGGTTCCCTCAGACACAAATATGGCGAGAGACGCGTTGCTGGCCTTAGTCGACCAACACAAAATGTCTTGGCTATCTGCGTTACCGCTGGCCCTTATGGCTATCAGAGCCGCACCACATGCGCGAACGGGACTCTCCCCACATTAACTAATCACCGGGAGGCCGATGCCTGGGCCGTACACACCTCCTGAGCCGCTCAGACCAATTAGATAATCAGTTGACAAGTTATTGTTTGGCTCTAACTCAAGTTTCTACGGATGATCTGTCCACCAGCAACGTACTAGCCTTAGCTACCGGTTCCCTCGGCTCGCACTAATAAAATGGAGAATTGTATAGCATGCGCGGCGGCACGCCCCCGACTCGTAACCCGGCCCATCCGCATGAATAAAACCGAAGACCCTCGAGGGTACGCCTGCATGCTGGCCCTCTTCGACGAAAAGTATCCCAGAAACTGTTCCCTCTTGAGCAGTGCTTTTCCCCCCGGCTTAAATGTTACTGTTCCCCCCGCGTTCACCCCCGGTGTTAACAACTACTCATGTAGTCTACTCGTAGCAGCCTTAAAACCAGTAGTATAAACGTTGGCCATATGCCATTAGAATGGTGCCAGACCCGTGACCACCTAACCCACGTTCCCCTCAGCAGTCAACTTCTGGATGTGTAACCCTCGACGTCTCCTTCTCAGACTACCCATTGATTGGTCAGGAACTTGTACCATAATCCGCCTAGTTCTTCCCCTCACGCTTATAGGACCAACCGCATCGTCCCTTATCGCAATGCGCAAAATTAGAAGCACGGGGAGTCAGTGGGATTTGACCCTGGACTCAGTCATATATTGACTCAATAGCAGTTCCTCGTGGGGTTCCCAACGAATACAAATTAGCAGATCAAATTGCGGCAGGGTTCGAAAACATCCCTCTAGTCTCAGCCCTTTTTCACGTTACTCCCAGCAAAAATGTCGATCGAATCAATTACATCCATTATAATGTTCAGAAACTGTCTAAACCTCACCCGAGATGCAGTAGACTGCTTAGCAGACCAATTAGCAGCCACTTCGCTTATGGCCTTCCAAAATCGCCTCGCCCTAGACATGCTCTTAGCTGAGAAAGGAGGGGTCTGCGCGATGTTTGGGGCCCAGTGTTGCACCTTCATCCCCAATAACACCGCCCCGGACGGGTCGGTCGCTAAAGCGTTAGCGGGTCTTAGAGCACTGTCCACCTCCATGGCCGAGGATTCCGGAGTAAACAACCCCATGGAAGAATGGATGGCAAATGTGTTTGGCAAATGGAAAACTTTAATCATGTCTGTGTTAGTCTCTGCTGCTGTTTTTGTAGGCATAGTAACCTGTTGTGGCTGCTGTTGCATTCCCTGTCTGCGGGCCCTCATCACCCGTCTGATTACCACGGCGTTCGCCAGAGACGGCGACCCGGCCCTTCACCTGCCCTTGCTGCTCCCGGAGGAAGGCAAAGGGCCGGAGGAGTTACAACTCCAACAAGACTCTTGCTGCAGAAAAACCGCTGACATGAGTGCTCCACTGATCCCCGCCCCCAGAGAGGACGTTGAATAAATGAGCGTGATCGCCTGCCCATTGCGCAGGTGGCTCCTGAGTTCCTCTGGGTGGCGTCCCTTTTCCCCTTGCATGCTTCTCGACAGTATTAGATACCACCTGTATGAGTTGTTCATTGTTATTACCTTGTTTGACGGGTTGAGGACGTATGTGCCCCGCTATTGGGGTGGGTCTGGTTTTACCTCCACTTAAAGGGGGTTTTTCCGTTCCATCTCACCCTGGATTTGTATAAGCGGTATGAGGGTTTTTTCCACTATTTTTGAAGTGATCTTTTGATCACTTGAGAGGGATTGTTGTAGAAAAAACACGCAACTTGATGTCTGCCGAAATGTAACCTGACACTTCTACCGAAACGAACGACACCCTGTGAAGTGCTGCCTTATGTAAATCTGCTATAGTATGCGGCCAAGATACCGTTGCATTCCTCCAACGGAGTAGTGCCCATGGAACAGTAAAACATCCCCCTCTCGACAAAGACCCCCAGCTGAGAACCCTGAAGATATAACCCATTGTCGCAGAGGTCTCTACCTCTTTCTCCGGTGTTCTCTCGCGGGTCCACACCTTTAAGGGGTGGGCCTATCGACAAGAATACAGCGCGCTGTAGAGATAGCAGCGAGTATCGAGATTTGACATTTTTGTGTTCTATATTAGTATTGGAATAAAACTCCATACCGCATTATGAATTCGACTTGCATCTTTGCTTCTTTTTCCCGGGTTTCCAAGTTCAACATCGTCTTGCCTTTTAATTTACAACAATACCTCAAGCAGCCGTATGTGCAACAATATGAGCAGCTACACTGCTCAAAAAAATAAAGGGAACACTTAAACAACACAATGTAACTCCAAGTCAATCACACTTCTGTGAAATCAAACTTAGGAAGCAACACTGATTGACAATAAATTTCACATGCTGTTGTGCAAATGGAATAGACAACAGGTGGAAATTATAGGCAATTAGCAAGACACCCCCAATAAAGGAGTGGTTCTGCAGGTGGTGACCACAGACCACTTCTCAGTTCCTATGCTTCCTGGCTGATGTTTTGGTCACTTTTGAATGCTGGCGGTGCCTTCACTCTAGTGGTAGCATGAGACGGAGTCTACAACCCACACAAGTGGCTCAGGTAGTGCAGCTCATCCAGGATGGCACATCAATGCGAGCTGTGGCAAGAAGGTTTGCTGTGTCTGTCAGCGTAGTGTCCAGAGCATGGAGGCACTACCAGGAGACAGGCCAGTACATCAGGAGACGTGGAGGAGGCCGTAGGAGGGCAACAACCCAGCAGCAGGACCGCTACCTCCGCCTTTGTGCAAGGAGGAGCAGGAGGAGCACTGCCAGAGCCCTGCAAAATGACCTCCAGCAGGCCACAAATGTGCATGTGTCTGCTCAAACGGTCAGAAACAGACTCCATGAGGGTGGTATGAGGGCCCGACGTCCACAGGTGGGGGTTGTGCTTACAGCCCAACACCGTGCAGGACGTTTGGCATTTGCCAGAGAACACCAAGATTGGCAAATTCGCCACTGGCGCCCTGTGCTCTTCACAGATGAAAGCAGGTTCACACTGAGCACATGTGACAGACGTGACAGAGTCTGGAGACGCCGTGGAGAACGTTCTGCTGCCTGCAACATCCTCCAGCATGACCGGTTTGGCGGTGGGTCAGTCATGGTGTGGGGTGGCATTTCTTTGGGGGGCCGCACAGCCCTCCATGTGCTCGCCAGAGGTAGCCTGACTGCCATTAGGTACCGAGATGAGATCCTCAGACCCCTTGTGAGACCATATGCTGGTGCGGTTGGCCCTGGGTTCCTCCTAATGCAAGACAATGGTAGATCTCATGTGGCTGGAGTGTGTCAGCAGTTCCTGCAAGAGGAAGGCATTGATGCTATGGACTGGCCCGCCCGTTCCCCAGACCTGAATCCAATTGAGCACATCTGGGAAATCATGTCTCGCTCCATCCACCAACGCCACGTTGCACCACAGACTGTCCAGGAGTTGGTGGATGCTTTAGTCCAGGTCTGGGAGGAGATCCCTCAGGAGACCATCCGCCACCTCATCAGGAGCATGACTAGGCGTTGTAGGGAGGTCATACAGGCACGTGGAGGCCACACACATTACTGAGCCTCATTTTGACTTGTTTTAAGGACATTACATCAAAGTTGGATCAGCCTGTAGTGTGGTTTTCCACTTTAATTTTGAGTGTGACTCCAAATCCAGACCTCCATGGGTTGATCAATTTGATTTCCATTGATAATTTTTGTGTGATTTTGTTGTCAGCTCATTCAACTATGTAAAGAAAAAAGTTTTTAATAAGATTATTTCATTCATTCAGATCTAGGATGTGTTATTTTAGTGTTCCCTTTATTTTTTGAGCAGTTTATTTAGAAACCCAGCACTGAGGTGAAAGAGTATATCAAGAAAATGTTGTATTTTTGTTCATTTGTTAACTATTGTTAATTGTTAACATAGTATTTTTAATACATACTGTTGAATTCTTTGAATAATATTTTAATGTTTGTTACAAAGGCACTAATCTCTTGACTGAAACACCATGTTTGCCTCATCTTGAATAAAGGCTGTATATATTTGCCAACTGACCCTTGGAAAATAATGTAAATTGCATTATTTGTGGCACACTCTGGTACACTTTCTGTTGCAACCAACAGTTTACGAAATAAATTACCGGCTAATAGACTACTTGCAAGGTGGACTAAGGAATAAGGAACAGTTCACTCAAAATGCATTCTTATGTAGTTGTCTCACCCAATTGTCTGTGGGATCAGTATTGATGGCAAAATCTGCACCCCTTTTGTGGATGTTGATTTCTAAATTATCTTTACTCTAGGGCTGGGCAATACCTAAATATGATCATTTATCATATTTGAATGGTATTGTAGCATTATGCAATGGAGATATCGATTTATAGTCTCAATGAATTATGATGAGAATATATGCCCTTGACATTCCCAAATATAAGGTTTAAAATGTCAGTGAGAATGTATTATTAGTCTGATACTATACTTAACATGTCCATATACTTCAATGTAATGACTCAGACTGTTTGGAATGGTATTTTGAATTCATACGCATATTGTGATAATTATCGATATTGTGTATAATTCCCCATAGTTATCATGATTACACATTGTACAAGTACAGTCAATTTGTTACATATAGCTCCTTTAGGGTGAACAAAACATATGTAAAACAACACTGATGCATAGCAAAAGATTATGCTTAATAAGTTACATTGTAACAATATACACCATATATATAAAGTTGTCAACTTCTAGTCCATGTTGCTAATTACAGCACTCAAGCAATACCTTTGACAAACGTACACATGTATCTATAGGCTGTTCAATATGAACGTTATGTTCAATATTTGTTTCCTTTCTGCGGTACTGTTCTTGTCCGTTCAAACATGTACAATTAATAACATTCTCAATAAAATAGATGGCATTTAAAAATGAAACCCATTGTTACCTCTAATTATTGCCTCTAGCATCGAAAAGTGCAGGTAGACCGGAATGTGATGTCAATGGATTCTTAAGAAACAAATTCACATCATGCCAGCATAATTATTTTTTAAATAATATTTGTTTGATTCCATGCAATCATGCACCCATTGCGTCCACTTACTGCTAAGTCTGTGCGTGCGTCCTCGGTTGCGCGCAGAGAATGGAGTCCCGTGTCGATGTCCACAGTTGAAGGTCCGTGTCACACTCACAACAGCTCCGTCTGGGATGGATACTGCCCTGTACAGTATACTGTTAACAGAGAATGTACTGCACAGAACAGCCCTTCCAAAGTGGACGCGTAAAAAGTAATCCGTTGCCAGAAGGAGGCATGCCGAGTTAAATGTTTTCCTTGGCCAAAACAGGCATCAAGAGAGGTGGGAGAACGGGGGTGGGGGGAATTCTGGAGAAATTCATAGAAAACGAGTGAAGCCATGTGGGGAAATTGAGAGTGGGCCTTCCTGCCAGTTCCCACAAATGGAATAAACTTATTGCATCACATTGCTCTAACCCTAGCCCTTTTTTTCTTTTTCCTTTAGTTGTTTCACTATGTAATGGCAGAGATTAGGGATTAAACGTGTAAGAATGAGGGCAATTTCTTTATTTAAAAAAGACGGTTTCCTGTCCACTTTAACCGGCAGTGCAACTGTGTGACATGCACTATAGCTTGGCTAGCTGGGTGGCGTGAGTAAGAGGGGTTTTGGGAATGTCGACGTATATATCGATTATAGGATGTGTGTTTATTGATAACGTTATTTAAATCCCAATCGATCAGCATTGACTACAGATATGTCCGGGTTATTTTAAGTTACGATCTAGTAGAAATTGTACACGTTGTGACTTTAATAAAGTACAACCATAACCAGGGCCGCCGCTCCCACCACGCGCATCACCTGCTGCATGTGGGGCACCAGGTGCTGGAGGGGGCACCATAATTAGGATCATCATCATAACAATCAAAATGATGCATTATTTAAATTTAGTATGAAGCACAACTACAATTGGCATCATTGATTAAGCTTTATAAAATCCCCCGCTGTAAGTAGTCTCGCTAAACTATAATCCCTGTACGCGCAGGTGCATACTCACATGCAACCTTATTTATACCCCTGTCGCAATCGAGCATACATTTTTGTTGTTCAGTGTGTGCTAACCATTGTAGCAGTGTGCGTTTTTGACCAAGTAAGTGTTTCCTTTCTGCCTGAACTATGCGTGTGTCCTCGTTTGGAGTCCCGTGTCAATGTCCACAGTTGAAGGTCCGCGCCACACTCCCATATGGCAACGTCTGGGATGGATACTGCCCTGTACAGTATACGGTTACCAGACAATGTACTGCACAGAACAGCCCTTCCAAAGTGGACGCATAAAAAGTAATCTGTTGCCGGGAGGAGGCATGCCGAGTTAAATGTTTTCCTTGGCCAAAACAGGCATCAAGAGAGGTGGGAGAACGGGGGTGGGGGGAATTCTGGAGAAATTCAGAAAATGAGTGAAGTCGTGGGGAAATTGAGAGTGGGCCTTCCTGCCAGTTCCCACAAATGGAATAAACGTATTGCATCACATTGCTCTAACCCTAGCCCTTTTTTTCTTTTTCCTTTAGTTGTTTCACTATGTAATGGCTGAGATTAGGGATTAAACGTGTAAGAATGAGGGCAATTTCTTTATTTAAAAAATACGGTTTCCTGTCCACTTTAACCGGCAGTGCAACTGTGTGACATGCACTATAGCTTGGCTAGCTGGGTGGCGTGAGTAAGAGGGGTTTTGGGAATGTCGACATATATATCGATTATAGGATGTGTGTTTATTGATAACGTTATTTAAATCCCAATCGATCAGCATTGACTACAGATATGTCCAGGTTATTTTAAGTTACGATCTAGTAGAAATTGTACACGTTGTGACTTTAATAAAGTACAACCATAACCAGGGCCGCCGCTCCCACCACGCGCATCACCTGCTGCATGTGGGGCACCAGGTGCTGGAGGGGGCACCATAATTAGGATCATCATCATAACAATCAAAATGATACATTATTTAAATTTAGTATGAAGCACAACTACAATTGGCATCATTGATTGAGCTTTATAAAATCCCCCGCTGTAAGTAGTCTCGCTAAACTATAATCCCTGTACGCGCAGGTGCATACTCACATGCAACCTTATTTATACCCCTGTCGCAATCGAGCATACATTTTTGTTGTTCACTGTGTGCTAACCATTGTAGCAGTGTGCGTTTTTGACCAAGTAAGTGTTTCCTTTCTGCCTGAACTATGCGTGCGTCCTCGTTTGCGCGCAGAGCATGGAGTCCCGTGTCAATGTCCACAGTTGAAGGTCCGCGCCACACTCCCATATGGCAACGTCTGGGATGGATACTGCCCTGTACAGTATACTGTTACCAGACAATGTACTGCACAGAACAGCCCTTCCAAAGTGGACGCGTAAAAAGTAATCTGTTGCAGGGAGGAGGCATGCCGAGTTAAATGTTTTCCTTGGCCAAAACAGGCAAGAGAGGTGGGAGAACGGGGGTGGGGGGAATTCTGGAGAAATTCAGAAAATGAGTGAAGTCATGTGGGGAGATTGAGAGTGGCCCTTCCTGCCAGAAGGTCCGCGCCACGCTCACAACAGCTCCGTCTGGGATGGATACTGCCCTGTACTATGGAAGGCCATTAGCGCAAATAACGTCTTAGAAATGTCGTGTTAACACGTAGAGTTTGGTCTTGTTAACAGGTCTTATTGTGACGTGCTAACGAAACAAACATGTTAACACGTCAGGTCTCATTTCGACGCGTTAACACAAATGCCACATGTCACAGCCAACGGGCTTTTCCATTCTTATATTATAGAGGTGTTAAAAACATTACAGCATAACACTAATGATTTATCTTTCCTTGCCAAAGCTGCTTGGATTATTTCCTCATCGTCCAATGTTGCTAGTCGTAAACATTCCCTAAATGTGCGGTTTTATAAGACAGAAAGCTCTGCAGCGCCATCAACAAGTTTCTTTCGACTTCACCGTCCCCAGCTGAAAGTTTAAATTGGCTTCTTCTAAACCACAACTCTGGTTTACGTTTCATTCACATCATTTCCTTTATGGTTTATCTAGGAGCTTGCAACAAGTGCATAGAACGTGCGTAGACGCCCACACCATTAATTGACGCACAACGTAGTCCCTTGCAATGTTGTTCGAAATCATTGACAGAACCTCATCATGAATATGTATGACTGCCTTGATTTAAGGTCCCTCATTGGCCACAACCAGAAAATGCACGTTAACGTGTCGATTTTTGTTTGCGTTAACATGTCCAAATATATCGTGTTAGCACGTTAGACGTTATTTGCGCGAATGGCCTTCCATACTGTACGGAATACTGTTACCGGATAATGTACTGCACAGAACAGCCCATTCCAACGTAGGTGCATAAAAGCAATCCGTTTGCCGGTAGGAAGCATGCCGAGTTAGTTATGTTGGTGGACGGTGGTGGAGGGAATTCTGGAGAAATTCAAAGCAATTATGCCCAGGGCACCCAAATGGCTAGCAGCACCCCTGACCATAACCATACTCATATAAGCATATATCTATGCATTGTAGACAAGTCCTGATTTTGTAGCCAATGTTTATCAAACTGTTGCTTTTATTTACAAGTAAAATTCACTTACATTTATTGGTAATTCCAAATGTTAAGGATTGCCCAGTGATATTTTATTATTTAAAATCTTACCTGAAATTGAAATAGTATTTTTATTTTATATGTGGAGCTAATATATTTAACTACTGTGTGCATGGAAGGTTTTGTTCACTGTAATATCTTATATTTTGTAATGTAGTATACTAAATATGGTGACTAGTAATGTTTTTACATGGTGCAACTATTTTTGATTATCAATACAGTCAATTTGAAACCACCCCTCTTTTTTAATTTTTCATCAATCTACAATAGGTTGGTAGTAGCAAATACTGTAACTGTATGTTGCTGAACTTTTAAATAGCATAGGTTATTGGTTATTTTATTTAAATTAGTAGTAAAAGTTAAATTAATTTATAGTCTAATTAACATATGGTAGATAAATAAAAGGTTTGGGATATTGATTGAACCTTTAAAAGGCTCTATGTAGAACCAAACAAAGCAACAAAGAACCCCTGGGGTTCTTTTAAATAAACTCTCTGAAATGGTTCTATATAGAACCTTTTGAGGGTACCAAATACGTACCGAGCTATAGAGCCCTTAAAGGTTCTCTATAGAACCACTTATTCTTTGTGTGTATAATGCTACTCATTCAATAAAGATCAGGATGGCCGCTACTGACAGTTCATACAGTGAAACATGAACCTCCCTGAGCACAGGAAGGTTATGGAAAATGTCCTGGACAATACTTGGAAAATGATATGCTAAAAAGGAGGGTAATTGTATTTTTGTATCATAATTACAGTCAGATATAACAAGTGCAAGTCCTGGAGAGCAGGGGAGAGGAGAAGAGAGAATGAGGGGAGGAAATTAGAGCAGAGCAGAGCAACCACCCCTGCAGCCAATAGGGCAGGGAGAATCAGGTTTGCTGCGGTCCTTTTCAGGTCAGAAATTTCAGAAGAAATAATATCAGCATAAAACCATGTGGTTTTATGAATACAATTATGTGTGTGAGAGGGCAAGTGCATGTGTGCATGTAACATACCATCTTTGTTAGGCTCAGTTCCCAGCAGGCTTGACAGGAGGCCCATCTGACTCCCGGATTATGATGGTGGGTGTCATCACATTGAGAAACTCTTGAAGATTTAGCTCCAAGTCCTGGCCAAAACACAATCTCATTTCATAATGCATCTGCAACAAACACAAACAATAAGTACAACATTAAACGTTATTTCAGGTGAAGTAGTAGACAAGTAGACTAAAGCTAAGCATGATAATATATTTCTGTGACCTTTGATAAAAACAAAAAGTATACTTAGAAATAAGAAAAATAAAAGTCTACTTGTATATAAACCAAATTAAATGGAAATTAAAATGGCTGGGACCCTACATAACTAACATAAATTTAAAATAAAACAAAATATAAAAATTAACCTTAAGACTGAGGTTTTATCTCTTGCCACTTTGAGTTAAGTTGAGAATTGTTTTCTGTTTATTATTATTGTTAGTCTCTGTTACTGATCATATAACGTTTCATTATTTCATATATAGAATAAAAAATGCATGCACAAACACTTTGACATTGTTATAAAACATTAGAAAGACAAGTTTTACAAATGTTCTGCAGTGTCATTTTTACTGCTATAACTCCTAAATGTCCCTTTGGGGAACACTAATAAAGTGTTGTCTTATGCACACACAAACACATTCAAATATAAATCCACACACACTAACCTGCATCTCAGAGAGTGGGTGGGTGGGGCTAGCCCAGAGTGTGAACTTCCAATCTCAAGTGTTCATGTCTCACATCGACACCTCATTATTACCCTGGATGGCTAGAGACAAGATAGGTGATGTTGAGGTAGGCTGGTACAGTCAGACTGGAAGGCAGACAGACAGACAGACGGACGGACGGACGCATGCACAGACAGGCACACAAACACACACACAGTTAGACACACACACACACACACACACACACACACACACACACACACACACACACACACACACACACACACACACACACACACACACACACACACACACACACACACACACACACACACACACACACACACACACACACACACACACACACAGTCCTGAAGAGCAACTCTACACTAGAGCCTGCTTTCCCTCTAAAGGTTGGTGGAAGTACTGGGGTGTGAAATGTTTAACTGGAGGGGAAATTCAGTATGTCAGCATCAATGGAAGGAAGTCCGTCTTTTCTAACATTACAGACTACAATGTTATACAGCTTACTTAACTGTGACAATGAGCCACTGTTGTGTGTCTTTATTCAAAACAAAGTCATTGATTCAGTTTGCCTGTGAAAGTGACACAGATGATTGCCAATTTAATTAGTTAAACATCTGGGTTGAATCATCCAAATCCATAAGGTTGACAGAAAATCCAACAAGGACTTTAAACGCTCTCTGGAAGTCCGACAGTGAAGTCTGTGCCAGAGAGCAGAAAAACATCCGGCAACCAATGTGGTTTATGTTGCGGTGGAGGTTTATCAAAGCTACTAAACTGTTTCAGCATTGAAATGTGTTTTGATAACATTTCTAGTAAGAAATGTGCATTTAATTTTCATAATCTTCGTTGAGTGAATGCATATGATGTTTAGTTTGTTAGTTAGTAGTTAGTTAATAACCGCTTTAGAGGTTTTTGAAGCGTGAATGTGTCAATCCAGTAGCAGGTGACCTGGGGGTCAAGGGCACTTTGGATAACTAGAGACCTGGGGACTCTTTTATATGAAAGAGGTCATGTAAGATTATCCATTTGGGGGCTCTAACCAGCCAGACGGGTCAGAGCAGTGGTCCTCATTATGCCGCTTGCCAAGCTTTAATTGGTGGCACGCATGGCAGCTAATAATTATATGATAATGCAGCCAACACACATAATTCATAGAAATACTCAAAACAGTTTATATTAAATTTATATTGCTAAAGGGGTGGAAACTGTCTTCAATCTGGCAACACCGCACACTTAGTAGTAGTAGTAGTAATAGCATAGTGGTTAGTTTAGTTAGTAATTAATTGAAGCATTCGATGCTAGCTAGAGTGATGTGCACGTACAAAAAAAATTGACAGATTTCTAATCAAACAAAGTCGCAAACCAGATGGATAGAAACAAAGTGGTGACAAATGAGGGAGATGGAGACTCGGATCATGCAGCAACCGAAAATCAATATGAAGACTGTGAATACCTAATGAAAAGAAATGTATTTACATACCATCCTACTTGTACGTTACACAAGCCTTGTCAGTAGGCCTACTCACAAGGTGTGGCTGGCTGATATAGACATTACATTTATTTAGCAGAAGCTTTTATCCAAAGCGACTTAGAATAAGTGCATTCAACCATGAGGATGAAGCCCAAAAGGTGCTAAACACAAAGTGCTACATTTTTTAGGCAAGAGGTACAAAAAAAAAAAAGGTTCATGGGCCAAGATGCAGTCTGAACAGATGAGTTTTAAGTCTGTGTGACGGCCCAAGGCCTCTGCGAGGGTAGGGCTGTGTGTGTGTGTGTGTGTGTGTGTGTGTGTGTGTGTGTGTGTGTGTGTGTGTGTGTGTGTGTGTGTGTGTGTGTGTGTGTGTGTGTGTGTGTGTGTGTGTGTGTGTGTGTGTGTGTGTGTGTGTGTGTGTGTGTGTGTGTGTGTGTGTTGGTTCCTGCTCGGTTGGAGCTGGCTCATTGTGGAATAGGGCGCAACTGGGCACTGTCTCCAGGATTGCAAAAAGCCCGTCACATCTTGGCAGTCGATGTTTCCCCTGGTCCTGGCTCCACAGGGTTGTGTTGGGAGTCCACTTTGGTTTGCTGTTTTGTCTAGTTCACAATGATTTATGAGTTATGTTTGTTAAGTAAAATTCCTTTTTACTGAATCCCTCATCCTTCCCTTACTCGCTGTGGTCTCAGAGCTGGATCATAATGTGATCAACAGCAGATGTGTAGGGTTTCTGTTGTCCTGATGTCAGTGGAGAGCTCGTACCACCATTGTGGAGCCAGGAAAGCAAACAATCGAGATTTTGTTGAGCGGTAGCTAGGGTCCCCACTTGGTGAGGTTGAAGCAAGCCGATGTCGCAGGGCGTACTGGACGGGCTGGGGTGTATGGTCTGACCATGTCCTGGATGGAGGATGGGCCTGAACCATCGCAGCACGGTAGGCAAGTACCAGTGACTTGAATCGGATTCAAGCAGCCACCGGTAGCCAGTGCAGGGTGCGGAGGAGCCGTGTGGTGTGGGAGAATTCGGGTGGGTTGAAGACCAGCCGTGCCGCTGCATTCTGGGTGAGCCGCAGAGGTCGAATGGCACAGGCAGGCAGACCAGAAGGGAGTTGCAGTAGTCCAGACGAAAGAGGACAAGAGCCTGGACAAAAACCTGCGTGGCCTTCTGGGCGAGGAACGGCCGTATCCTCCTGATGTTGTAGGGCGTGTTCTGCAGGTGCGGGATGTTTCAGCGACGTCGGCAGCGAAGGACAGCTGGTCGTCCAGGGACACACCCAGGTTCCTTGCCGTCGAATCCGCAGACACCACAGAGTATTGATGGAGACGTCGCCGTAGGGAGATGCCTGTTATCTTATCTGAGATTGATTCAGCATGCACACAACACGTGTATAAATACATAGCCTAAGCCGGCATGACATGGAGAAAGTCCTTGATCAAATAGGACATCCCTGTTACTGTGTAGTTGTTCAGACGCTGTGAAGCAACCTGATGCACAAGCAAATTGACCTAATTGAACGATTCCAAGGTTCCTCTAAAAAGTGCACGTGTTAGGTTTTACGTTTCAAGACCAAATTACATCCATGAGTTACATACGGTTAAGTAGGTCCGCAGCCAGTTCCAATCTCAAGCAGTTTCTGTATATGTTTGTTAAAATACACAATTAGGCTACGTCAGAATATAGACATCCGCTCATATCTATAAGCTTTTAGCCACTACCTGGTGTTTTTCTCTGACAGTGTTCCGAGCGCCAGGTGAACTGGGTGTTTCCATGGTTACACCTGGCTGACAGCGGGGGGGTAGTGTGCGTGCGCAGCGGTGGAGGGCCAGGGGCGCGGCGGTGTCGAGGCTGCCTAGCAAACTGGAGTGACTACTGGCCACGCCCCCGACGATGGGATGGTACGCGTGGTGCAGGATAGGAAGCTGCATGGACAGCCTCCGCCTCATACTGACAACACACACACACACACACAGGTGTCATCGCTACATACTGACCACACACACACACACACACACACACACACACACACACACACACACACACACACACACACACACACACACACACACACACACACACACACACACACACACACACACACACACACACACACACACACACACACACACACACACACACTACACACTAACACTAAACACTAGCACTAACACTACATACTAACACTACATACTAACACTATGTACTAACACTATGTACTAACCCTAAACACTACATACTAACACTAAACACTAAACACTACATACTAACACTACAAACACACTAACAACATACATGACACTACATACTAACACTACACACTAACACTACATACAACACGACAGGCCTCACTGCTCTGGAGAGTTGACCCCGTCTACTCCGCTGCCCCTCCGGGTTCCGGGTGTGTTGGGGGGGCTATGGCAGCTGATCTGAGCTACGGTGCTAAACCGCTGGACTGACCCCACTCTGGATTGAGCGGCTGGATGCGGTTTGGGGTCCGGTCCTGCAGTGACCAGTCATGTTGGTAGTATTAGTCGCATCTTTCATTGGATCCGAGTTCGAGTCGACATGTTCATCTAGCTTCATGATAATGTCTCAGCAGCTATGCTATCTGGAGGCATTAAGAATGACAGATTACACAGAGTCCTACCACACTTTGATGAACTAGTAATAATGCAGAACACATCTCATACACACCTGGTTGTTTATTACACAGCTTTAGTACATATTTGAAGGATGAAACTGAATCTCCAAAAGGAAATTAATTAATTAATTAATCAATTTAATAGACTAGAAGTGGGTTGTAAATGGTTAGCTAAAGTAGGAAATATGCTTTGTAGCGACCATATGTTTGATCCAGACTTGTGGTCCTATGCTACAGGCCCTCTCTCCTTTAACCTACTTTCCTGTCACTGTCCATAAAAGCACTTCAAACATTTCAAAACAACACTTGTTTCTGCAGTGCCAGAGCGGGGATGTCATGGAGTTTACCGTGGGTGTAGCTAATGTGGTCTGGCGCCTGTCGGTCTGGTGGGGGGGTGGATTCAATCTCTGTGATGATGGTATCTATCTCTTGGTCCAGCTGCAGAGAGAGGAAACCTTCATCATCACCATCATCTTCCTCACCATCACAAGCATCACCTCCACCATCCTCATCGTCTTCATCATCACCATCATAAGATGAAGTGGATGTTTACCATGACTCAAACAAAATACACAAATACAGAATTCTCAAAATCAATACTATTTACTAGCGACTCAGATTTTTTTTAAACATAT
Source organism: Lota lota (assembly GCA_026745465.1). NCBI lineage: Eukaryota > Metazoa > Chordata > Actinopteri > Gadiformes > Lotidae > Lota > Lota lota. The sequence continues at coordinate 1,486,555 of JACYXH010000273.1, read as the reverse complement.
AGTCAAATGAATTGTGCATTAACCTGTGTTCTTCTTCTCCTGAGCTGCTGGTTATTACTGGTCAGCAGCTGCACCCTTCCCTCTTGGCTCTCTGGAGTGCTCAGTGGAGTGGCGCCCTCTGCTGGAGGAACACTGCAGGACACCTCACCTGGAGCAGCCAGAGGCTCTGCCGCCCTGGGGCCAGCAGGCCCAGGCTACAACACAAGAGAAGCTTCCACTAGATTAGAAGGTTACCTCAGCAGACACACAGACAGGCAGAACACAGATAGCGGGGTACAAGTATTGTCTGTCTAGACAAGCTAGACAGAGCTTTGGTGTCGGTCGGGGAGATGGTTTCTAGAGCTTTGGTGGCGGTCGGGGAGATGGCTTCTAGAGCTTTGGTGTCGGTCGGGGAGATGGTTTCTAGAGCTTTGGTGTCGGTCGGGGAGATGGTTTCTAGAGCTTTGGTGTCGGTCGGGGAGATGGTTTCTAGAGCTTTGGTAGCTTCGGGGAGATGGTTTCTAGAGCTTTGGTGTCGGTCGGGGAGATGGTTTCTAGAGCTTTGGTAGCTTCGGGGAGATGGGTTCTAGAGCTTTGGTGTCGGTCGGGGAGATGGTTTCTAGAGCTTTGGTAGCTTTGGGGAGATGGTTTCTAGAGCTTTGGTGTCGGTAGGGGAGATGGTTTCTAGAGCTTTGGTGGCGGTCGGGGAGACGGTTTCTAGAGCTTTGGTGGCGGTCGGGGAGACGGTTTCTAGAGCTTTGGTGTCGGTCGGGGAGATGGTTTCTAGAGCTTTGGTAGCTTTGGGGAGATGGTTTCTAGAGCTTTGGTGTCGGTAGGGGAGATGGTTTCTAGAGCTTTGGTGTCGGTCGGGGAGATGGTTTCTAGAGCTTTGGTGGCGGTCAGGGAGGGGATTCCGTGGAGCTGACCTTGGCGTGGACGTCCCAGAGCAGGAGCGAGGCGGTGCCGGTGAGGATGGCGAGGGAGGGGAGGAGGAAGTGGAGCCAGGGCTGATGGCAGCTAAGGAGCGACCCCATCGCCCCCAGACTGCTGGTCGCCGCCACCGCACAAACGCTCAGCGCCAACCGCCTGCTCTCACGTGTCACTTCCTGTGTAGCATCCTTCCTGGTTCCTATGGAGCAGGCGATGAAACAACCCAGACCCTGAGAATAAAACAAAAGTTATATCTGATATAAGAGAACGAGTTTTAATGATGACCAACATACAAAAGAGTATATACATGTAGCATGCACATTTTAACACAATGTCATTATGCCGATTTTTGTCATTCTTACACATGATTTCTTTACTTTTGTGAGTTTTTAAGGAAAGTATGTGAAGCTTTCCCCTTGGCCATACATTGAAAAGATTTAGGAAGATTTAGGTAGGAGGAGAGTATAGGAGGCACATTCTAATATTTGATAATGCATCGTTTAAATCAAAGCGATGTTCAGACCAAAATGTCCATGATATTGAAACTAGAAGTTGTTGTGTAATGTTATCACTGACCAGCAGGGGGCCCTTGTAAGCATACAGGGCAGTTAGCCACAGGTTCGTGTTGGCGCTGACACAGCAGTTTGTGTCGGCGCTGGCACTGTCCTGCTCCTCATCTGCACCGCTCTGATGAAACCCAAACCAAGATGAACACTGGTAGTACTGTCCCACTTAAAAACTCTCAAACTACTGTCTAGTACCCTCCCTAAAAGGTGCAGGGGCGCTCCGTCAGTAGAGTTTCATACCTCTAAGACACGCTCCACCCTCATGAGAGGATCCAGGACCTGCCAGCATGATAAAACAAACACATCCAACAGAAACATCGCAGCCAGTGGCCAACATGGTCTGCTGTCATTCTGAGAGAGAGCGAGAGAGTAAAGTGAGTCACTAAACGCTGAATGGAATATTGTTCTTAGCTATCAAAGTTAATTACTGTATTAAGATAAGAAAAAACTTAATTGACCCCAGAGGGGATATTTGGGTATTCTTACCAATTTCCCCACTCTCGGCCTGTGGATGAGATGTGTGTAGATGTTCCGACTCCTGGTGATCAGAACACCGAATCCCACGCAGTGACCCAGTGTGAGAACCCACAGGCGGACCTGATGGAGAACCAGACCTCCTCATACTCAAACCAGTACGTCCAAACCAGGTGAGAGTCAATCTCTGGCATTGTTCGGATTTAATTATTTTAGAAATGATTCTGAATTGCCACCTTCAGAAGTTAGAAAACCGTTGAAGGATACAGGACAAATGTTTGGGAATGGATCTAAAACAGCATTGCTCGCATCCCCAAATCAATATAAATGGAAATAAAAGATTGGCTAACATTTTACATCAGTCCTGTCAATGCCGCAAGGTAACCAGCAGGGGAACTCACGGAGCAGAGTGGAGCCAACAACCAGATGGGGACCAGGTCTTCGTCCAGCCCAGCCAGGGGTACCCAGGAGAGGGTCAGCAGTATGCCCAGGAGGAGGAGGTGGTCCAGGGGCCGACAGCAGCCTCTTGGCTCCCTGAGAACCAAACCAACCCTGTCTGTTTGTATGACTTAAATATTAATTGAATGTAATGGTTAGCAGAATCCTTAATTGTTCGATATTTAGAATCAAAGAAATTACAAAACAGATAGAAAATGTAGTACAACAGTAATACATGTATTGTACCGACAACATATGCAGTCTGACATGCGGAGGAGGAGGATGGCGAGCGTGATGATGAAGAGTAGGGCGGCAGCAGAGGTCACCACGGCGTAGAGAACCAGACCAACGTTCCTGCACTGCAGATGGACAACGGTTCCATCTTGAGCTGGACCGGAACCTAAAGAGAAGCTTCAGAACTGAGAAGGGCCTTCGGGTTTGTGGTGAACCCATGACAATTTTTTAACAGCTGCCGTACACTATTTTTGGTGTAGTGACCGCACCCTCGTTGGTAAAAGAAAATAGTAAAACATACTTTCCATGTAATTATTGGAAAGTGACTACACCTTGGAATCAGAAACAAGAGCTGCAGTAGTGTATGTTAACCAGAGATGGTGCTGTTTCTCGTTTGATTTTAGTGTTTTGGAGGCCCTTGTTCAAAATATGCTTTAAATGTCCTGTCTCTTTGAACACACCTTGTCCAACATAACATCTTCATCTGTACTGACAGATTTGCAAAGTTGAGCAAGAGGGGATGATGACCTCTCATCCTGTTTGTTGCAAAACATAACATTTATGATAATAGGTGATTCAGTGGATCAAAACTCTGTTCTACCTGAAAACTTCAGGTTGTCCGCAAAAAGTCGTAGCTTCTGTGTGAAGGTGTTGTACTGACCCACGAGTATCTCTCTGGTCGCTATAGAAACAACACAAATACACTACATTGACCAATCGTAATACATGGACAACCAATACTCACGCAAAGTTGGACCATTGATGTCATTGGTCAAACTTTAATTGTTGTGAACATGAGTTTGTGTTGCAAAATGATTTTTTTCACAACACACATATGAAGCAGTACTCTTATTTAGAAAATAGCCCATACCACTTAAGTAAGGATATCCACGCATCACAGATTTGATTTAAAAGTTATCCTAATATCCTTACGTCGATCACGAAATCAGACGGGTCTTAAATTACAATGCAGCATATTTACTATACTTCCATATTCCGGATGACATTTAGTATACAAATAATACACACAGTGATAAATATCAAAAGGAGGGTTTAAAATGGGTGGTGGTGTAGAGACATGAGAAGCACCTTGAAACTGCCTCAGCTCAATCAACGCCACGCGCTCTCCACTTTGAAACAGGACAGGCCCCTGGACAGAACACAGCAGTAAAGCAACATATTATGTTAATGACTTAGATCATACCTTTTGAAATCTCATTGAATATCATCAGCCAAGAAATCTTACATCGAATCTTAAATACTGTTCTGAAGGAGACTGCTGAATACCATACACACACATATACACACATATACATATACACACATATACATATATACACATATACACATATACACATATACACATATATATATATATATATATATATATATGATGAGCAAAATATGATAAACAAAAAGGATTAGGGAACCACTAATAAAATATGGGATGCCTATGTGTATTGATTCATTGGTCTAGAGATTTGCGATACAGTAGCGTTGTGAAACTAACCTCAAGGGGTGGCACAGAATAACACAGGCAGGCTCCCCTTGACTTGTGAGTGTTTTTTTAAACAAGCAGGGATAGAATGACACACTCACTGTGACTCCCTCGAACTGTGTCTGTTTCAAAGCAACAAGCAACATGTCCACCGTCTGTGCCCGGGTGATGGAGAGGTTACGCTTGGCGCTGTGCCTCTCCCTGTGCTTCAACTGCTCCGTAATGCGGCTCACAGCTTTGGCCATGACCCAAACTCCGTCGTACGCGTAGCCATGGAGATATGCGTCTGGTGCCCCCTCCTGGTGGATCTCTGACAGGTACTTCTGTTCATACTCCAGTGGGGTCTGAGATAAAATATTCAGTACGTTTACATGCACAACATCGGATTAAGGCAATCAACTATCTGTGATTAACTCAAATGTACTTGACATATAAACAGCTTGCTTTAACTAAGCGATTAGATTTATTCCCAGAGAAGGATCAATTCAAATGATATTTAATGTGGTAATTTATTTGCGAATGAGTAAACACAATAAAGAGTAAGTTAAAGTACTTTACTACTAATAGAATAGTGTTTATTATGCAGTGAACATTGAATGCCCTGCAGGGTTCATACGGGTCCTTCTCAAAGCACATTCCTCTGAGTAGTCCAGATGTTGTGGTGGTAGATGGTACAGTTCTAGTGCCGTACCGGTCCAAGCCGGGTCTCTCTACCTTAAGTCAGAGCAGAAGCTCAGAAGAACCCTCACCCTCCCAGAGACTCCTCTGATGTGTGTGTCACTGAGCGGCCGCAGGTTGAACCGGATGGATCCTTCCAGAACTGTGTGAAGAGCGTGCAGAGAGCAGCCAGAACCCTCCAGTTCCAGCCTCCACACTGGGTCTGGACCGCTGGATAGGATCCACTGGTACCCTGACCCAAAGAGGTTCAGCCTGTAGGCCTGAAGATAAAATACAACCTGGTGAACAGACTTCTAATGTGAGACACTGGGAGCCGCCCAGTATAACTAGAGTCTTTAACCGGTCGACACTGGGAGCTGCCCAATACAACCACAGTCTTGTTCTACTTGTGTAGACAGAGAGCTACCTCAACAAGGAGAAAAACAGTGAAGGTACTTACACAGCACAGGACTTGAGAGCCTGATCTCTCTTCCATCTGGGCTATTATGATCCTCACATTGCTGTCCTGAAGGCACAAGATCACAAGATGGATCCCATCCATTGCCTCAAAAAAAACACTGGTTTGGTTTATATTTAAAATATTTATATAATTTGGGCCTATGCAACCTTTTCATTCAACTGTGGTTAAAGGCATGGCTAACAAATTAGACTTGACATACAAAAAACACATTTTAAATACCAGCATGTTTTCAATTACAATTAAACGTGTGTTCTTTTGGTGCATGTGGCTCTCCATCCATTCTGACCTTCAGTTTCTGGAGCTTTAGGCAGGGATCTTCAGACATGCTCTGGATTTCTGCCATCTGGACGTCGGCCTTCATCAGCTGGTGAACCAGGTTCTTCCTCATCTGTCACAAACACAAGGGATTGGTGTAAAGGTAAAGGTACTTTTATTGTGAAATTATTCTCTGCATTTAACCCATCCCTCAAGGGAGCAGTGGGCAGCCAATCACAGCACCCAGGGAGCGGTTGGGGTTAAGTGTCTTGCTCAAGGACACCTCGACATACCTTCCGATTTTTGCCAGCCGATTGCCAGTCCACCCGCTTTAACTCCTGAGCTAATGTCCCATAGACATAGACCGAGTACACGTCAGTGGGACAACATATTATATTCATAAATGACTGAAAGATCATCCACGGCATCAAATATCTGCAACACAAAGACCCTCTACAATGTAGAGGGTCTTTGATGATGTCACTGATCTTTGACGATGTAGAGTTTACATTGTCAAAGAGCAGTGACGTCATCAAAGATCAGGGACATCCTCAAAGATCCTCTACATCGTCAAAGATCTTTGACATCATCACTGTGACATCATCAAAGATCATCTACATCATCAAAGCTCAATGACATCATCAAAAGGTGGTGTAGATCTGGAAGATGGACAAATGCTTCTTGTTACTAACAAAACCAGACTGCAAGTCTATTCGGTCACTATGGATTTAGTAACAGAGCTGCATCATGTGTCTTGGATTAGCAGTTAGGTGGGGAATAGCATCTTGTTGGTGAATGAATCACATGTTTGTATCCAAGTTTAAACGCTGTGCAATGTTTCATTGAATGTGTATGTTTCACATTAAATTAAATTCGATTGAATAGCAGTAGTCTTCTACTGTGTTCCCAGTGGTAGTAGTGCGGTGGTTCGCGACGTGGAGGTAGGACCTGTGAGAGGCGTGCTCCGTCCTGGGTGAGAAGGGCGACCCGGGTCCAGCTGAAGTGGTGGAGGAGCTGGACCAGCGCCGTGTTGAAGACCCTGTCGGACGGCACAGTGCTGAACAGGCTGGGGTACCGCCGGTGGTCGGGGAGCCCGGCTGACACGGCCGTGAAGGACAGCTATTGAGTCATTCGTTCAGAAAAAACACATTTAAAAACCAGGCTGGACCAATGAAAACAGCGATTTAGGGCATCATATGACAGACACAGAGAACAGTAGATACAATGCATTGCAATGCACAAGCACTTGAAAGTGTCCGTAAGACGTTTAACACGGGTTAGAAGTTGAATAGATGGAAGAATTGACAGGTAGATTGAAGGAAGGACGGCATTTTCTAGTCCAGACGTGTGTGCGCGCGTGCCCGCGTGCGTGGTAACAACCCGGCTCCGTGAGTGGCCCCGCCTTCCCCCAGTGAACACAAGTCAATAGTCCGTTTTAGCCGTAACGCCGCTTTTATTTAAAGGAAAAACGCGTTCCTCCTCCTCCGTCGCAGGTGTTTCCCATTGCGCTGAGTGGGGCCAGCGCTAATGCGCTCACGGGCGCCAGCTGGGGGAGAGCTGCGGTATACTCCGTCTACCACCTGGGTCGCCTGGGGCGCTGCGCTGGAGCCGGGTTGCCACTGTGTGTGTGTGTGTGTGTGTGTGTGTGTGTGTGTGTGTGTGTGTGTGTGTGTGTGTGTGTGTGTGTGTGTGTGTGTGTGTGTGTGTGTGTGTGTGTGTGTGTGTGTGTGTGTGTGTGTGTGTGTGTGTGTGTGTGTGTGTGTGTGTGTGTGTGTGTGTGTGTGTGTGTGTGTGTGTGTGTGTGTGTGTTCATGTGTACTTAAATGTGTGTGCGGGCGCATGTCTGACTGTGTACATTTGCATGCAAGGTTGTGTGTGTGTCTGTGTGTGTGTGTGTGTGTGTGTGTGTGTGTGTGTGTGTTTGGTACCTGCACCATATTGAGGGCGTGCACAGATCGAGCCAGCACAGCTGTCACCTGGGGACACACCCCTCCAAAAATGATCATGTGACCTGGCTCCTCCCACATGGCATCGAAGAGACCCTTCAGAGCTGTGGCGCTGTCACACTGACAACCCAACACAATGCAACACGAGTCAAGTCAAATGCATTAGTACAGCCTTTGGAAGGGCTTCACAGGCAACTCCTAATACACTCCTAACACTCCTAAAACCCCTAATACACATACACACTTACAGACAAACACTGATTGGAAAAAACATTGGAATGAGTGTATGTGATGCAGGTGATCTGGTCCCCTTACCTGTGAGTCCAGCAGCTGCAGGTGTATCTGGGACCCTCCCTGTCTCCTGAGGTCTTCCAGCGCTAATGACACTGCCGGGACTAGCGCCGCCGTCACGTTTTCCTCTCCCGGCATCACCGTGGCAACCGGCATCACCCACAACACCGGTATGGGGCTCTGCACCTGAGCTAGGCAAGGTGGCGATGCCCACAGGTATGACAACACCAACAGAACCACCCTCTTCATTCTCAGGTCTCACACACACACACACACACACACACACACACAGCCCTCAGAAAGCTCACACACTCACTATCGTCCTCAGAACTCTCACACAGACAGTCGGTACTCCAAAAAATATCCCACGCACTAGGCCAAAGTCCCGCTCCTTAGAACACTTTAATAAGCACACTCCTGATTATTTTAACTCTCTCACACACACTCCCGGCCCTCAGAACTCTCTCACACACACGTTCCCGATCCAAAGAACTCTCTCACACACACTCCCGGTCCTCAGAACTCTCTCACACACACGTTCCCGATCCAAAGAACTCTCTCACACACACTCCCGGTCCTCAGAACTCTCTCACACACACTCCCGCTCCTCAGAACTCTCTCACACACACTCCCGGTCCTCAGAACTCTCTCACACACACTCCCGCTCCTCAGAACTCTCTCACACACACTTCTGGTCTTCAGATCTCTCTCACACACACTCCCGGTCCTCAGAACTCTCTCACACACACTCCCGGTCCTCAGAACTCTCTCACACACACTCCCGGTCCTCAGAACTCTCTCACACACACTCCCGGTCCTCAGAACTCTCTCACACACACTCCCGGTCCTCAGAACTCTCTCACACACACTCCCGCTCCTCAGAACTCTCTCACACACACTTCTGGTCTTCAGATCTCTCTCACACACACTCCCGGTCCTCAGAACTCTCTCACACACACTCCCGGTCCTCAGAACTCTCTCACACACACTCCCGCTCCTCAGAACTCTCTCACACACACTCCCGGTCCTCAGAACTCTCTCACACACACTCCCGGTCCTCAGAACTCTCTCACACACACTCCTGGTCCTCAACGTTGTGACTTGTAATCCTCTTGAGTCTGAGCCAACTGGCCCGAGAGTGGGGCGCTTTCAGGGGATAAAAGGATTAAGATCACAACAGATGAATGACATCTGCTAGAGGGATCAGGGCTGTCTTCTCTCTGGGATCCTCCACACTTTGTCTGCGGTGGCTGCTTAATCCTCCCCAACCACCTTTTCACTGCTGGGTTGGGATGGTTAATGTGTGTTGGATGCCTTTTCGGTGGTTTTAGGTGGTGGATGAACAGTGTTGCTGTGTGGGACTTCTGGTGAATTTAGGGCAGTAGGCATCAGGGGACAGCTTGCGGAGGTCAACAGTGAATGGACACGCAGATATTGGCATAGACAACGCTCTCTCGCACACACACACACACATGACTAAAAAGTGTCTCTAGCAGAGTCTGGGACCTTGTTACACCGCACGTCCACATCACCCCCACCCTGGAGTCCCTTCACTGGACACCAATACTACATCGTCTTGACTCCAACATAGCCCTCTCTCCTGTCCTCTACCAAAGAACCATCTGTCTAAAAAAGTTTAAAAATATTTTTTTAATGAAAGAGTGATTTATTTTTTTGTAAAGGAGCGCAGTAATCCTGATTCTCCCTGCCCTATTGGCTGCAGGGGTGGTTGCTCTGCTCTGCTCTCAATTTCCTCCCCTCATTCTCTCTTCTCCTCTGCAGCCCTCTCTTCTCCTCTCCCCTGCTCTCCAGGACTTGCACTTGTTATATCTGACTGTAATTATGATACAAAAATACAATTACCCTCCTTTTTAGCACATCATTTTCCAGGTATTGTCCAGGACATTATCCATAACCTTCCTGTGCTCAGGGAGGTTCATGTTTCACTGTATGAACTGTCAGTAGCGGCCACCCTGATCTTTATTGAATGAGTAGCATGATACACACAAAGAATAAGTGGTTCTATAGAGAACCTTTAAGGGCTCTATAGCTCGGTACGTATTTGGCACCCTCAAAAGGTTCTATATAGAACCATTTCAGAGAGTTCCTTTAAAAGAACCCCAGGGGTTCTTTGTTGCTTTGTTTGGTTCTATACAGAGCCTTTTAAAGGTTCAATCAATATCCCAAACTTTTTATTTATCTGCCGAATTACCATATGTTAATTTAACTATAAGATATTTAACTTTTGCTACTAATTTAAATAAAATAACCAATAACCTATAATATTTAAAAGTTCAGCAACATACAGTTAGCCCTTTGCTACTACCAACCTATTGTAGATTGATGAAAAAGAAAAAAGAGGGGTGGTTTCAAATTGACTATTGATAATCACAAATAGTTGCACCATGTAAAAACAATACTAGTCACCATATGTAGTATACTACATTACAAAATGTAAGATATTACAGTGAACAAAACCTTCCATGCACACAGTAATTAAAATATATTAACTTCACATATCAAATAAAAATACTATTTCAATTTCAGTTAAGATTTAAAATAATTAACTATCACTGGGCAATCCTCAACATTTGGAATTACCAATAAATGTAAGTGAATAGTGACAGATGGATTCAATTCAGCCAGCAAAAACAAAGGAACAATAGGCTAAAGATTTATTATCTTGTCAAACACTTTCTTGAAAAGAGCTATTTACATCAATGTTTTCATTCACTGTGAAAGCTGATAATACATTTTGAGCAACAGAATAGACACCATGTTCGTACCATATCCTAGTTTGAACAAATAGCGATCGATAAATGAGAATGTGTGCTTCATCTGTTTGGGGTACTTCATGCGAACCTGGAAATACACCTCAAGCAGACTCTGCAGAGCCTGTGGCACATCCATTTCTCCACTTGTGATGGTGGCTCTACATCTTTATTGATGCTTTCACAGCAAGGAGGGGATTCCAGACATCATGCAAGATGATTGTTGGGAATGAGGTTGTTGGTTCCTATGGAAAATAAACTTATGTAAGGAATGTCCTGATAGAATTTAAGCTATAGGTAGTTGACAATACAACAAAATGTCAATGACAATGTGAAGATTCAACACATACCTCATCTAAACAGTAAAGGAACTTGGAGCTCTCCATGTTTGCTTGTAAATAAAAGCAACAGTTTGATAAACCTTGGCCACAAAATCAGGACTTGTCTACAATGCATAGATATGTTTATATGGGTATAGTTATGGTTGTACTTTATTAAAGTCACAATGTGTCCAATTTCTACTAGCTTGTAGCTTAAAATAACCTGGACATATCTGTGGTCAATGCTGATCGATATTGATTTCAATAATGTTATCAATAAAATCACATCCTATTACTGATATATACTCTACAAATAAAAAGAAATGCTGGCCAGCCCGTACCCATCTCTTCGTTTACAAGAAATGTCGACATTCCCAAAACCCCTCCCACTCAAGCCACCCAGCTAGCCAAGCTACATTTAGCCTCACACTGCACAGGCACATCTGGTTAAGGACAGGAAACCGCCATTGATTCTCATTTTTTTCTTAAAGTCTCCCGCATACTAACTGGCCTCATTCTTACACAGCTCTGCCAATACATAGTGAAACTAGTAAAGGTAAAAAAAATTACTTTTTTAAATTATACTATAAAAACTGAGCAATGTGATACAATAAGACATTATTGTATCACAAAGTTCATCCCATGTGTGGGAATTGCAGGACATTCGTTTTAACATTATGAAGTGTTGCCAGGTGGATTGAAGCCATGCCTTAATGGACAATAGTCAGTAGTGTCGTAGCAAATTAGACAACTGGTGGCTGGCTCAATTTAAAAGGCTAAGACAAATGGATATCCGTAGTTGGTTTATTTCATATGCTGCAGCATATCAAAGACGCAGTTTCAAAGGCAACTCCGCACAGGGCAGAGTTCTCAAGAAAAGGCACGCCGAGCAAAGGAGGGGAAGCCCTTTTGTAGAGTGGAACAAACAACATTTAAAAGGTAACACTAGATGGCACCATTTACCATCTATAACTGGTTCAATGCCAATTAGTTAATCAAGGTAAAGCCAAACACAACATTTATGGCGCCACCTGTGATTTATGGCGGGTCCAATGTGCGGTCAAGGCAAAAGATACATAATAGGTGAGAGGAACTTGCTATGGAGTTTCTCACATGGAACAAAGCACCATGCAGGAATGCAAGAAAACAGGCAGCTGTGGGGAGTTAGATAATTAAAAGAAAACAGATAGGCCACTATAGTGTGCACACAACAACTTGAGCGCTTAAACCAACTAGTTTAAGCGAGCTAACTTTGGAATAGGGCCTGAAGTCATTTTTCCACAGTAGTCACGGTCAGTAGTACGCCTTCGTATTTCGGGTGCAGCCGTGAGCCTTAGTGAAACAGTGCGTAGATTGTGCTCAGCGCATAGGTTGTAGACCTGCAGAATGCAATCGATTCGCATTGAGATTTAGTTGTGTCTACGTTTTGTTCATTTCTTCTCCAAAGAAGGATTGTCCAAGCTAATGTTACAAAATAATAAAATAAAAAAACGTGTAGAGCTGTAAGCTCTAGGTGACGTCCAGCATCCCAGATGTAGCAGTAGCTTAAGGTTTGGAATGTAATGTAGGCCTATGATAGACGACAGCTGTTTTCTGTAATTTAATAATGAAATGGTTAAAATTCAGTGCACAATATAGTTACAGTGTACAGTTATTAAGAGCAAAATTTGTTATTTTTTTTGCTGCATGCCTCATTGTAATTACAATGCCCCCCCCCCCCCCCCCCCCCCCCCCCCCCCCCCCCCCCCCCCCCAGTCTCTCCACACTACTACACAAATTCTTTCCTCCAGAATTCCCCCCACCCCCGTTCTCCCACCTCTCTTGATGCCTGTTTTGGCCAAGGAAAACATTTAACTCGGCATGCCTCCTTCTGGCAACGGATTACTTTTTACGCGTCCACTTTGGAAGGGCAGTTCTGTGCAGTACATTTTCTGGTAACAGTATACTGTACAGGGCAGTATCCATCCCAGACGGAGCTGTTGTGAGTGTGACACGGACCTTCAACTGTGGACATCGACACGGGACTCCATTCTCTGCGCGCAAACGAGGACGCACGCACAGACTTAGCAGTAAGTGGACGCAATTGGTGCATGATTGCATGGAATCAAATAAATGTTATTTGTAAGTAATTATTGCTGGAAATGCATGATGTGAATTTGTTTCTTAAGAATCGATTGACGTCGCATCACAATGGAATGCCATTTGAGTCAAAATTAAATAAATAGATAAATATGGCTGTAAAATAAATAAATGAGGCAATACATAAATACATTTGTCAATACATTGAAATAAATATATATGTTTCAGGACTTATTTCAGGGGACTTATATTTCATAATGCCACATTTATTCATTTAATGCCATTTCTTTTTCATAATGTCAGATTTATTAATTTAATGCCATATTTCTTTCATAATGCCACATTTATAAATTTAATGCCACATTTTTTCATAATGCCACATTTATTAATTAAATTTCATGAAATGGTTATACAATTTATTTTTGGCGGTATGGTTCCACTCTTTTATGGTGCTCCCTGCTGTAGGATTTAAAGCATGACATACAGAGGCCAGATACAGAATACCAACAGCATACCAACATTTGACAACAAGGAGCACTGTACAATCCCCCCATGGGGTACATCAGATATCTCAACCCATCGTATAGGTTACATACAATGCAGAGCAGAACCAAAGCAGGTGGAGGCTGGGGTGGTGGTGGGCGAAATTCCGACCAGCACACTGAACTTTGCAGACTGAGTATTTGAGATGGAAGGTCTTAAATTGACCGCCTATCAGTGTGCGTGCGTTTGATTGAGTGCGTGCGCATTGAGTGCGTGCGCATGACCAAAGTGTCCCGCCAGAACTAACTACGCCCATATTTTAGAACATTTTCATGAAAACCACACAGATATACTCTTTCAACCCAATGATGGGTTTCTAAATAACTGCTTATATGTTTGGCTTGAGGGACATCAGGTAGGTACTAAGTAAGTAGTGCAATACTGATATAAACATCAGATAACAATAGCTGATTTATTGTCAGTGCATGTTTAAAAACAGCCTTGCTACTCCTGTACTACAGTCTATTCCAGACAGACCTCAAATTGAAGATTATGTCAAAGAGGTAGCATCTGTGTCCCTGTAGGCATCCTCTCCGACTGGGGTGGGGGACGGAGCGGGCGCTGGGCCGTCGTTAGCTTAGCTGCTGGCTAACAGCACTGATGTAGCATCGCGAGGTAATTTGTAATTCTGAAAACAAACGTATTTTCGTTTGAGTAGTTCGCTTAATCTTTCCTATTAATTATAATAGGAAATAAAAATAAAAACATATGTTGTTGCGTTATTAAAGAAAAGAAGCGTGGGCTTTCAATAAAGCTTTTCAAAGTATTGACAGTTTGGGTGGTGCTTTTGTTTCTTGATTTCTAAACAGTTTTTGTACATTTATAATTTTGCATGGGAAATTTGGCCATGTAAAGATACATTTCAACAGGCTACAAGACGAGTATGCATATAACAGATGCACATGACCCGAAGTACGGTCACGTTGCATGTGGGTCAATATCACCATAAGGTGCCTTTGAGACTGCCCCATTTCCCCCCAAAAAAGCAGAGATTTTCCATTGAACTTCATATTCATTGTATTAAGTATATGTTATGCTGTTCGAAATGCATATTGGTCAAGCTCCCACACTTTTTATAAATTAACTGCAAGCAGACAATTTACATGCAAACAGCAAAATATGTCCACCCTGTCATGGACAATTTCAAAGCAGAATAAATACATTGTAATTACATAGTGATTATAAAACGTACATTTTCAGAAAACTATTTAGTCACTTTCTCAAAAATATATATTAGTTTATGGGAAAAGTATTTGGATAATAATGAAATTATTGCAAACTATTTGTTTCTCTATAAAATCTGCGATAGTTGCACTTTCTTTTCTAAATAAAATCTAACCAAAAAGATATCTGGTCAAACTTTCAAACAATACTATTTGGCCCTCATTTGTTTATAAAGGAATCACACAAAAGATTTTGCTAACTTGTGAAAATAATTTGTTTATTTTCATAGAACATGAAAAAAACAGGGTGGACAGTGACATGACAGGGTGGACCCTGGGCATGACAGAGTGGACACGTTGTGAAATGTCATTGAATGGCCTCATAAATGCAAGGAACAATACAAGAAAATGATGTAAAAAATGCCTTTTCCCATGTAGGGGGAAATTACAAGTTGAACAGACTGTTTTTGATCCACTCTACCTGCATGCAGCCACTGAATAAAGAAGCCCAAAATGAGACAATGTGGCCTTCTAGCGTTAAACCCTGTACATCATTCTGCACAGTGAAAGTCAAACATTCAACTGTAGAACAAGAAGAAAAATGTTTTTTAAGTGGAGAACAGTTGATTTTAAAAAACAGAATATTACAGAAAGATCACTTGGACGCACCTCCAAACAGTCTCTCCCTTTCTGCAGAGACATGGCTCAGTTCTGCAGTTGCTGTTCCACATACTTCCATGCAGACACTTCAATCTGTACAGACCGCTTGTTCAGAGCCTGTGGTTCTGGTATTAGGCAAAGTACCTGCCAATCATGGTACCAACAGATGTCGTCCCGAAGACTTGGCCATTTGAACTTGTTTA
Organism: Lota lota; assembly: GCA_026745465.1. Taxonomy (NCBI): domain Eukaryota; kingdom Metazoa; phylum Chordata; class Actinopteri; order Gadiformes; family Lotidae; genus Lota; species Lota lota. Next base: position 1,471,067 of record JACYXH010000273.1, on the reverse strand, counting down.
TGCCATGCCGTTGCATACACTTAACTTTCACACTCTGCCCTTCTGCATCCATGATGATACCTGGGTATGCTTCATTGTCATAATTAACGACGCACCACTCTCCAATGTGCTTTACCTCAATCATTTCCGGTCTCCTAGGATTATCTGGTGTCTTTCCCCATGCTGGGGACTTGTCAGATGAAACAGGAACATTAGCTAGAGTGACCTCTTGAAGGTTAAAGCAGGGGCAGTCCAAAACACCTTCCTCCCTTTTACACAGACATGAAATGTCTCTGTATTTCATTTGGCCGGGTGTCAGACTGATTGCTTGATGGATTCTCATAGTGCCTTTTATGGCAGCTATTGCAGGTACCTCAGGCTTTGATTCAATATCCCTCTCTGGGATGAAGAACAGCTCGACAGATGTGTCCAGGCTTTTCAGCTTGTTATACAAGCTCTGGGCATCAGGAATGTCTCCTCCATGGGCTACAATCCGGTCTGCTGACCTCTTGAGGGCCCCACCCACACCGTCTGGTGCCCCCTTCCCATGATTAGCCTCAAAGAAATTCCACGTTATTTCTTTGAAGCCATACTTGTAGGGTTCCGTTGAGAGGTAGAAGAAATTTCCCTTTTGTCGATACTGCGTTGCAGGCCCATCGCTGAAAAAATGAAGTGTGCTGACTTGAGGGTGTCGTTCTCTCACTACCTTCAGAACTGGATCAAGGTGGGCCCAGATGGCCACAGGGTCGTGTCTTCTGGAGGGTGATATGGAGCAGAAGGTGTGTGGCGCTTGTTCACCAGTGGTGTAGAGCACTCCAGTGTGCAGACTGGCCTGCTTGTGTGAGCCTCCAAAATGCACAGATTGTATTTCTTTGCTGTACTTACATGAGTAATTTTCACTAAAGTCTATATGCAAGAGGGACTCATTGTGCTTCAGACTCCTCCTGAGCTCCCTGTAGGCATCAAACTGCCATTTAATGTTGAAGACATGGCTCCTAAAATGGAGAAGCCTCTCCTGGAAATCTGTGTTAAGCTCATGCTCTGTTGTTGTTATCTCTCTTTTCACTGTTATTGTTGACACCTTCTCATCCTTCTTGATCTTTTCTGTCATCCACTGACATAAACGAATGTTCTCTTCTCCAGGGGTTTTCAGCATCGGGTGACAATTTAGGAGGCATTCACTGCATTCACCATAAGCACAGACCTTGGCTTTCGGGTCACACATGGTTGCTTCAGACATTTCCTCAATATTTCTTGAGGACAGTAACCCTTGGCTCTGCAAGGCATTGGCAATAAATTGCAAGTTCTCATGTTTTTTGCAGAGACATGTGTCACGGTCAGAGGAAGAAGGGGTTACCACCCAAAAGGGTCTGAGACGGCAAAAGGAGGTGTATGACATTTGGCCAATGTGCTCAGAGAGAAACCTCCTATGCAAGTTCTTCATTGTATCAGTAAGCAACCTCTTTTGCATTTTTTTCTTCAGCCGTGTGACTGTTTGTTTGCGGCCAGTTGTCATTCGACTAACATCATCTCGAAGAAAAAATGATGTAACGTTCTTCCTAATCTCATTTCGACTGAAGCACCTCCTCCCACGGTAGGTCAGATCCACAGGGTACTTTGCTCTCTTCTTAGAGTAGCCAAAAGCAGTCTGGGCATGCTTTTGGAGCTTATACTTCTTAAGAATGTTTCCACTGACCACTTTTGCAATCAGCTGCTTCTCTCGGTTTGTTTTTGCATGTTCATATTTTCTTCTAATATCTTCAATCAGGGATGTATGGAAAAGAAGAGCTCTTTTGATGGGTGAATTCACTTTTTGATGTGCCAACAAAGCATTGACTTTTGTACGTGGTGATTTGGACGCACTTTCTTTCTTGGCCCGATAGCACCTCTTCTTATATTTCTCAGTTTTACTTTTCTCTTTTGTGAGCTGTGCCTCTAATATTTCGATCTGTTTTTTCAGTTTTCTCTTCGAACTCCTTCGAATGCTTTCCCCTTGACGCCGTTGCCTGAAACACAAAATATTTGTAAGGATTTTTTTTAGCAAGTTAGTTGTCAATATGTCATTTTATGGGGACATAAACAGTTGATAATTGTCCTTCAAATAAATCTAAACTTTCTAAAAAGTCTCATCAGCTAAACTTCCAATGATCTAACCTGGAGGGCCCTGGCTCATGCTGATTTTCAGGAGTTTCAGCAGGGGAGTTGGGTGGTGTCTCTGACTGTAGCAAAGCACTGGCCCTGTTTCTGGCTCTGGCTTGACTTTTTGCCTCTCTCCATTTCTTTCTTTTTGCCCTCTTCTCTCTCTCACTTAGCTCATTGACACCCTTCTTCTTTCCAGTCTCTCTGTCTTTTTTCCATTTGACCCTTTCTTTCTCAAGGTACTTTCTTCTTCTGTCTGGGTCAGCATCACGACGTTCCCGATATCTCCTTGCTATCTCAGCTCCTTTTGAACTCATTCCTTGAAAAAGACGATTCAAAATGTTCCCTTACACACTTTAATTGGCAGTCCCGGTAAACTAGGCTTGCATTATCAAACTAGGTTTGCTGATACCGATATCGCCAATTTTTTTTCCATATTGTCCATTCTCACTATGTATAGCATGTACTGTTATAAAATGTGTGTAATAGCTGTTGTAATATGTGTAACATTATCAGTATGTGGCCTAAACTATGCACATGTCCTTCCTGTCATGAACCATGTCCACCCTGTCATGGAAGGCTTGCTGACAGGGTGGACAATGACAGGGTGGACATTTTTGGCTAATGTTAACATTTGATGAGCACATGGTGGACATTCACTTAGAAACATGCTACAGTTAGCAAGCTGACTGTGTACTGTTTTACAAATATATTTCAAAGTTCTCATAGGTTTTTCTATCAAATGATATTTCACTATGACAGAGTGGACATGTTAAGCTTGACAACATCCAACTACACACATAATATGATGAAAATTATGAAACCTAAGTGTAAATACTTACTCTGCAACTAGACACTGCTTCAGCCTTCATTGAAGAAAGACAAAATGCTCATAGTGATGTCACTGAAAACATCAGTGGGTTTCTTAAAGGGGCAGTTACCCTTTAATGACAGGGTGGACAGCAATTTCAAGGACACATGCAAAATGTTCAATATGATTATGAAAATACAATATACATGATCAAAATTACTTGTTTTAGCAAATAACTTATTGTGGACAGTAAAACCATGTAAAGATTTTTTTGATTTAGTATAATTTAACCACTTATTACACACACTGTAGTTAGCAGAGCAGTGTGTGGGACATGCCAAAATCACGTACATCCAATGAAAAAAACAAAATAAATTGAAGGAAACACTTTTTTAGAGACTTATCATTCTACTGATATGTGTGCAAATGTTTGGCCACTTATAATAAGACCTCAGACTTTCATTATTCTGCTACATTTTCATGATGACTGAGTGAGTCTGATGAGGACACCAAAGGCACCTCATAGTGATATTGACTCATATAATCATGCAGTCGTTTTTTGGCGGGTGACATTTTCCTTTTGTGGTCTGTGGAATCGTTTTGGGGGCCGCCAAAATCATTTTCCATACAGAAATATTTATAACACTACGGAAATATCCTGACTTCTTAATGGAGCATTTTACACATCAAACTGAAAACAAATGCACACTAACGCCCCGCACAGACACACAAGCATATCAAGGAGCTTGGTAATACACACACAAGGCCTCCATAATACAGATATTACAAGTTATTCTAAAGCCATGCGATATGAACAATACACTCTTTAATCAAATTGGACAATAAGGTGAGTTCCTACAGACAGCCAGCTCGTCAGAGCCTGAGTCTACAGTTGTACATTCTGCATTTCACATACACTAAAGTTGTCTGTTTGAATGTTTTGAACATTTCGCAAGTGGGAGTGTCCAACCAAATGTATGATGGATAAATCAATTTGCCAGGCAACTCCCAGACGGACTGTACCAACTGGTAGGCTGGTAGATCAATCTATCCATACTCTGGTGGTGGACACTCCCACTTGTGATGTCACCAGTGGAGGGATTTTGAAACATTTTGTAATTGCTAATCAGCCTCATACCTGTTGGTAAAATAGGGGCCATAACACGATTCAAGGCATGCTTTTAAATCGTACACACTGCACCTTTAAGTACAATTTAATTTACCATAAACTATTAGTAATAGGGAAAAGATTGAAAAATCTGTGTATTCTGATATGTCTAGATACTTATCAATGGACACTTAAATCCCTGAACATTGTCATTCTGTAGCTGTGGTGGTCAGAATCCATCCTTGGAAAGCAGCTGTTGAGCTAAAGAAGTATATCCCCTATTTCTCGGCATGTGTTTTATACCTTCACTGCAATGTGGCATTGCCATCAATTACAAAACATATTTTTACGTCGGCCTTGACCATTATTCCCTTAAAAGGACCTTTTGGCATTGCACTTAAATGCTTATCGTGTACACACTCTGGGTTTTGTTTAGGCTTTCATTGGTATTTGTTTTATTTCCGCGTTCATCAGCTTTTGAACCTTACTGTTGCTAAACAGGAAATGCAGCTCCATCTGCCATTTCCTGCAATCAGGAAACATATCAACTTATCAGATTCTACCATGCAGCCCCAGAGGCTGACAGCAGAGCATGGGTGTGGCTGATTACCACTGGAACACCAATGGACTTGGCGTGTTCTGCTCGTACTAACGAGAACATGGGGATGTTCATCCAATAACTTTAACAGAGGTTCATTCAAATCAGCTCTACTGATTGTATAATTCATCGTTTTTATGTTTATTGAGCAGCAGATGTGGAGGTTAAGGCGGGAGACCTGTCTCTGAATTCTCCCTTCCTCTGATTGGCCTACAGCTTTGACGGGATTCCTGCTTGTTAAGCAAAGGTCCCCGGTGTAAATGGCAGGTTAAGAAACAAAAATAAAAGGGACCATTGAAATGTTAAGACAATCAAAATACATCTCACCTGTTGCAGTTCTGATTATTTCAATATGGGTGTGATCACTTGGTCCTCATCTAATAAAACTGCATGGTCTTTGTTGTTATCCTGTGGGCAATATTATATGCCAATTGGTGAATGATGTTATCTCAATGCATAAGAGTTAAAATATAGTGACTGGATACATTTGTAAGCATAGGTGGCCCCAGTGGAAATCGAACCCCTAACCCTGGTAGTGTAAATATCCTTCTTGCCCAATTAGAAATGAGGGCAAAACCACTCCTGGTTTTGTTTAGACTTTCATTAGTGTTATTGGTAACACTTTACCATAAGGGTACAGTAATTAACCATGAATTAACATTAGTGGATGCAGTTATTGTTAAGGAACAGGACGAGAACCCAAACGCGGACACAACGAGGCTCAGAAGGAGAGATTCAAAGGGATTTATTGCGACAATCAGGCAAGGGCAAGGCGTGGTCAGGCAGGCGGAGGTTCGGCGGCGGGTGGCAGTCAGGAAGACGGGGGCAGGACAGGAAGTGAGGATCCGGGGAGAGCTGAACACAAGGAAAAGGGCAGATTAGGAGTAGGCAGGGAGAAGGTAACAAGAGCTAGAATACTGCTTGGGGAACGAGGGAGAAATAGGGTGCGATGATTGTTAATTGTTGACAGATGTGTACACAGAGGCACGTGGAGAGGTAGCAGCCAGCGCCACTAGATGGTGGCAGAGGGTGGCCTAACAGTTATAAACATTAACCAGCAGTTCATTAACCACTGATGGGCGTAATATTCGACTAATGGTGTACATATTTACTAATATTAACTAAGGTATCCATTTATACATTATCTAATAGGTGCTATATAATAGTAGTATATAATAGTAATAATTTAATGCTTATGCTATTTGATAATGCTTATTACTGCATTAACTGATGCAAATGAATGGTTAATTAATGTACCATTATTTAAAAGGGTTACCATGTTATTTGTTATTCTTCGAGGTTCATCCGCCTTTGCAACCTTGATGTTGCTAACCTGGGAGTCAGGAAACGTATCAACTAATCAGATCCTACCATGCAAGCACCAGAGGCTGACTGCTTGTCGGTCGGTAGATCACAGGTGAGGCAGGTCTCCAGAGGAAACCCAATGGGCTTCTGCTCGTACTAATGACAACATGGGGAAGTTCATCCAAGAAGTAGTTTGATTCAAATCAGCTCTACACTGATTATGTAATTCATGATTTGTATGTATGTAAACAAACTCTGCAGACATATGCTGGCCATCTCAGGCTAATGTGAAACAAGTCTAAATGTAAACCCAGTCTAGATACCACCAAACCTTTAAGGAAATGACTTTTAATGAACCACTTTAGCCCGGTGGTCCCTGATTGGTCAGTCCCTGATTGGTCAGTTCCTGATTGTCATCCACCTGTTGTTACCCCTGAGGAAGGGGGAGGGGGGCAAACTGAAATATCTGAGGAATTGACTTCAGACTTCAAAATGTACTTTATGAATCTGTTGAGGTTGTGAAATGTGTTCACATGTCGTAGCCAAGAAACACAGACATATTAAGGGTCTGATATGGCTGCTGTTTCAACACAGCAGCCCACAATGTAACTGTATTTACCCTCTTTCTGTGTCAAGCTAGTAGTTGAAGAATAACCAGACAGAAAGTTAAAAGTAAATGATTCCCCTTTGGTCAACAGGGCTTTTGTTCAAAAATGAATTAAACAAACAAAATTGGATCGTTATGTTATTCTGCAAGGTTCATTAGAATTTGGCCCTTGCCATTGCTGAACAGGAAGTGTGGCTCCGTCTGCCAGTTCCTGCAGTCGGGAAACGTATCATCTTATCAGATCCTACCATGCAAGCCCCAGAGGCAGACGGCTTGTCTGTCAGCAGAGCATGGGCGTGGTAGGTCTCCAGAGGAACCCCCAATGGCCGTGGCGTGATCTGCCCGTGCTAATGACAACACGGGGAACCGTAACTATCACAGCTTCGTTCAGCTCTACACTGATTATATAAGTCATAGTTTGTTTTATAACACGCAGAAGGCAGATAGACGCTGCCCATCTCGTGCTAATGTAAAACAAGTCTCAATAAACCCAGCTTACGCCTCCAAACTTTAAACCCGTCCACGTTAGCCAAGGGGTCTCTGATTGGTCAGTTGAAGGTCATGTGAAAGTTTCTGTCATCCACCTGTTGTTGAGGAGGAGGAGGCCTTGAACAGAAAAATCTGCGGAATAGACTTCAGACTATACAAATATATATATATATATATATATATATATATATATATATATATATATATATATATATATATATAATGAATCTGTTGAGGTTGTGCAATGTGTTCTTATGCTGTCGCAGCCAAGAGACACAAACATATTAAGGTTCCGATATGGTAGCAAATCAAACACAGCTGCAAACAGTGTAACTGTATTTACACTCTTTCTGTGTCAAGGTACTGGTTGAACAATAACCAAATAGACAGTCAAAAGTAAACGATTCACTCTGGTCCACGGGGCTTTTATTCAAAATGAATCGACCAAAGATTTCAGTCAAATTTTTTATCTTAAAGAAATCTAAATCTTGATTAAACTCACTTGTGTTCCCTAGCTGGGCTGGGGCGCTGCCCGGCTTACCAGTACAGCATCAAACACAGGCCTCTCCTCTGAAGGTTTGGTGGCTTAAGTGGTTTAACGGGGAATTCTATGTTAATACGAAGGGTCTGCTACTTCTGACTAAAAACGCCGTCCGTCAGCTGATCACATGGCATTTTCTTTACTCATAGATGTAAGATCTACTGCTAAAACGGGGGTTTACCTACCCTTAAATCACTGCTTGCTAGTTATATAAACCAGTCCCAGTTGTGACGGTGTGAGGGGGGGGGGGGGGGGGGGGGGGTGAATTAGCCATCACCACTGGATGGAGCCAACGAGTAGCTATATAGCATCCTTCAGCTACCCTCAGACCCTTACACCACCTCCTTCAATCTCTGCTTGGCTACAGCGTGACAAGGCGTCAGTGTTTGGCCCGGATCCGTGGACAGCAAAAAAAAAATTACAACTCTTCTGCATCCTCTAGCATTTGTCTGTCTTTTTGGACATCCAGTTAAGGGGTGCACTATCAGTGACGAGTACAAACAGATGACCCAGGAGGCAGCACCGGAGGCGTTCCAGCGCCCTCTTGATGGCCAGACCCTCTTTATCGAGGCTGGCGTAGCCTTGCTGTCTGGGATTCAGCTTCCTGCTAATATATAGCAGTGGGTGTTCCTCACCATTGATCTCCTGGGAGAGGACTGCTCATAGGCCCACCTGATGCATCTGTTTGCCTCTACCATCTTTTGGTCAAGTCAGGGGTTACCAAGACTAGCCACGCGTAGAGGGCCTCCCTCAAGTCTAGGAACGCCTTCTCTGTCCACTTCACCATGACGGTCTCTCCCTTTCGAGCCAGGTCTGTGAGGGGAGCAGCTAGAGAGAAGTAGCGTGGAATGAACCTTGAATAATAGGAGGCATGACCCAAGAATGTTTTTACCTGTGATTTTGTCATGGACCAGGGCCGCTCCTGAACGGCCTGGAACGGCCTGGAACTTGGGCTTCCTCGCCGGATTGTGAAGCCCAGGCATTTCCCCACATGGCTTGCTGTTCCAAATTAGTCTTCACAAGCTCCTTCACCAATTCTTCCATATTGCCACATAACAGCCACTGCTCAACTTGCCCACATTCTCCGCATTCTGGAGCCAATGAGGAGGGCAGCCGTCGACTACTATATCCCTCAGCCCCTTACACTATGCTATATTCTACTCTGATCTACTGTACTTTATAGTAACACTACTCTAATGATCTGTACTGTATGCCACTCTGATTTACTCAACTTTCATTCTTCTCTACTCTACCACACTACATGTTTGGATAAACCCTTACATAACATAACACCTGGCAGCAGTGAAGGTAATGGTGAATGTTTCAAACCTGATCATACTTCCTGAAACGTTTCTAATCCCACCCTCTCCACTTCAAAAGGTCTGGATAGACCATTGTAGTTCCCTCACACACACATATTGTTCCCATTAAACACGCACACACATCACATGGCACACAACAAACAGTCACGCATGAAAGCATGCACACCAAACTCACTCACACACACACACCCAACAAACAAACATGCATGTACACATAACAAAACACACACACACACACACACTCACAAACATATGTATAAAATACACTTATATAAATGCAAAATACATGCATGCATACACACAAAGTTGCACACATCCGCACAAAGCTAACAGACACAAAAATCCAAAAACACAAGAGATTACCCTTGTGGATGCACACAGACACACATACACACACCCTCCCCCAAAACACAATCCTCATGTCTTTGGGGGGTTGATCTGTCTTCAGAGGTCATAACATGTAGCAGACTGAGGGACATGATTTAATGGATCTGGGGCTTGCAGATTTCCTTCTCTAAATGACCTAAGGAGGTCTTTCAGAGAAGAAGATGAGTTATTCAATTCATCATAAACCCGTTCACCACTTCCATATTTAGTAGTATGAACTTTAGTAGAGTAAGGGGATAAAATGTTTTGTGGATGTTTGTGCCTTCAGAATGTACTCTCCTTCCAGCCCATAATATCCAGCTCTCTCTCTCTCTCTCTCTCTCTCTCTCTCTCTCTCTCTCTCTCTCTCTCTCTCTCTCTCTCTCTCTCTCTCTCTCTCTCTCTCTCTCTCTCTCTCTCAGGAAGAGCGGGGGTCTTGAGAGGAACGTATGAACATGGCAGAGATCAGGACCCTCCTCCTCTTCCTCGTTGTTGTCATGACCTCCTTGTGTCTCCACGGCAACGAGGCTCAGCCAACAGGTGGGTGTGGTTAGCTTCAGGTACCGGCGTTAGCTTGTTCCTCTCTTCCTCTGGTTCTCTCCATCTCTCGCTCTCTCCCACCAAAATACAGGAAACACACGGCCACACCGGTGTGCACTGCACAGACATGTACTTACTCAGGCATGCCCAGTGCACACATGTACACACTCACTCACACACGCACAAGCAGGACCAAAAGGGTTTTCTATCAAAGTCACTTGAAAGTCCATTTCATGTCACAGAGCACAAAGTGGCCCTTTTTATTCTCTCTCTCTCCTCCCTCCCTTTTACCTTTCAACCATATGGTATTTTAATTCATACCTCCTATGTATTTAAAGGATTCAATTATAATGCGTTTCACTTTTTAATTCAAGAGTAAAATAGTGTAACATATGGCAGTTTGCGTTTAGGGGGGTTATGATAAGTGGGTCTGCATTCTTTAATACATCCAATGTTTTGGAGCTCTTCGCTTTTGAGGTCGTTTCACTGTTTGATAACTAAAAGTAGGCTATCACTCTTTCTGAGAAAGTAAGTCCTAAATCCGAAACTGTTGCATCACACCTGCACACTTTTATGTTATCAAAAGCAACCTATATTTACGTACCACAGTGCAAGCCAACATTGGCTTGTAGCGCCGACTGCTATCGAGATGAATGATCAATACATATGACAGATAGCAATAATTATAGGTCTATGAATGTGGTTTATCACTATGGATGCAGTAAGAGGACTGTGTTGAGAAAGATAAATCGGTTATTACCTCCGCTATGTCCTACAACATGTACAGTGATCATGGTGACAGTAAAAAAGATACCTGATTGTGATATGAATTGTGTAATATGTGTACAGTCCCATTCAGCTCCATGATTTCTGATTATCTTGTTGACTAAGGAAAAACTTGCAACAAACAACTGCGTTCAATGTAAATGTCCCGTTAGCATTGAAACATTTTCAACTCTACTTTGCAGCTTCGTAGTCCAGAAACACACACACACACACACACACACACACACACACACACACACACACACACACACACATAACCCTTTCCTCTCCTGATCCAGATGCCCCCTCCTCCCAAAATTGCACTGAGACATCGGTGGCGGACATCGTGTTCCTGGTGGACGGCTCCGGCAGCATCGGCCCCGAAAGCTTCCAGGTTATGCTCCTCTTCCTCCAGGAGTTCATCGAGAACCTGGAGGTGGGCGCAGACAAGGTGCGTGTGGGCGTGGCGCAGTACAGCGACCTGCCCCACACAGAGTTCCTGCTGAAGGACCACATGGACAAGGCCTCGCTGCTGGAGCAGGTGAGCAAGATCCCGTACCGCAAGGGAGGCACCTACACGGGCAAGGCCATCTCCTTCCTCCAGAAGACCTTCTTCACCCCGGCAGCAGGCAGTCGCGCTGCGGAGCGCGTGCCCCAGATCGCCGTGGTGATCACGGACGGGGACTCGTCGGACGACGTGCTGGAGCCTGCGCAGAAGCTGCGGCGGCAGGGGGTGATCATGTTCGCCATCAGCGTCGGCAGTTCCAATGAAACAGCGATGCAAGAGATCGCCAACCGGCCCCATGACCGCTTCCTGTTTAGCATCGACGACTACGAGGAGCTGCAGCAGATGACCGACCAGCTGCTTCAGACCGTCTGTGTGTCCGTGGAGGAACAACGCATCGGTATGTGGTGGCATCTCCGCCAAATGCACCAGCATGAACACAAACACACACACACACACACAAATGCAGGCATTAAGGTCCACACACACACACACACACACACAAATAGGCAGGCATGAACACACACACACGCACAAGCATGCACTCATTGACACACATTTATCTTAAACATAATCGATAACTAAACATAAAAAAAATCATATATAATGATTCTAATTCCTCTTTCGATGCCGTCATTCCATATTTTTTATAAAAAAAATTCAGCTTTGAAGCAAAAGTTTTCCGATCTCTACTTCCTGGTGGACAGCGGCCTGAGCGCGGCCGACATCCAGCTCACCAGGACCATGCTGGTGCGCCTGGTCAACCAGCTCAACGTGGGAGAATCGGCCCACCGCATTGGCCTGGCCCAGTACGGCCAGGACACCAAGGTGGAATTCCTCCCTAACCAGCACATTACCAAAGACGAGGTGCTGGCCAACGTCCGGCGTTTCCGTGTGCGCGGTCTCCAGGGCAACGAGCAGCGCAACCTGGGCAACGCGCTGACCTACGCCGCCACTAGCTTCTTCAACACCAAGTCCGGGAGCCGCGAGGACTTGGGCTTCCGGCAGTTCCTGGTGGTCGTGTCCGGGGCCAACTCCAGCGACAGCATCTACCAACCGGCCCGCCTGGTGAAGTCCGAGGGGGTGACGGTGATGGGCATCGGCCTCGGCTCGGGCCTGACACACCAGATGAAGACGGTGGCCACTGCCCCCTATGTTTACCAGTCTACCAACATTGTGCCCATGCTGAAGGCGGCGTTTGAGACTGAGGAAGAGCCCGCCAGCGTGATTGAAGGTGAGGATGATCATTATCAATGATCATGGTCAATGAGTGACTTGGGATTCTGGTCAATGTTAACAATGTGCTGTTGGATGGATTGAGTTACTTCCATCTGTATTGTGAATCAGTTAATTATTAAATTATAAAATATATAAAATAGTAAATAATTGTCATAACCCTCTCATTTATTTTCACAGATTGTGTAGCAGCCAGAGTAGCTGATGTCGTGTTCATTGTGGACGAGTCGGGAAGTATCGGTGGTGCCAACTTTCAGTTGATGCGCACTTTCCTGCACAAGATGGTGGAAAGCCTTGACGTCGAAACAAACAGAGTACGGGTTGGCATTGTCATGTACAACGACAATCCTACAGGCCAGGTCTACCTCGACACCTTCAATGACAAGAATGAGCTTCTCCAGTTCATCAAGATGTTGCCCTACCATGGAGGAGGCACCAAAACGGGCCTAGCGCTGAAGTTTGCTCGCCAGAACGTCTTTGTCAAAGAGCGGGGAGGCCGGAAAAGCCAAGGCGTCCAGCAGGTTGCGGTGGTTATCACTGATGGACAATCTCAGGATGAGGTGGACAAGGAGGCGGCAGACCTGCGTCGCGATGGCGTCACCGTCTATGCCATAGGCATCAAAAATGCGAACAAGACCCAGCTGGTGCAGATGGCATCGCACCCTTGGACCAAGCATGTTTACAATGTCGACAGTTTCGTCAAGCTGAAGACCTTGCAGAAGAGCCTGGAGAAGATCATATGCCACAACATCTTCCGTAAGGCCAACGAGAGAAGAACCGACATCAAAGAAGGTTTGGGCCTGATTGTTTGCACAAAAAACAAATTGTTGATGACATTTTAGTTCTCGGAAATCTATAACTGAGATGTCGGGTATGGATCCCATGACCTTTCAGATGAGAAATCGCTACACTATTGTATTAACACAGAAATACATACTTATTCTAAAACGTTATTTGCTTTTTTTCTCCAGGATGTGTGCAAACAGACAAAGCCGACATATTCTTCCTGATCGACCAATCAGGAAGTATTTGGCCCGACGACTTCCAAGACATGAAGAAATTCATCATTGAGTTTCTGAACACCTTCCACATCGGCCCGGAGCATGTCCGCATTGGGGTTGTCAAATACGCAGACTCGCCCACCTTAGAGTTCGACCTGACCGCGTACACTGACAGCAAAACCCTGGAGAAGGCGGTGGAGGACATCCATCAGATCGGTGGCGGTACCGAGACTGGAGCCGCCCTGTCCTTCATGACGCCCCACTTTGAGAGAGCCATGAAAACTCGAGGGCACAAAGTCCCTGAGTACCTCATTGTCATAACGGACGGGAAGTCGACGGACAAGGTCAAACTTCCTGCAGAGAAGCTGAGAGCCCAGGGCGTCATCATCTATGCAATCGGAGTGAAGAGCGCAAATGAGGCAGAGCTGCAGGAGATCGCAGGAAGCCCACAGAAGACCTTCTTTGTGAATAATTTTGATGCCCTGAAGCCGATCAAGGACAACATTATCAGAGATATATGTTCACCAGATGGTAAGCACATTTCTCTCCATGTTATTCTATTGTACTGCAAGTCCGCCATTGGTTGAATGTGTATAGGTTCAATGTGTAGCCTAATGGAGTTTTAATGTCGTTTTTCCTTGCTCCCCTTTCTCACATTGGCGATATTGAAAGAAGCAGGGCTTACATTGAATGTGTTTCTTGTCCACAGCCTGCAAGGACATGTCAGGGGATCTCCTCTTCTTGATTGACAGCTCTGGAAGCATCCAAACAGAAGACTACCAGAAAATGAAGGACTTCATGAAATCCATGATTAGCAAGTCTCAGGTCGGACAGGACAAGGTGCACGTGGGAGTCATGCAGTTCAGCACCATCCAGACACTGGAGTTCCCCCTCAACAGCTTCTACGACAAAGGCGACATGCAGAAAGCTATTGACAGCATGCAGCAGCTAGGCGGAGGCACGCACACGGGCCATGCCCTGACCGACGTCTCCCTGTACTTTGACCCGGTCAACGGGGGTCGACCGGGGATGCAACAGAACCTGATTGTGATCACAGATGGCGAGTCCCAGGATCAGGTGAAGGGGCCGGCCGAGAAGTTGAGGAACAAGGGCGTGAACATCTACGCCATCGGACTGGTGGACGCCAACACAACACAGCTTCTGGAGATCAGTGGCTCCAAAGACTTTGTGTTCACTGAGAGGAACTTTGATGCACTGAAGGACATTGAGAGTGAGCTGGGTCTGCGTCTCTGTAAGAGAGGTGAGACATAGCTTGTGGTGATGCTGTATATAGTGGTGGGAATTGTACTTGCATAATATACTCCAGTGAATATGCAAATCCCCCTCAGAGAAAGCATTTATAATTTATAAACATTCAAGTAAACTGTTGTGGTAGAGCAGAAAGTCAATATCTTCATGACAATACAATACTACCCAAAGTCCACATAATCTTCGCCCAATCCTGAATGATAATTCGATGAACAATGTGAAATTCTTCTGTCTCTTCCTTTAGAGTGCAAGAAGACGGAGGTGGCAGACATCATCTTCTTGGTCGATGGCTCCACCAGCATCGACAATGCTGAGTTCAAGAGCATGCAGAAGTTCATGGAGTCCATCGTAAACGAGACCACCGTCGGCGAGAATATGACGCGTTTTGGCGTCATCCTCTACTCCGACAAACCCGAAACCAATTTCCCCCTCAACAAGTATTTCTCCAAGAGACAGGTGTTGATGGCCATCCAGGCTCTCAACCCCTCGTTTGGAAACACCTACACAGGCAAGGCCTTGGCCTACACCCTACAGTACTTTGATGAGCAGTTTGGAGGCCGCCGGGCCTCCAGCGTGCCCCAGATCCTGATGGTGATCACAGACGGCGACGCCACCGACCCACACCACCTGATGGCTCCATCTGTGGCGCTGCGCGACAAGGGCATCGTCGTGTACAGCATCGGAGTGGACAAAGCCGACAAGCCTCAGCTGGAGATCATATCCGGGGGACACTCCAGGGTCTTCTACGTGGACAACTTTGACGGCCTAGAGACCCTCTACAAAAACATCACCCATGTCCTCTGCAACGACGCCAGTCCTGGTAACTGTCTGTCTGTCTGTCCGTCACTAAATGATCGAGGGTAATATAGTCAAGAGAGCTGTCCTGAGTACAGAATATAATACTGTAATATAGAGTTTAGTATAGTATAGTATCGAGTAGTGTTGGGTAGTACAACATTTATTATAGAGTATATTATAGATGGTATAGTATAGTGTTGAAAGTACAGTATAGAGTAGTATAGTGCACCATAGAGTACAGTATACAATGCAGACTATGAGAGTATAGAGAGTAGTACAGTATAGTAGAGAGAATGGTAGTGTTGTTGAGTAGTATCAGGTGGATACATTAGTATTTACCCAGACATCTATGTTCCTCCTGGCAAGTGTGTCAGAAGCAGAAAGCGGACCTGGTACTGCTGATTGACCAGTCGGGCAGCATCCCCGACGTTGACTACACCACCATGAAGACCTTCATGACCGACCTAATCGGCGGCTTCAAGGTCAGCGAAGAGCTGGTGCGTGTGGGTGTGGCCCAGTTCAGCAGCTCCCCGCAGAAGGAGTTCTACCTGAACCAGTTCCACACGGCGGAGGAGGTGACCAAGCACATCCTCAACATGGTGCAGGAGGGAGGGGGAACCAAGATTGGAGACGCGCTGCGCTTCATCAAGGAGTACTTCCAGACATCAACTGGGAGCCGCATCAAGAGCGGCATCTCCCAGAACTTGGTGCTGATGACGGACGGGGACTCCGAGGATGACGTGGCGCAGGCGGCCGAGGTGCTCCGGGGGATGGGCATCGAGATCTTTGTCATCGGCATCGGCTCTGTCCACAGACTGGAGCTGCTGAAGATCACGGCCGACCCCAATCGCCTCTTCACCGTCAAGGACTTCGGCTCACTGGCCAAGATCAAGCAGAAGGTGGTGGACACCATCTGCAAGTCCAAGCCCCCAAAAGACATATCTGGTTAGGATTAATCTGTTCATCTGTTTTTCCTTCTGTATGTCTGTCTGTTTGTCTGGCACAGTTTATTTTTCTACTTAATATGTTTTTTTGGAAGTCTTTAAAGAGTCTTTTAGGAGTACATTTATATACACTTTCTGTCATAAAAGACCCCCTCATTTGAAGGAAGAGCACAATATAGATTATATTAAACATATACATAATACACAAAGATAAACACATAAATAAATAAATAAATAAATAAATGGGTGATCGGGAATCAAACTGTTTCCTGGAACTGGTCCGTATAATGACATTCTCTCCCTCTCTCTATCTCAGCCTGCAGTATCGATGTGGCCATTGGTTTTGACATTTCCCAGCGGGCTGGGTCGGAGCTGCTGGTTACAGGGTACCCCAAGCTGCGGGCGGCCCTGCCGGAGATCCTCAACTATGTGGCCACGCTGAAGGGCCTCTGCTGCGTCCAGAACACGCCCATCAAACCCAACATCGCCTTCCGGCTGGTGGGCCACAACGGGGGTATCCTGTACGACTTCAACTTTGATCAGTTCAGCGAGGCGGTCATGGACAAGGTCATGACCCTGCAGATGTCGGAGGCCACCTTCTTCAACACGGCCCTGCTCACCTCCTTCCAGGAGAAGTTCCAGAACGAGTCCAAGGCCGGCGCCAAGGTACAGCACAGCAGGAGCGATGGGGAACAAATGTAATGAAGTTATGAATGGTAGTAAGAAATGGTATATCTTGTTGGGCATTCATTAACAATATATAATTTAAAGGTGATTATAAAGGTACTGGTTTTGATGCCCAATGCAGCAAGATGTTGATGTTGGGTTGTTGTAATTGTAGCTCTCCCCTCTGTGCTACAAACTGAGTTATTCTCAGACATTCATCTGGTTAGCCTGTGTAACTTTAGCCAACAGTTGTGCGTATTGAATGTTTGTGTGTGTGTGTGTTTGTGCGTGCGTGTCAGGTGCTCGTGGTCTTCACAGATGGTCTGGATGAAGATGTTATGAAGCTGGAGCATCAGTCTGAGCTGCTGCATCTGTCTGGTGAGGTCAGGATGCACATGGGACTCTGTATACCACTGCAGAATATTACAACCGCCAAACTCTACAAAATATCTCACAAGTTCATCTTTAAAACATAGAGGTGGAATCAATGATACCTGACTCTCCTCCCCCTACTCTTTATTTGCACTTTCCGGCACATATTTGCCTTTCTGTCTGTCTCTCTCTGTCTGTCTCTCTCTATCTGTCTCTTTCTCTGTATCTCCCTCTTTCACTCTCTCTCTCACTGTGTCTGTATCTCTCTCCCTGTCGTTCCTGTCTGCCTCTACCTGTCTGTCTGCCCCTCTCTCTCTCTCTCTCTCTCTCTCTCTCTCTCTCTCTCTCTCTCTCTCTCTCTCTCTCTCTCTCTCTCTCTCTCTCTCTCTCTCTCTCTCTCACTGTGTCTGTATCTCTCTCCCTGTCGTTCCTGTCTGCCTCTACCTGTCTGTCTGCCCCTCTCTCTCTCTCTCTCTCTCTCTCTCTCTCTCTCTCTCTCTCTCTCTCTCTCTCTCTCTCTCTCTCTCTCTCACTGTGTCTGTATCTCTCTCCCTGTTGTTCCTGTCTGCCTCTACCTGTCTGTCTCTCTCTCTCTCTCTCTCTCTCTCTCTCTCTCTCTCTCTCTGCCTCTCTCTCCCTGTCTGTCTCTCTGCAGGGGTGAATGCTCTGCTGGCGGTGGCGCTGGATGGTGTGCGTGACTCCAGCCAGATCCAGATGGTGGAGTTCGGTCGAGGGTTCGGCTACAAGGTCCCACTCAGCGTGGGCATGCAGAGCGTGGGCAGCACCGTGCTCCAACAGATCGTGAGTCCACCTAAACTACACTAAACAGATCGTAAGTCCACCTTAAACTAAACTAAACAGATCGTAAGTCCACCTTAAACTAAACTATACTAAACAGATATTAAGTCTACCTTAAAGTAAACTATGCTATACTAAACAGATCGTAAGTCCACCTTAAACTAAACTATACTAAACAGAACGTAAGTCCACCTTAAACTAAACTATACTAATTAGAACGTAAGTCCCCCTAAAGTAAACTATACTAAACAGATCGTAAATCCACCTTAAACCAATTTATACTAAACTAAACAGATCGTAAGTCCACCTTAAACTAAACTATACTAAACAGATATTAAGTCTACCTTAAAGTAAACTATGCTATACTAAACAGGTCGTAAGTCCACCTTAAACTAAACTATACTTAACTAAACATATCGTAAACTCACCTTAAACTAAACTATACTAATCCAAACAGATCGTAAGTCCGCTTTAAACTAAGCTATACTAAACAGATCGTAAATCCACCTTAAACCAATTTATACTAAACTAAACAGATCGTAAGTCCACCTTAAACTAAACTATACTAAACAGATATTAAGTCTACCTTAAACTAAACTATACTTAACTAAACAGATCGTAAACTCACCTTAAACTAAACTATACTAATTCAAACAGAGCGTAAGTCCGCTTTAAACTAAACTATACTAAACAGATCGTAAGTCCACTTTAAACTAAACTATTCTAAACAGATCGTAAGTCCACCTTAAACTAAAGTAAACTATACTAAACAGATCATACATCCACCTTAAAGTAAATGATGAAGAATAACTTCTTTTTAGGACTCTTCTTGACAGCAAAATATTTGATTTAATTTCAGAGCATGATCATGGGAAGATACAGGCAGCAAAACGACCAAGGATACATTCAATGGGACAATGGCTGAACATGATTCTTATAGGGAAACTTTCACATTGTTGGCAGTGAGTACAAAGGAAACAAAGGTGAGGGGGAGTGACCATCATGGAGAGTTTAGGATTGGCCATGGCTGAAATCAGCCATGGCGGGAGAGACCAAGTTAAATTACAATACACCATGGGTGAAGTGGACAAGTCTGCAAGTCTGCAAGCAAGGCTGCAAGACAGTTAAAGGAATCTACACAACAAAGAAGTCAGTCGATTGGCATGGCCTCAGTATCAGACTTTGTGGCTACAGTGGCAATGCAAATGCAAACTATCTTAACACCTTTCAATTAGAGAGAGGAAGGGAGGTATCTCTAGGTCCAAGGAGAATGTATACAAATTCCTTTTCAATTGACTAGTAATTATATAAACAAGGTTGAAACAATTTTATAGTATAGTTATGATTAATATTTCCATGACAGTAAACTATACCAAACAGATCATAAACTCACCTTAAACTAAAATATACTTTACTAAAATAAAGTTCCTTAAAATAAACTCTATACTGAACAGATTGTATATCCACCTAAACTAAACAGATCGTAAGTCTACCTTTAACTAAACAAAACTAAAATCAAGTAAAATAAATAACCATAGTGAAAATAACTAAACTAGACTTAGTCTTGCTTTCAACAGTACATTAATTTCTCATCTCTCTCTGTCACTATCTCTCTTATTCCCCCTACTCCCCCCTACACTCTCTCTCTCTTATTCTCTTTAACTCTCTCCCCTTACTCCCCCTACTCTCTCTCTCTCTCTCTCTCCCTCTCTCTCTCTCCCTCTCTCCCTCTCTCCCTCTCTCCCTCTCTCCCTCTCCCCCTCTCTCTCGTCCAGGAAACCGTGGCTGACCGAGAGTGCTGTGGTGTCATGTGTAAATGTTCGGGCCATGATGGAAGCCGAGGCTTGCGGGGAAACTTGGGGTCAAAGGTGAATCGTCTTTTCAAGAATGTCAGAATGCTCCGGCAGAGATCTAGAAGCGAGGGAGAGACTTAGGGTCCGTGTCCACGTAGCGTTGTTCTCTAGCAGAAAGCGCTGGCAGAGATCTAGAAGCCCCTTTGCTTTTTGTCATCTATCTTTGTATTTATTTGTTTGACATCGTTTTTTCACTATGAGCATAGACTGCCTCTGTTGTGATAGTTTCTGTCAGACATGTCAGATAGCTCCGGAAAGACGGACATGGCAAGTTTTCTCTAGGCGGCTGCATGCTGCCACATGCGCTCTCTCTCCTCATTGGGAACAATTGAAAAAGATGCTGGTGCTCAGATAAAAATTGCGTTTGAACGCCTCACACATTCTGACAGCATTACCGTTAAATATACAAAAAAGAGACTTTCCTGGTTGTAACTGTAAGAGCTACACAGACCTATGAATGAGACTATTCAGAAGTTAGTTCCTAGTGACGACCACGACAACCTTCAGGACCAGTAAGGCCTCTGATGTCCCTGCTGTGATGCCGTAGAATTAATCAGAAAATGGAATGATGAGGTCATCCGCTACTGATGTCACAGGGTGATTGCATAATGAGGTGATGAGGTGATGAGTTCAAAAGTGATGGTGTCAT
The DNA here is from genome assembly GCA_026745465.1 of Lota lota. Classification (NCBI taxonomy): domain Eukaryota; kingdom Metazoa; phylum Chordata; class Actinopteri; order Gadiformes; family Lotidae; genus Lota; species Lota lota. The sequence continues at coordinate 1,450,406 of JACYXH010000273.1, read as the reverse complement.
AATGCGATGAGGTCATGATGTCCAAGTTGAGGATGTTATTGGTGATGAGGTCACATCGTGTGTGTGTTGTGTGTTTTCAGGGTTTTCCCGGACCTAAAGGTCATCCAGGATTCCCAGGAGAGGAAGGCACTGCTGTACGTATTATGTTTACTATTATAATAATCCTGTATTATTAATACAATTATTTTAATTCAGAAGAGCATACATATATATGAGCGTGCATAAATATACATATATAACACAGATGTATTAACACATACATATATATATATATATACATATGCTCACAGCAATACATACTAACACAGAATGTATCACCTTTTCTATTCATATTCTGTTCAACACGTCTACCATTCAAAAACCTCATTTCTAATGAGCCTCAGCTTGACACTTGGTCCAGCTTTAAAACAAACATTCTTTCACTGCCTTTATTTACAATCTGAAGGAGCCTTGATATAAAAAGAAAGGGAAAACATTGCTTTTAGGTTTCTGTTGCAGTTGTTCTTGGCGGATGTGAGTCTCTCTCTCTCTCTCTCTCTCTCTCTCTCTCTCTCTCTCTCTCTCTCTCTCTCTCTCTCTCTCTCTCTCTCTCTCTCTCTCTCTCTCTCTCTCTCTCTCTCTCTCTATCTCTTCTGCAGGGCGATCGAGGCCCTCCCGGGCCCTCTGGGGCCCGAGGAATCCAGGGATGTCCGGGGACCAGAGGACAGAAGGTGAACACACAGTCCAGATGGACAGACAGACGGACCACAATACAACCACTAATACTGCTACTTTCACCACTATAGCTATACTACATCTAACCCCACGACTACAATTCATAGACTAATAGACTCATAGGAGTACTACTACTCATTAATAGCAGTAGACTTGAGTTATGATCGTACTGTGGACATTTGAATGACAGCGGTGGTTGTCATAGTGTGTGTTTAATCTAGTTCTCTGTTCTTTGATTGACAGGGCTATTGGGGTCATCGTGGCAACAGGGTAAGTGTCTGAACCTTCAGGAAATCTTTCTTTAGTCCAGGAAGTGGAGTCAGGGATTGGGTATCACAGAGGAATGTTTGGACAGAACTCAGAGAGGAGGAGGTAAGGAGCTGAGAGGAGGAGGGAGGTGAGAGGAGGGAGGTGAAAGGAGGAGGGAGGTGAGAGGAGGAGGGAGGGGAGAGGAGAAGAGAGGTGGAGAAGAGAGGTGAGAGGAGGAGGGAGGGTAGAGGAGGAGGGAGGGGAGAGGAGAGGAGGACAGAGGGGAGAGGAGGAGGGAGGGGAGAGGAGAGGAGGAGGAGGGAGGTGAGAGGAGGAGGTGAGAGGAGGAGGTGAGAGGAGGATGGAGGGGAGAGGAGGGAGGTGAGAGGAGGAGGGAGGTGAGAGGTGAGAGGAGGTGGAGGTGAGAGGAGAAGGGAGTTGAGAGGATGGGGATAAAGGAGGAGGTATGAGCGGCGGAGGTGAGAGAAGGATGAAGGAGGAGAGAAGAGGTAAGAAGGGGAGGAGGGGGGAGCAGGAGGTGAGAGGAGGTCTGAAATGTTTTACTCCTTCAGGGTGAAGATGGAGCTCATGGACTGGAAGGAATCGACGGACAGCAGGTAACCAGCTAGCTTCATCTGCACCTCATTTACACCTACATTGACCTCCAATCATATGTAATGTGTGTGTGTGTGTGTGTGTGTGTGCATCATTTTAAACGTGATATTTGTGTGTGTGTGTGTGTGTGTGCGTGTGTGTGGGCATCTGCAGGGTGAAGCGGGCTTGAAAGGAGCTTCAGGAGAGAGAGGACGCCCAGGAAATGCGGTAAACTGCTCTTGCTTATTATTATTAATAACAACTTATATTTATTAGTCATGTGGCAATGAAGGTTAGATAGATGTCATTCATGAGCAAGTAGAGGTTAGGGCATGTGATGACATGATGATGGTGTGTGACCTTTGACCTGTGTAACCATCTCCAGGGCAATAAGGGGATTCCAGGAGAGGGAGGAGTCAAAGGACAACGAGGACTCAGAGGAGACCCGGTATACTCTCTCTGTCTCTCTGTCTCTCTCTCTGTCTCTCTCTCTCTGTCTCTCTCTCTCTCTCTCTGTCTCTGTCTCTGTCTCTGTCTCTGTCTCTCTCTCTCTCTCTCTCTCTCTCTCTCTCTCTCTCTCTCTCTCTCTCTCTCTCTCTCTCTCTCTCTCTCTCTCTCTCTCTCTCTCTCTCTCTCTCTCTCTCTCTCTCTCTCTCTCTCTCACTCTACTCTACTCTACTCTACTCTATTTACCTTTTTCCATTATACTATTGCGGCAAGCCAAGCGAGGCTGGTATTTGAATCTCCAGTACATCAGGCATTCAATATCAGCATTCCAATAGTCAGCAGCGTACCGTAAAAATGGGCACCGGGCCCATCTTTACGGACCATGTTTCAAAGTATGTGTGTGTGTGTTTGTGTGTGTGTGTTGTGCCTCAGGGGGCAGCTGGCTCAGACAACTCGGTGGTGGGACGAAAAGGAGAACCAGGAAATGCTGGTATACCGGTAAGGAAGCTCCTGTTGGGAATCCTATTCTCTGTTAATGTGAAGGAATGGTCACTTAGTCAATGTCCTTAACAGTTTTCTATGTCTCTCTCTCTCTCTCTCTCTCTCTCTCTCTCTCTCTCTCTCTCTCTCTCTCTCTTTCTGTCTCTCTGTTTCTGTCTGTTTCTGTCTCTGTCTCTTTCTTTCATTAACTGAACTTTAATTTTAATACACACGCACTTCCTCTCCAGGGCAATCCAGGGGAGGATAGCTTGAACGGGGAGAGTGGAATCGAGGGACACGAGGTGAGAGAAAGTTTTGTCTCGGCTTCTCATGTTATGTATGTTATACTCTATTGTGTCTAATTATTATGTTTACTTTTTATGTCTCTGGACCCGTCCTAACTAAATCTGTCCTTCCACAGGGACCCAAAGGAAGACGAGGACCCATGGGAGAAAATGTAGGATGATACCCTCATCTAACCTCCCCTCCCCTCCCCTCCCCTCCCCTCCCCTCCCCTCCCCTCCCCTCCCCTCCCCTCCCCTCCCCTCCCCTCCCCTCCCCTCCCCTCCCCTCCCCTCCCCTCCCCTCATCTGGGATATTAAAGACTTGGTTGCTCATCTCAGTTTGTGAACTACTGCTTTGACAGTTGCCCTACAATGTGTTTTATTTGGTGTGTGTGTGTGTGTGTGTGTGTGTGTGTGTGTGTGTGTGTGTTTGTGTGTCTCCAGGGTTTTAATGGAGAGTCGGGCATTGAAGGAGAACCAGGAAGCCCAGGCCCCTCAGGACCCCGGGTAGGTTTTAAAGCATTGAGGCTTTCTACAAGGAGCCCAATGTAAACCAGTATAAAACTACACCAGCTTTAACCACACTGCGAATGAGTATGTGTGTGTGTGTGTGTGTGTGTGTGTGTGTGTGTGTGTGTGTGTGTGTGTGTGTGTGTGTGTGTGTGTGCTTGCATGCGTGCATTTGTGTGTGTGCGTGTTGGACATGGTTTTTTGTGTGTGTGTGTGTGTGTGTTCTTGTGTGCATGTGCATGTCGATGTGAGGTCCACCTCCTGACCCAGTTATTGTTCTGCCTTTTTTAGGGACCCCAAGGGGTCAGAGGTCAACCAGGCTTCAGAGGAATCCAGGGACTTCCTGGACCTCAGGTCAGTATACCATCAGAACCAGTTTGAACCAGTCTGAACCAGACCAGATATGTCCAGTAACACCTGACAGAATATTTTCATATGATAGACGCCCAAATTAAGCTCAAACACTTTATTAAACCAGCATCTTCCTGGCATGTTTTAATGAATCTTGATCTTTTAAGATCCCCCTTGTCTAGGGCTCTGTTAGCCCTCTCATGTGGTCCTTGGACTGTGAAGCTCTGTATCCAGTCAAGGCTGAACCGGCTCCTCCGTGTTGAGTGTAAAGGCTGTCATTCAACTAAACGTCCACCAGAGACCCGAGGCTGTGAGCACTCCCCCCCAACTTTTAGTCTATCATAACCATCGTTAGCATAATAAAACACAATTCCAACCCAAAACTAAATAACAAACATATAACAAAAAGAGTTATGTATGTCATAACAATGCACATGCCCATGCACAGCACATCATTATTTAAATCAATTTTAGACTATCAAGTTCTAGCTTCTCTGCCCTCTGTCCAGTGGTTTCTAAGACACTTGGTCATGCAGGACCTCACTTGTAAGTCACTTTGGACAAAGTGTGTGCTGACTTATGAATGTGCAACACAAAAGCAGTGATTCCCCAGTGTGTTTGGTTCTGATGGTGTGTGTTTGGTTCTGATGGGGTGTGTGTTTGGTTCTGATGGGGTGTGTCATTTCCAGGGCAGGCCAGGGGCTGAAGGACCAAGCGGTTTAGCTGGACGACAGGGAGCCAATGGACAGAAGGTGCGTGACATCACATCCTGTGCCATGCTGTGATCTGTAAGGAAGTCCCCTGGTTCACATGTAGAGTGTTCAGTCCAAATAATAATTAATGGTTTAAATGATTAGATTGGGTTAGATTAGTTTAGGTTAGATAGACAATAGTATTATTTAAATTACCATTAGTTCAGTTTAGTTTAGCTTAGATCAGGTACTGTTAAACTACATTATAATAGATCAGATTAGATCAGATTAGATGGATTACATTAGGTTATTCCAATATTAACAACACCAAACCTGGCCAATCTAGACCAGAAACATGTCTCACAGAATATTAAATTAATATAAAAAGAGTAAAATTAGGATTGGATTTCCTAGAACTATATCAGGTTGGATAAAACTATGTTTAATATTTTTATTACAGTATGTGTGGTGAGGTGACATCATGTTGTGATGAAATTATGCCATGTGGTGACATCATTCTGTGTTGTTTTGTTGCCAGGGACAACCAGGCGACTCGGGGCCACAAGGAGTGTCAGGCCCACTGGGGCCCAGAGGAATGCCAGTAAGATACCGGAGCTGTGCAGTGTGTGGGTGTGTGTGTGCTTGCATGTGTTTGTGTGTGCGTGTTTGTGTGGTGACTGTGTGTTTTTTTGTGTGTTTGCGTTCATGTGTGTGTGAGAGTAGTATGTATACATCAGTGTTTGTGTATGAATTTGCTTGGCTGGATTTGCTTTTAATTCAATGAGTTTATAGTATGTGTGTGTGTGTGTGTGTGTGTGTGTGTGTGTGTGTGTGTGTGTGTGTGTGTGTGTGTGTGTGTGTGTGTGTGTGTGTGTGTGTGTGTGTGTTTCCAGGGACAAGATGGCAGAAATGGGTATGGAATACCTGGACGGAAAGGAACTAAGGTAAGAACTCACACCCAGACACACACACACACACACACACACAGAAACACATAAATGCACTACATACACACAATTACATATTGAGGGAAACGCTTACAACTTAGAACCTTCTTACATAATGTGCTGTACAGAAATGTCCAAATGATTCTAAATTGATTCCAAAACATTTTGTAATGTTCTTTGATAGGGAGATCCTGGTTTTCCTGGATATCTTGGCATTCCGGTAAGACCCTTCTCATTCTGTTGGATGGGATGATACCCATATTAATAAACTATATTATATTTCCTAATTGGGTTCATTGGGTAATGTTAATCACTTCATTACAGATGATCCATGTTTCTAGACATGGGCTGCATCCGATTAGTTGTAGCTATGGGACAGTGTGTTTGTACTTCCTGGTTCAGAAGTCTAGAATGTGATGGTGCGTTTGTACTTCCTGGTTCAGAGGTCTAGTATATGACGGTGTGTTTGTACTTCCTGTTCAGGGGAAGAGCGGACTTGATGGACCCCCTGGAGGGCCTGGCCCCAAAGGAAATCTCGGCAGGGGGGTATGTGACATTTTGTGTGTGTGTGTGTGTGTGTGTGTGTGTGTGTGTTCCAGCTTATCTCTGTGGTTTCCTGTATTTATGTTTTGTGGTTTTCCGATGTCTCGTCTCTGGGACTAACTGTCTTTTTGTTGTCATTGCCGTGACGATGCCTGGCGATGCTGCAGGGACTCACGGGATATCCTGGAGAATCGGGCGAGAACGGAGGACCAGGACCATCTGGACACACGGTGAGGGAGGGAGAGATGGAAAGGAGGGAGGGAAGGAGGGAGAGAAGGCGGGAAGGCAGGGAGAGAGGGAGGGAGAGAGAGATGAATTAGGAGGGAGGATGGAAAGATGTGGGTGAGGTGTAAATAAACTTGAGGTACTCTAAATAGATGGATGAACAGATACATGGAGAGGGTGATGTTGAACTGGGTTTCAAAACCTTTTCATGCTGTGACCCACTTGGTACTCTGCTTCGACCCACAGTTTGAAAAGCATTAATGTAGAGAGTACTTTGTTAAGGATGATAATGAACCCTCTCCTCTCCTCTCCTCTCCTCTCCTCTCCTCTCCTCTCCTCTCCTCTCCTCTCCTCTCCTCTCCTCTCCTCTCCTCTCCTCTCAGGGCCCCAGAGGACCTCCAGGGTTCAGGACCATGTCTGTAAGTACAAACTTACATTCCACAGTGTTTTACAATCCTGTGGGTCAGCTGGTGTGATTGATATCTGCTGCCTGTCTACCCTACATCACTGTCTTCTCTGTTCTCCCAGGAGTGTCAGCTGATAACCTACATCCGAGACAACTGTGGTAAGCGTCACAAGCAGCACATGTTCATATGTGTACATAAGACAAAGTAGAAAGCAGCTCCTTACTGTCACTGGAAACCTAGCTTATGTGTAGTAATATGTAGTATATGGCCTCAACCTACACATGGCAATTGCGGTCCTGTGTGTGTTCATTTAAAATACATATGTTATAAAAATGCAATTCCAATTAGCTGTAAGTCATGAACCATGAGGGGATTGTAGCAGCGTGCTCCTCAAAAGTTATGGGAGCCATCAGAAATATCCTAAATAATGGGCTTCACATTTTTCTTCAGTGTTTCTCCACAGTCTGTTAGACTTTTATCTAAAAGGGACTTACAGGTGTCCTGTGAGTGTCCTACTGAGAACCATCAAAGCATACCATAAACAGAGAATAGTAGCTTCAGGAATCAAAGTTCAGAGGTCAACAAGTTGTAATGCTCACCCTTTGTGATGATCCATCATTCTTATCTAAACTCTCTCTTTTGTTTCCCTAGTCTGCTGCCAAGGTAAGAGTCCCTGTCGTCGGTCTGTCCATGTAAATGCATATATATATACATACATCTGTATACATAATACGAGCACTGGAAGTGAAATGTAAACACAGGATAAGGTTAGTGTGAACATGAGGTTTGTTCTGCTCCTCAACTCCATCTCTGTGCTCCCCTGCAGGGTCTGCGTGCCCGGCCTACCCCACAGAGCTGGTGTTCGGCCTGGACATGTCGGAGGACGTCACGCCCCCCGTCTTCGAGAGGATGCGCTCGTCCCTGCTGGCGCTGCTGGAGGACGTCTCCATCTCCGAGAGCAACTGCCCCACGGGGGCGCGCGTGGCCGTGGTGGGCTACAGCGCCCACACCAAACACCTCATCCGTTTCCACGACTACCACCGCAAGAGGCAGCTGATCGAGGCGGTGCGGAACATCGCCCTGGAGCGCAGGGCCAGCCGACGGCATCTGGGCGCCGCCATGCGCTACGTGGGCAACAACCTGTTCAAGCGTGTGCGGCAGGGCGTGAGGGTGAGGAAGGTGGCGGTGTTCTTCAGCAACGGGCCGTCGCAGGACAGTGAGGACATCGTTACCGCGATGATGGAGTACCGCGCCCTCAACATCATGCCGGCAGTGGTGGCGCTCCGACAGAGCACGAAAACCCAGCAGGCCTTCCAGGTAAAACCCCCTCCTAGGATAGCCAGGACATCTAATTCAAGGATGTTTACAGGTTGGCTTTGATGTCCCAACCCTTAAACTTCTTGCATAGGAGCAAGGTGTCCTAAAACGTACCTTCTACTTAATGTCCAAGTGTCTGCTAAATGATGAAATAGTAAATAGTAACATAGAACTACACCTTATTGGTGGTTCTCCTCAAAGACTCCAGCCTACCTTTTTAATGTTTAACAATCTGTATATGAACAAATAGAAAGATCTAATAAAATGTAAAACCTGAAAACTCAAGGAAGAGGTCAAAACTGAAGGCCTAACAAGTGATTTACACAAAACGAAACAATCTGGGTTGGTTTAGTCTGTTGGCCTCCCAGCGTCATCCCAGTGACGGGTCTCATTACCAGCAATCTCCCAGTGACCTTACGCTGAAACAAAGGGTATCATTACCAGCAAGTTCCCAGTGACCTCACGCTGAAGCAAAGAGTATCATTACCAGCAAGCTCCCAGTGACCTCACGCTGAAGCAAAGAGTATCATTACCAGCACAATAGACAGCAGTGTTGGGGGATCTCCAACCGGCTCCTTTCTGAACATGAACAAAACCCATTCATCACCACCAGGAGACTGGGAACTATCAGTCGGCCACTCCTGGTCTCTGGTGTCTTTGCTTTATTTGGCAAATGATGCGTTGAGATTCTTATGAGAATTCATAGGAAGTTGATTCATGCTTATGGTAAAATGCACATGCCTCATCGCAACGATACACCTTTAGACTTATAAGACATGGAGACAACAACACTGACATTGAAAAATGTAACGGTTCATCTAAATATTATGAATTCAGTTACATGTCATTAAGGAGCAGGTATGGGTGGCATCATGGGGGCAAAAATTGGGGTTTGAACCCAGAACTTTTCGGCTGGGAGTCAAATACCCTTAAAGATAACCAACCCATCTTTTTACCCCTGTGACCCCATATTTACCCCAGAAAATTCCTGGGACCCCAACGTCTAAATTAAATGATGTACCAGCAAATATCCATAGCTTACACGCCGCAGTCTCCCATGACCCCATATTCATGTCAGACCCCAAGTGGGGTCCCGACCCACAGAATAGACTATCCTGCTCCTGTATTTGAATGTGAACTTTCATTTCAAGGAAACATTGAAGTTAGAAACGGAGTCATGTTTCGTTGCAGGCTGACGACACAGGCAACTCTGTCTTCCTGTTGCTTGGCCGCTCGCAGAACCTCGCCAACGATCTGTGGATGATGAAGAACTGCGTCATCTGCTACGGTAAGCAGCAGAGGCCAAAAAGTGGAATAGTGAGGTCTAGTATGATATGGACCATTACTTTATAGGGTTAGGACACTTTGCCATATTCCCACTTGAAATTACACATCATATGAGTCATACCATGAATCCAGATAAAAGAGAATATGATTTAAAATCATAATCAACTAAAATCACAAATCCCACACCCTCCTCAGACCCCTGCAGGCCTCTGTCCGACTGTGTCAGTGTTTCGGAAATCCCCGTGCCCCAGGTCCTGGACGTGGACCTGGCCCTGGTGGTGGACGGCTCCAGGCAGGTCCAGGCAGACCATTACTCGGGTCTCCAGGAGCTGCTTGGCTCCGTGGTGGAGCAGGTGGCCGTCAGCCCCCAGCCCCACCGGGCCGACGGCAAGGCCCGAGTGGCTCTGGTCCAGCAGAGTGGCTCACTCCACTCCCAGGCTCCTATGACGGGCCAGCAGGCCGCCAAGTTAGAGTTTGGTCTGCAGACCTTCCAGGGTGAGGGCCAGATGAAGAGCCATGTGGTGGAGAAGATGTTGCAGCAGGGGGGCACCTCGGCCCTGGGCCACACCCTGGAGTACACCCTGAAGGAGGTGCTGCTGAAGGCCAGCAACCCCAGGAAGAACAGGGTGCTGCTGGTGGTGGTGGGTGCCGAGACCCCCAGCTGGGACCAGGCCAAGCTTCGCCAGGTGGCTAAGGAGGCCAAGTGCAAGGGGGTAGCCGTGTTCGTGGTGGCCCTGGGGGAGCACTACAACCAGGCCCAGGTGTCAGCGCTCGCCAGCACCCCTCTGGAGCAGCACCTCATCTGTCTGGGCCAGCTGAGGGCCGAGGAGCAAGGCTATGCCCAGCGCTTCATCAGGACCTACCTCTCCGTACTCAACGGTAAATAATCTAGATTAGATTATACTAGATGATGACAGATTAGATTATATAACATTATATTATGTTGGATGAGGAACGAGGTAACACTCCTCTCAGTCCTTAATGGTAAATGATGTACATTATATTATATCATGTTGGTTTTGTTTTCATTATGTAATATTACATTGGATTTAATGATATGAGCATATTGGGATGAAGACAGAGCACAGTAAAGACTAAAGTGTACTGGAGTTCAAAAGGTCATGGCTGTAAATGTGTTTTCTGCAGCGGGGCTGAACACGTATCCACCGGTTGCTCTGAAAAAGTCATGTGACCTGCTCCACAACCAACAGGAAGTTGTCATAAACGGGTACGCATGCTACTGTAGTTTGCAATTAAATAACACATTTGTAGCTAGCTATGAGACAACAGCGGCTGAACGATTAAATGTCAAATGTTATAAATCAAGTCAGACGCTGTCTTCTTTAGAGGCTGCTCATTTCTCTAATATACAACAGGCAGGCAGGTTTAATGGAGACAGGAATACGATTTGAATGTGTACTTAATCACAAACATTAATCACAGAGTCACAGCCCAACCCCACGACGGTGTCTGGTTTTCATCTCACTCAGAACATTCAGTCTTAACAGGAAGGGAGGCGGGTTGTCATTTGTTTGTTATTTTCCCCATAGTGCTATTGTTGGAACGTTGTACTTTTATAAAAGTTTTTATTGCTTATTTACAAATTGAAAATACAATTGTTATTTATTCCGATTTTTCGATTCAGTAAATTCTCCATTCCCTTGACTTTTCTTTAGGACTGTTGTAGATTATACAAATCCAGATGTCATTTCCAAGTCATTTGTCCCAGATTCACCACAGAGCCAAGACCCAATGGAGGCCTTCCAATCGTGACCTGTTCTCTAGGTTATAGAATACAAAAAGGGGCATTCCCCATGTTTCCTATTGGGTTACCGTTATTTGAAGAAGCCAATCACAAACTGCCTACTCCCTCTCTAAATTGATCAACAAGCGGGATTGGATACCTGGGTGAGATTGGCACACACAGGATATATTGTTTGACGGTTAGAGAAAGAGGTCTAGCAGGGAGGGGGATGAGGGCAGGGTGAAGGTTGAACCATATACAAGAGTCCGTACATCCTTCTTCATTCATCTGTTTAAGACTACATGCAAGAAAACCCCTGATTACTTTAAAACAAAATACTAACACTACAAAAATTGCCTTATATGAGAACAATTTAAACGTCAAAAATATGAAACCTTGTATTTTGTATCAGGAATATAAACAGAATCCTGTCCAGGAAAAAATATTATCAAGACGAATGATTCATTAGTCCTTATTCTTCGTGCAGTAAAAGTTATTATGACATTATCAAACATGTACTGCAGTGGTCTCAGTCACAGCTTCCATCAATTAGAACAAAGTTCTGCTTCTTCAGTCTCAGAGCAACCTCACTCTGTAGGCTTTGTACACCTTACTCAGGCCTGATCCATGCCTCTGTTGACTTTGGCTTCATTTCCCCAACCCAACAAACAACAAAGCACTCCCGCATCCCCTCAACATTCATTTCCAACGGGAAAGGCTCAAGCATAGTGGGCTGGTCTGTTGGTCTCTGCTGCTGACTGTTTGCTGGTCTCTGTTGCTGTCTATTGGTCTCTGCTGCAGTCTGTTTGCTGGTCTCTGCTACTGGTCGGTTGGTTTCTGCTACTGGTCTTTTGGCTCTACTGCGGTCTGTTTGCTGGTCTCTGCTGCTGGTCTGTTGGTCTCTGCTGCTGGTCTGTTGGTCTCTGCTGCAGTCTGTTTGCTGGTCTCTGCTACTGGTCTGTTGGTCTCTGGTGCGGTCTGTTTGCTGGTCTCTGCTACTGGTCTCTGGTGCGGTCTGTTTGCTGGTCTCTGTTGCTGTCGAGTTGGAGGCTACAGTGGGGCGTGTCTGCATGATGTTTTAAGGATGGAGTTGTGGAGGGCTCCTACTCCCCGCTGCTTCGCCCTGGTCACCAACCAATGGAGGAGGTGTCTTAGTAGACGGCTGGTGGTGGTGATGTTGTGTTGTCATCCTTCACCTTCACATGTTCCATCTGTAATTCCTTCGCAAATATCCACCGTTCCCTGGCTTTTGCTAGCCAATAGGAGAGGTATTGCAGATGTTTGGCTTTAACAAACTTGACTATATTAGATTCACGGGCTGTCAATAACACTTCGATGCAGCCGCGGTGTTTGTTGTCCTATGAGCCCTCTTGTGGCCATGGTGTACAGGATTTCTAGGTCCATTTCATCCATGTCTTGATGGATCCACCATGTGATAAAATGTATGACGGTGGTGTGGTCAGGATGGGTGCTTCTTCTTCAGGGGGTAGAGATACCTCCCATTATGTGGGCATTTCCGAAGGTCTTTCTTGTCTTGTCACTTGTACCCCCTCTGTTTTTCAGGACTTTGGGACAAATTATACTGTATTTTATATATATTACTCTCTTTAATATCTTTCTATTTATTAGTAATATTTGTCATTCTATTTTGTAATTCAGTTGTAATTAAACTAAATAGCAATGTGATTGTAATTGAATTGTGTGTGTGTGTGTGTAGCCAGGGGCAAGTGGATATCAAGGAGCAGGAGTTGTTTGAGGAGCCGACTGGAACAAGGACTGAAACACTGCTGGGCCAGCAGGACCTTGTGGGGTCCATGTCCAGTGTAGGGGGAGGGGTCCTGGCTCTGAGACCCAAGCCTGACGGTAAGCTAGCTAGCTACGTCATTTCTAAAGACACCCTGCAACCAGTCAGCCAGATAGATTTATTAAGGTTCTTTCGTTACTGTCTTAACATGGATTTGTTCACCTCGGATTGTATTGATACACTTAGGGTTGCAACTGTTTTGTGGTTCATATTATAATTATTCTATAATTCCTATATAACATATTTGTCTTGATCATTGTTTTACTCTTGTAAAACAACTCTTGTTTTACTCAAAGACAATCAGCATGCACTGTATTGCATTGTTTATTAATCTAAACCGTCATCTTTGATCAAGACCATCACGACGATATGGAGCTACAACAATTTGAACTAGTTATTTTAACAAAAACCTTTCCATGGCGTCGGTCTGTGAAGGCCCTTTAAGAAGATGTCACAGAGGACACATGAAAACGATCAAACTGCCAGATAAATGCATGGCTGAACACACGCCTCTGTGTTGTATGTTACCTACCTTCCTTCCTTGTTAAACATGGCTTTTAGAAGTTGTACCACTTGTAAAGTAAAACGTCACTTGAGTTGCAAGTAGGCATGCGTTGTATGATGGTTTTGTCTTCTTGGAGTCCAAGACAAGATCATCTCACATTCCAACTGCAGGAGAGAGCATTAGCAAAGTTTTCACTCTGTACAACTCATTTTAATGGAATTGCATTAGTAAGTAAATTAGTCGAGTCACAATTGCTAGTGAAGACCTTTCAACTTAATTTAACAGATTTCAAGTTTAAATTTTAGCTAAGTTTGGCTATGCTAGTTAGCTAACTGAGCTTCCACTGGACTAGAGATGTATTCTGGGAGGTTGTGCAAAATGTGTGGCGCATTTCATATACAACATCGCTCATTATAACGCTCATACACAACAACGGTACTAAAAAATTATCACAAAGTTGGCGTGGCTCGTAACCATGGGGATAACACGTCCCCCTCTTACCCCAAACTCTCAACCCAAAACCAATTTTTGGAATTCCAGCTGAAACAGTGGGTTCACTGGCTCTTTAACTAAAACCATCATGATGGACCCCATCTCAAACGTGAAAGGCCTCAACCCTGGTCCTAGAACCACAGCGTGAGAATCCCTGTCTGTCAGTCTTCTGTCTCACCATGTCTCTTGTCGGTTGGTCCTGTTGTTCTGCTTTCAGCCCAGTGTCAGCTCGATTCAGACTCTGGTACCCAGTGTGCTGAATTTGTCCAACGCTGGTTCTATGACCGAGCCGTGGGTGCATGCTCGCCGTTCTGGTATGGTGGCTGTGGCGGCAACGCTAACCGCTTTAACACGGAACATGAATGTTTCCAGACATGTGTCACTCATAGTAAGTCCCGCCCCTGCATTGAATTAACGATTGAACTTTAGATATGGACGCACGAAGATGCCGAGCCCTGTTCACTGTGTCAAACATGTGTCCCTGCATTGCTTTCCCTTTCGCATGGCTTGGTTCTGTAGCCGTCACTGTTAGTTCAAGCAGATGTTGTTGCATGCTGTTTATCATGCATTTCATATATTGTTGACAGGTTCAGGTTTTTTAGGCCAACCAATTCAATCTGGCAAAATGTAGATTTGGTATAAACTAATGTATGCTAATCTCGGATTCTATAATTCTACTGGTTTACAGTAGAGTCAGACACTTTAAGCTGTGTTTTATCTCTGGGGCCAAACTCCAAGAACATTATTAATAATAATGATCTGTATTTTTCGTTATTTCACCCTAACCTTGATAAATATTTATTTGGACTGCTTATTTGCTGTGGTTTCCTGTTGCTGAATTACAGGAACCTAGATTCTAAATCTTGTAGGAGTTGACGTTAGCTTGACCGCTAGCTGCTGTGGGACTCGGTTAAAAAAAACTGAAATTTATCGCATTTTTGTTGTTGATGTTGACCCTTGACTTGAAGCGATTAAGAGTCACTAATGATTTTTCGTTGTTTGTATGCTTCCGTTTTCTGTGTTGTTTGACAGTTGATTCCTCCCGGTTGGGACCAAGTCAAAGCAAGACTCCCAAAAAGGGTACGACTCTTGTTCATTCACAAAACACAACACAACCTTATACACACGGTACACTGATTCGTCCCAAAACGTGATCTTAGACACAGTGATGTATTTAGTTTTTAGCTGCATTACCATAGAGCGCAATACTTTGGTTTCACTGGATCTAGTGAAACGAAGTAGTGCGCTCTATGGTAATAAAGCAGAGCTAAATTAATCTAAATCTTCATCTTTGATGAAGACCAAATCATGAAGCTTTAACAATTTGAATTGGTTATTTACACAAAAACACAGATTACTTCTCTTTACACCGGGAATGTATAAGAATACAATAACCATATCTATGAATGACCTCTACAAAGGGTGTAGAGATCACATACAATCATACAACGATCAAACTGCCAGATAAATGCATGGCAAATGCATTAATTAATAAATTAGTCTAGTCACAATTGCTAGTGAAGACCATTCAACTTAATTGAGCAGATTTCAAGTTTAAATTTTAGCTAAGTTTGGCTATGCTAGTTAGCTAACTGAGTTTCCACTGGACTAGAGACGTATTCTGGGAGGTTGTGCAAAATGTGTGGCGCATTTCATATACAACATCGCTCATTATAACGCTCATACACAACAACGGTACTAAAAAAGTATCACAAAGTTGGCGTTGCTCGCAACCATGGGGATTACATCTTGTTTTTCGTTGTTTGTATGCTTCCGTTTTCTGTGTTGTTTGACAGTTGATTCCTCCCTGCCTGGACCAAGTCAAAGCAAGACTCCCAAAAAGGGTAAGACTCTCTTTCATCTACCAAACAGAACACAACCTTATCCAGAGATAAATGCTGCATCCCATCCAAGACCAACCTGAACACATCTTACACAGACTCATCCCAAAACATGATCTTAGACACAGTACTATATTTACTTTTTAGTGTGTGCCTGATTGATGCTCTGTGCTTTCACTTTATTTTACTCTTGGTATTCTACTTTGTAATCTCTCTGCGCTCCAGATGCCTGTTTCCTGGGCCAGGAAGTGGGTCCGTGTCAGAACTACACAATGAGTTGGTCCTTTGACTCGGAGCAGAGCGAGTGTACTCGTTTCTGGTACGGCGGCTGCGGCGGGAACAGCAATCGCTTCAAGACGCAGGAGGACTGTGAGATCCTCTGTCTGACCCGGAGCCGGTAGAACCGCGCTCACCTCAGAACCACCAGACCGCCCAACCACGGCATCTGAACCCTCCCCTGGTCATGGGGGAGGCGGGGCTCGCTGCCGTCCAGCCAAAATGCTATTGTAGTTTCATGTAGGCCCATTAAAAGATGTCAAAATTTCTACATTTACTGTTCTGTATCTTTTTAAAGATCTTGTTCTAAATTCATAATCTCACTATCCCACCGAACATGAGCTTCTCCTACCATCTACCATACTACCTGACCGTGTGCAGTCTCAGATTGTTCCTCCCCGGATATAAACTGATCCCTGGAGCGGCTGGCCAGGCCCAGAGCTGTCAAGTAAAAAGGATCTGAAGTCTGGACTGTAGGAGCCAATTCCCTTTGTTTTTATTTAGTTGTAATTTTTAGTATTGTGTGTGTGTGTGTTTGTCAAGTTTAATTGCTGTTTGTGCTGTGTGCTCCCCCTACAGGGCAAGTTGTCCTTAAAAGGAAAGGACCGGAGGCTAGAGGGGGTTTGGGTGGAAAAGCACACTGTCTTTATACCTTGCTAGTCTTGCCGTTTTTTTGTTTTCCCTTTGTATAACACTAATCCCTACTTTCGTTATTTGGATAAGTCAGTTAAAGATTCAATCGTTAATAAATGAAGATATGTTATTCAAATTTTATCTGGACATTCATTCTTTCGCAAGACAACAAGCGTCTACTATTGCACATACACAGCCATCCCAAGAGTGAGCGACACGAAAGGACAATGGACGTCGCAGTCACGACATGGACAACAAGGAGCACAGAGATCCAGCGAGGTCTTTGTCTGTTTGTCCCCTTCAGGCTCTGGCTGTTTGGATGATGGTATGAGGATCACCTGATCACATGGTTTATTCAACCAACCACTGGTGCTACTTGTTAATAAAAAAGGCTAGAAATACTTATTTGTTTTGGCGTATTTGTTTGCGTTGGTGGCCTTTATCAGGAGAGCAGGTTTCACTTCCCAGACGGCAGGCCAGCCCAATGCCCGTTTACTCAGATGAGTAATACTAGGAAAGTCTGGGAGACACTAGTAGGGATGAGGTACAGTTCAGAGTAAACCGTAGCGCCTGAAATCCCAGCAGCCAGACATGCATACAAGATAAGTCTTGATTTTCCACTTGATAGGGCAGGATAGTTAGTAACACTTTATAATAACGCTCAGTCATAAGTCATTTATAAGCCTTTAGTTAATGAACTAATTAACAAAATATTAACATAGATCTGTAGATGATTTATAACTGCTATGGCTTGGTCAGCCTACCAGCCTATCCAATGGACTAAACCAACTGGTAGGCTGATCGAACCATTATACATCAGTGGACACTCCCAATTGTGATGTCACGAGGGTAGATTTTGACATGGCTTTTAATAGATAATCAACATCACACCTGGTGGTAAAATAGGGGCTCTTTAACATAGCACTTATTAATCATCTACAAATGGAAATTAGCCTTTTTTATGATTAATTAATTGTTAACTAAAGTCTATATTTGGACTTCCCACATTAAAAAGGGTTTATGATTTCCTAGTCATGACAATTAAAAGGTCATTCAACCGTGGCTGCATTCATTCTTGGCAGGAAATGCAGGCTTTTATATTTATCTGGTGATTGAAATTTGGCTCTGGAGTGGTGAAGTTGTATTTTTACCCAAAATCTTGATAACATTAATGGTGTAAATGTTTTTACTGTTAAGCTGGGAACACACTAGATGCTTTACAGCCCGATCTTAAGGCAGATTTCCCCCTGTACTAGTGCTCGCAAAATAGAGCGGGCACTCTGGACTGACTGCACACAAGTCGGAGCTGTTTCCCATTCTGTTAGGATTGTAAAAGTATTCTATTGTGTTCCCGGCTTTGTAATGTAATCATCAATGGTTTCATCATCAAAGCTCAATTCTCATGAAAAGAATAAAACATCCTCAATCTTTTTAATTGGCAAAATACTAATTGATTTATTATCGGACAAAATGAATGGCAACAGGCCAAGCCACATAGTTGAGTCTGTATCATATTCGCAATAAACTGGATAAAAAAAATTTAACAAAAAATGCTACATTCATATCTTGTGTTCGCGCAAGATCCTGATCACAAATTAATGAAACGATTCAGTTTATATTAAAAAGCAAAACATATGTACAAAGAAAGACCAAGAGTGCAAAGGGGGGGGAAAGAATGACAGGTGCTGTAGGCGTGTGCATGGCCCAAATAGACAGACAGGCAGACGGTAGAGACAGACAGATGCTATACAGTAACACTGCTCTCCAGCTCACTTCCACACTTTGACGATCCCATCCCGGGAGGAGGTGACGATGAAGCCCTGCGTGGTCTGGAACGTGGCGATGTCCGTGATGATGTCATGATGGCCGACAGGAAGTGACTCCGGGCCGCGGCGGGGCGTGTCCTCAGGGGCGCCGCTCTTCTGCTTGCTGTGGATCTCCTGTAAAAGTGGGAGGGGCATGCGGCTCATCCTGCGCTCTGATTGGGTGCATGAAAGTCTTGCAAGAGTGTTGCAGATAAAGTCAACGTGCTACACAACCTAGTCTCCAAAACAGACCGAATGGACAGAGGGCAGAGTAGCTCTAGGAATCAGGCGGATGAGGGGAGTAGTAGATGTCCTGGAGGCCATCCTGACCCCATGACCTCACATTCTGTTTCGCTACCTGGATCGGTCCGGACCTCTATACTCAGCGAATCAACATGTGACGTTGCGCTGTTCACACGTTTCACGGGATAAAGGAGAACGGCGAAAGCCTCTTTTCCGCCGAGAAACTCCACTTGTGCGTGCTCTCGTTCTTGTTTAATAAATGTTATGGAGTCTATTTCTGCAATAACTGCAACTATGGCTGCGTTTACTCTACTAATGTCAATGTTACTGCTCGTTGCTTTCGGAAGACGCCATTACTGTTTGGTCGGTGGCGGCCTGTATATTTACGTCAACCACGACGGAGTCCCTGATTGGCCCGGTTACGTCAACAACTACGACGCAGTCCCTGATTGGCCCGGTTACGTCAACAACTACGACGGAGTCCCTGATTGGCCCGGTTACGTCAACAACTACGACGCAGTCCCTGATTGGCCCGGTTACGTCAACAACTACGACGCAGTCCCTGATTGGCCTGGTTACGTCAACAACTACGACGCAGTCCCTGATTGGCCCGGTTACGTCAACAAATACAACGGAGTCCCTGATTGGCCCGGTTACGTCAACAACTACGACGGAGTCCCTGATTGGCCCGGTTACATCAACAACTACGACGGAGTCCCTGATTGGCCCGGTTACATCAACAACTACGACGCAGTCCCTGATTGGCCCGGTTACGTCAACAACTACGACGCAGTCCCTGATTGGCCCGGTTACGTCAACAACTACGACGGAGTCCCTGATTGGCCCGGTTACGTCAAAAACTACGACGCAGTCCCTGATTGGCCCAGATTACATAGTTACTTCAGGAAATCGATGTGGGCGGCTGGAGGTCCAGTCCCATGCAGTGAAACAGAATGCGAGGTCAGGTGATCAGGACGGTCTCCAGGCTAAGTGCTAGTAGCTCCAGTGCGAGTGCCTACCTGAACCACCTCCGTTCCCTCGATGATCTTGCGGCTGTAGAGCACGGAGGGGCAGTGCAGCGAGTCGTTGGCTCCTCCTGCTACGATGTACGACCTCTCGGGGTAGGCCAGGTCCCAGAACCTACGCCACGCACAGCACAACGCAGCTCTCATGTCTCATCGCACTGCCTTTTCACCTCATGTCTCTGGCTATGACTGGAGCACACTGGCTATGTTGTGTTATTGTCTCTGAGATCGTACATGTCTTTTGATTGGGTGTTAGGATGGATGGGATTGGGTGTGATATGAGTGTACATGTCTTGTGATTGGATCCTAGCAATCTATCTGTGTTGTTATTGGGTGTTAGGACTGTAACCATCGTGGCCTTGGATCTTAGAAGTGTATCTGTCTTGTGATTGGGTGCTAGGTGTACATCGGTTGTGCGATTGGCTACCTGATCCTCATGTCTGAACCGGCCGTCAGCAGCAGTGGGTTCCCATCTGCAGGGCTGCAGTAGATCCCATGAACACTATGAGGAGAGGGCTGGACACACACACACACACACACACACACACACACAAAATCGGAAGTAGTTCTTGATTTAGGGCCAGTGTTCCCACACATTAGCCGGATAACTGGTCCTTAAACTGGGGCTAAAGAAACAGCAACACAGCCAAAACAATCCTTCCCTCTCTAGGACCACACACTGACCACAACCATGCTAAACAACAGAGGTCAGAGTTCATTACTAGGAAACAGAGCTCTGATGGAAAGCAACACAACATGCTTATATAAACCACGTGTGTAACATGACCATGAACATGGTCATTACGTATATAAAATGAAAAATGAATGCACAAACACTTCGACATGGTTAAAAAACATTAGTAAGACGACTCTTACACATGTTCTGCAGGGTCTTCCTTTGTCTTTGGGCAACAATGATAAAGTGTTATCCTATGCTACTTCCTATCCACAAACACACACACTTACCTGCATCTCAGAGAGTGGGGGAGTGGAGCTAGCCCAGAGTGTGAACTTTCGATCTCCGGTCTCCATGTCCCACATCGACACCTCATTATTACCCTGGACGGCTAGAGACAAGATGAATACCTTATTATTATCAGCCTGGACCACAGACAGACAAACAAACACACACAGGAAGTGAGGCAGAGAACAGAGAGAGATAGGCGAGAGAGAGAGAGAGAGAAAGGCGAGAGAGAGAGAGAGAGAGAGGCGAGAGAGAGAGGCGAGAGAGGCGAGAGAGAGAGAGAGAATATACTTCCTATCCTGATAATCATGTGCTTTAACCCAGAGTGTTCGACTAACTTGAACGACTGTTCAAGAATAACGACGGCAGAATCTTTGTTTTACTAAAAGGCTTCATCACACAACATCCATCGATTTTAAAGAACAAAATTCCTCTCCATGCTGCTGACAGCAACACATGAATCAGCGGGCTAATACTACATTAAGGTTGTGACTCTCGAGTATATTATATTACATCTGGGTGAAGTACCTGCGATCACGGACGACTGGTAGAGAGGATGCATGAGCAGCCGCCTGATTCGTGCTCGGGCAGGGTGGGAGTGGTTTGAGATGGGAAGCTGGAACCGCATATCCCAGCATGCCATGGTGCCGTTGCTGGTGCCTGGGGGGGGGGGGGGGGGGGTAATCAGCGGTTAGACCGTACAGTTGGTGGGGACCAGACAACAACAGTGTGGTTCTACCTCTGAAGTGGTGAACAGAGAGCACCGACATGAGAACACAAACATGAAGAACCCTTTTCTTGGTGTTGGTTTTGGTATTTTAAAGCATTAAGTGAATCCAGAGGCCTGTCATTAAGGAGCAGGTGGTTTTCAGGGCATCTTGCTCAGCGACACGTACAGGAAGACAGAGTTCGAAACGAGAACCTTTCGGCTGGGAATAAAACACCCTAACAACTAGACCCCCCCCCCCCCCCCCCCTCCCCATCCTCCCCCTCCTCCCCAATCATTGTTGGTACGTTGACAAGAAGTGGGAAATGAGTTGAAAAACGTTTCGGTATTCGATCAACGAGGGATATGTTTCACTATAGGCTCATGAGCGGCGAGGAACGAGTCTAGGTGCTCAAGGAAGGACGAGGTTTCAGGACACGGTCACCGAAGCGGAGGTACATTTTACGTTTACATTTGGCAGACGCTTTTGTCCAAAGCGACTTACAACCATTCATACACACGTTCGCACACCGACGGCCTGGTCAACCATGCAAGGCGACAGCCGGCTCGTCGGGAGCAGTTAGTCTGGTTGGGCGTCTTGCTCAGGGACACCTCGACGCTCGGCTAGGAGGTGCCGGGGATCGAACTAGCAACCTTCCGGTTACCAGTCGACCCCCGTCCACCTCCTGAGCCACATGCCGCCCTTTTGAGGTGCGGTCGGAACGCACCGAGGCAGAGCCAGCACTGGTGCATGTCCACCGAGAAGGAGGTGATGAGGCCCAGCCGCAGGTCGTGGCGTAGCGTCCAGGCGTTGGCGTGGCAACGCAGGTCCCAGCCCACCAGGCCGCCGTTCACCGTGGCGTAGGCCAGCACCGACTGGGCCCCCGAGTTGAAGTGGTGGATGTCCACCACGCAGCCGTCCCCCTGGAGGTCCAGGACCCTGGGGGCGGAGGAGGGTGGAGGAAGGGGAGCTGGGTTAGATGTGAGCTGATGGCTTGACTGGGGGAAAAGTCGGCGGATTGTTTTATAGTCCTTGTGGAGGATCGGATAAGGATCTGGGATGTTTTCATGGAAGGGCAGGAACTTCAATTACATTGTCACACAAAATGGTCAAAGAGAAAATGTGTTGCTTTCCCAAACTTTTACTTCTCAAAAAGCAAGATTTCTCAAAATATATACTTGTTTTCTTATGAACTTCATTAAGGGTGTTTCCCCACATGCAGCTTAACAGTTCCAAAACCACAACGGCAGGTGCATCATGGGTAGAGTGTTGGCGTGGTTACCTGGTCTGGAAGGGTTGCACCTTGGGGGATTTGGGCGGCTTGTTGGCCTCCACGGCTAGCAGCTGGATGTAGCCGTTGTCGGAGGCGGCGGCCAGGTAGTGGGAGCCCTGGCAGAAGGTCAGGGTCTTCACGTGACCCCCGATGCGAGAGTAGGTCAACACCGACCTGCAGCGCAGCCCACACATGAGGTTCACTGAAGAGGTGCCCATTCAGTCAACAGGTAGACAACCGTGAACCCTTCAGCAGATTGAGGGTTGAACTCATCACGCGGGAACCCTGGGAAGCCCTTTGAGAGGGTCACTGGGATTAAGGCTGTAAACGACCACGACTTCACACTGTGACTGGGAATCGGTCGTGTTGCGTCAGATAGCTGCAGGACTTGGGGTGCAAGTACCTGGTCGTTTTGGTTATTGTGGGAGTGTGTGTGGATGGTGGCTGGTTTAAGCAGCCTCACCTGGCCCGAGTTAGACTGGTTGGACTCTGGGGCTGGGTGAGGCTGCACACCTGTTGTGCATGGAGCAATCAATGCGCACAGGTTAAATGAGCCATCACTGCACACACTCAAGGAGAGACCTCCTGCATGGCAACATGGAGCACCAGGCCATGTATCATTATCGACAAACTCTACAATAAACCGGCTTCCACCCTGCATCCTTGTGTTTGGAGGAGCCCAGTAAAAGTCACCTAGGTGGAGTGCAGCAGCCACCTTGGTGACTTGTTGCACCGTCCTTTGCTACAGGTGTATTCGACGTTCTAAGTAGTAACTTGTTGTGCAGTAGCGTTGTACCTTGTCGTAAAGGTCTTTTTGCGGTGTTCTACTCAAGCCAAGCTTATTTTCCTCCCATTGTGTTGAACCCAGTGCTGGTGGTTCTATGAAGTTCTCCCTGCTATTTGGTTCTTAACTAGATCCTTCTGTCCAAGGGGACTCAGACACAGGTCATTAAGGAGCAGGTAGGGGTCAGGGGGGGGGTCTTGCTCCGGGATGACTACAGCTAGAACTATGGACATCGGGGATTGAACCCGGTACCTTTCGGCTGGGAGTCACAACACCCTAACAACCCTATCCTGCCCCCTTCTGTAAGGTTCTACCTGGTGGTGGTGGTCTTGCCCTCCATCTTCTGGCTGTCCCAGACCTTGACGGTCCCGTCATTGGAGGCGGTGGCGAAGATGGAGTGCTCGTCCGAGACGCGGATCCGGTTGACGGCGGCCCGGTGCTCGTGGAGGTGGGCCACCAGGAGACCCTTGGGGTGCCACCCTGCACGCACACACACACACACACACACACACACACACACACACACACACACACACACACACACACACACACACACACACACACACACACACACACACACACACACACACACACACACAGTGTGTTAGCCATATTTTGTGGCTCTTGTGTGTTTGCTGTACTAGGAGTGTAGTGTTGTGTTTTAGCGCTACTGGTACACTGTTGTGAATTAGCTGTGCTAGCTAGCTACCGGGCTGCTCTCTACTGCTAGACTATAACGTTGAGTGTTAGCGGTGCTAGCTACCGGGCTGCTCTCTACTGCTAGACTATAACGTGGGGTGTTAGCGGTGCTAGCTACCGGGCTGCTCTCTACTGCTAGACTATAACGTGGGGTGTTAGCGGTGCTAGCTACCGGGCGGAGGGGGTCTGCTCTCTACTTCTAGACTATAACGTGGGGTGTTAGCGGTGCTAGCTACCGGGCGGAGGGGGTCTGCTCTCTACTTCTAGACTATAACGTGGGGTGTTAGCGGTGCTAGCTACCGGGCGGAGGGGGTCTGCTCTCTACTTCTAGACTATAACGTGGGGTGTTAGCGGTGCTAGCTACCAGGCGGAGGGGGTCTGCTCTCTACTTCTAGACTATAACGTGGGGTGTTAGCGGTGCTAGCTACCGGGCGGAGGGGGTCTGCTCTCCCACTCTGCGCTCTCCATCATCTGCTTGGCCATGCGCTCGGCGCTGCACTGCTCCCTCTTCTGCTGCACCAGCTGCTGCAGCTCCGCCTTGCAGGTGTTGAGGCGGCGCTGGTAGGTGGAGCCCCCCGGGACCGACTGGACCACCGGGGCCGCGGCCGCCACCGTGCTCCTCCTGCCCTGGGACAGGGGCCCGTCTGGCACCTGGAGGGACATGCACAGGCAGTCAGTCAGACAGACAGACAGTCAGACAGGCACAGGCACACAGACAGGCAGCCGGACAGACAGAGAGACAGCCATAGAGAAAGACAGGCGCATGCATGCAGACACATACAGAGACAAACACAGCGACAAACACACACACACACACACACACACACACACACACACACACACACACACACACACACACACACACACACACACACACACACACACACACACACACACACACACACACACACACACACACACACACAGTTTTGTTGATCCTGTTCTAAAGAGCAACTCTGCTTCCCTCTGAAGGTTGTAGTTGGTACTGTGGTGTGTACGATTAAAGGGGGGAAACTTGGTAGGTTAGCATTGATGGCAAGAAACCAAGCTTTTCTAACATTAAAGCTTACTTGACTGTAACAATGAGCCGTTTTTCACTTTTGTTGAATCCAAACAAAGTAGTTCATTCAGTTAATGAATTAACTACATTTAATTGGCCCAATTACAATCCAGACCACTGATTGTAATCATGGCGGGACAGTAGCACCCGCCACCTGCCAATTGCAATTGACCAATGAGCTCAGCAGTAAAGGTGCTGCTGGGGCTGGGTGAGGCTGCACATTGAGTAATTAGTGTGCACAGGTTAAACCAGCCATCACCACACAAACACACACTCAGGAAGATATCCTGCATGGCAACATGGAGCACCAGGTCATGTATCGTTGTCTGCAAACCATACAATAATCCGGCTTTCAACACCACCACCCTCCACCCTGCGTCCTTGTCTGGAGGAGCCCAGTAAAAGCCACCTAGGTGGTATTACAAATACGATGGGGACTTGGGTGTGGCGTGGTGTAGCCTAAAGTAGCCTAGAACTCTAGAGTTTATTTATATATACTTGATATTTGATCTCTGGGTCATTTTCTTTTCTTTTCTTTTTTACATTGCACTTACACACTTTATATACTGTGAATTGTACTACTGTCACTGGGCCACTTTATAATTTATACTGTTTATACAGTTTGTCCTTACTTTAGCATTTACTTTAGTAAGTATTTTAGCACCGCTTTGTATTGTATTCTATCTTGTATATCTTCTTTGGCTGCTGCTGTGCTGTAACACAAGAATTTCCCCTCCGGGGGATTAATAAAGTGCAATCTAATCTAATCTAATCAAAGCCTAGTGTTACCATTGGGTGTGGTATAGCCTAGCTATTGTTACCGTGGGGACCAGGGCAGAGGCTGGCTCCTGGGATCCGAACATGCTCCTCCACTCCTCGTTCATGGTGGAGTCCTGCTGCTTGGCATGTTTCTTGGCTGCGTTGTGGGGGTTGGGGTTGGGAGGGGGGGGCACAACAACAACAACAGGAAGATCAAACCAGATGCCATGCGATTCCCACAACACTTCCTGAGAACAGCTGCGGTAATCAGACCAGGATGGCGAGCAGATGCCTCCGTGCCCACCAGCGAGTGACCCCCCCAGAGGGGAGGGGGGGTTCATCAGGACATCTAGGGCGCACGGCGACGGGAAGACACGCCTTGCTTTACTGTTGAAACACCCCCATGTGAACCGTGCTGGATAAGTACTGTTTGTTGTTGCCTCCGTTTACTAAGTAAACTCCGGCTGTCCCACAGGGGGGGGGGGGGGGGGGTTTAAACGTTGGGAACCAAACATATTTCAACGTCTCTTAAATGATTCTAATTACAGGGTTATTCCACATATGGTTTAATGTTATAAACTGTAGAAGAGTAATTGGCAGGGAGCGCACGGTAAAGGTTTGTTTGTTTGCGAGGAAAGGATTAGAAGACAGTGTTGTTTTCCAGGCTACGCAGGGCAGTGAGTGGCTCTTTTACGCTCGGAAAAAGCATTTGTACGTGGCTATCTCACAGCGGAGACACACTGCATGACACACCGTTACCTCATTCACAAAAACAGTGGCAGGAGTCTAAAGAATCACAGAGCAGCTAGCACTAGCGACCTCACAAGCTAGTGCTAATCAATGCTATGCTATGCTACATGGTGCTGCACGGCGCCGTGTATTGCCACGCAATGCTTCAGAATGTAACGCGACGCTACCCATGCTGTCTTTGTGATGCTGTCTTTGGAATACTACGTGGATGGAAAGGCACACAGGGAGAACGTCCGTGATCAGTTTCATTAGAAAATGAAAGAGAAAAACACAAGCGCTAATCAAGAACGCAGTAGGATTGAGGAGTTCATGAGGAATGTCCTCTGAAGTATACTTGTGTTTTTGTGCACTCCAGACAGTTTTAGGCTGCTTGTTTAAATATTCAGATATATATGAAAGTGCTTCACAAAGTGAGGAAGCATCACCGGGCTACACAAAAAAAGTCACATTGTGCGTAAGTCTATTTACAATGGCGAGTGGCGTGAAAGTCAATTTAGCCAAATCCCGGCACCTGGTTAGGATGTTTCCTATCACCTATATTTGTCACCTATTTAGGAAGCATCCTTGCAACTGAGACATAGCCACGGTGTCCTAGATAATTTAGGACCAATGCATCATGGGAAATGACACCTGGGAAAGCGTCTGTGAGGTCGCCCCCTAGTGGGCGCGCGGGCCACGGGTTACCTTTCTTGTCGTCGGGCTCGGCCTTGGGTTTGACCAGGTCCACCTGTCTCCCGGAGATGCCCAGCAGGGCCAGGTCGATCACCCCGGTCTGGGCCCCCTCTCCCAGGTGGCTGTGCTCGCCCACCACCGCCTTGGCCTTGTTGGCCTTCAGCATGAACTCCTTCAGCGCCAGGAGCTTGTCCTCCTCTGGCTCCGTCATCCCCTGGGGAAACCAAGGCGCCCCGGTGTGAGGATACTTCTCAAACCATCAGCCACTGCAGCCCCACTTGGGGTCAAACAGTTTGCATATGGGGTCACAGGAGTTCATTTGTACTGAAAGATGAGATGCACAGCGACCATGCAAGTTTCACCCATAGGTGTGTGTGTGTGTGTGTGTGTGTGTGTGTGTGTGTGTGTGTGTGTGTGTGTGTGTGTGTGTGTGTGTGTGTGTGTGTGTGTGTGTGTGTGTGTGTGTGTGTGTGTGTGTGGTATAGCCAATACAACACACGCAAGACACACATTGCTAGACACACTCTGCTGCCCATAAACTGGTGACATAATTACACCCAATAATAAACATCATCTAGACTGTGTGCGTGTGTGTGCTTTTATTTTGGATAAACATAATTAGAATAATGGTATTATTTTTGCCGCCAACCGTTTTTGAATGTTGTACTCTGCTCCAAACTCCAAAAAGCCACAACGAAGGTGCACCGGCCCCGAGAGGGTACGCTAAGCCACGGTGTGTGCGTGAGTGCGTGCGTGAGTGAGTGAGTGCGTGAGTGAGTGCGTGTTTGTTCTTCTGACCTGGGACAGCAGTTTCTTCAGCAGCTGGGCGACGGCGGGGTCCTCTGGGATGGGGCACTCTGGAATGTAGCCGGCGCGCTTCTTCAGTCTGAGCAGCAGGTGGCGGAAGAGGCTGGCGATGTCCTTGGAGCGCAGGGCGTAGTCGAAGATGGAGCGGCTCACCGGCTCCTTCAGCACGCTCAGCAGCACCAGCTCCTTGTCGATCTGGACCAGGACCACAACCGCAACCACGGCTCTTTACTCATTTTAGATGGGGGTGAAGGGAGAGAGGATGACGCAGGGCAAGAGGATAGGGATGAAGAGGAGGGTTTGGGGGGATGAAGATACGGGTGGGGGTGATGAAGAGGAGGGTGATGAAGATGAGGGGAAAGGTGGGAGCCATGAAGAGGAGGCGGATGAAGACGCGGGTGATGAAGAGGAGGAAGAGGATGCTGACGAAGGCGATGAAGAGGAGTGTGAGAGAGTGACGGGGAGGAGGGTAGGGTGATGAAGAGGAGGGTGACTGACCTGTATGATGGGCTGTGTGATGAAGGGGGAGAGGTGGGGCATCAGTTTGCAGTAGACGTCGGCCACGCTGAGGCGCTGGGCGACCACGGTGATGAAGCCCACCGCCCCGTAGCGGATCCACAGGTTGGGGTGGCAGAGGAACGGAGCTACACCAGGGAACACCACAGAACATCAACTACAGCACGCACACAGGACTCAGTATAGGAGGACTATCAGTCAAACTGAAAAGAATGGTCGAGAAACAAAATAACTTCATTATACAATTATGATAAGTGTATGTACATATATGCATACTCTTATGAATTTATTTAAATGAATATATTATACTTTTTTTAACTTATATTAGTACATTTTTATTGTCCTGTACATCTGCCATGACACCTACATTTCTCACCTGGGATAAATAAATGACATCTTATCTTATACATAAATTATGACAAACAAACAAACAAATTAAGCTAAAAATATAAATAAATCAATAACAAACCACAAAACAGTTACAAAACGGTTGGCAATGTCACAAGGAAACGGGATATGACACAACAATCCAAACCAACCACATCACATGACGAGAGCCACCAGCCAATGGGAACGCACCGATGTCGCTGACGAACTCGTAGATGTGGGGCTTCTGCAGCAGGCCCAGCTGGCACATGCAGGTGAGCGCGTTCAGGGCCTTGTAGATCACAAACTCCTCCGCGTCACTGAGACCTTGCTGGAGGAGGGGCTTCAGGATGGACGAGCTCTGCCAGCCCACGTACGCCGCCACACCTGGTCACACACGCGCACACACACACACGCACACACAGAGGGAAGATCATCAGACACACAGGTGCATACACACACACATACACACAGAGGGTAGATCATCAGATACACTCGTGCATACACACACATACACATACACGCACACAGAGGGAAGATCATCAGATACACAGGTGCATACACACACATACACACACACGGAGGGAAGATCATCAGATACACACGTGCATACACACACACACACGGAGGGAAGATCATCAGATACACACGTGCATACACACACGGAGGGAAGATCATCAGATACACACGTGCATACACATACACGCACACACGGAGGGTAGCTCATCAGCTGACCAGAGGGAAACTGGATTGTGAGCGTGTGAGAGTGATTATCTTTACATTTCTCTTTCACTACATTAGTTGGATTAAAATAACCATCTAACCTGCATGTGCCTGCTTACTTAACTGCCTCCTCTTACCTGCTGGATCCTCAAGGTACTGTAATTTATTGTTATAGATACGTTAGGCTAAGTTAAGCTAACCCACGCTAACCAGCTAACCACTCCAACACCTGCCCCGCTACGGAGCTACTGACCGACCATTAGGGCTGGGGACCTTCCCTGAACCTCAAGCACTCTCTCTGTTCAGCTACAGGCTGCTCTTGCTTGACTCGTTCAAAAAAACGTCAAGTCTAAAACGTTAAAGGTTTGGACCGATGAAGCCACTGTTCTTCGGGATTTGCTCTAGGAAACGGAGTGGATGCTACAAACGTGTAACATGGTTACACACGCGCTTCACAACACGTGCATGAAGCAGTGCTCTCTTACATTATAACAGGACCCTTGACGGTTCCCCCTTCAACTGAGTGGAGCTAACTAGCTTGAACCAGAGCGGAACCGCTTGCCTCCAAGATTCTCCTCGTAGAGAAACGTGTTCACACTTCAACGGGAGGTCCCGAAAACGGTACTGATTTGGTACCGGGAAACCGAAACCTCGGGGCAGTGGTATCGCCTGCCCCCCGACCCCCGACCCCCGACCCCCGACCCCCGCCACGCACGGAGCCCCCACTGACCGACGATGCTGTCGAAGAAGCCGCCCCGCAGGTGCCAGTCGTTCTTGTCGTTGAGGAAGGTGATCATGTGGGAGAGCAGCACGTCGTTGGCCTTCTGCCGGCCGAAGAACACGCAGAGGCGCGTGATGCCGTTCTCCATCAGCGACTGCTTCACGATGTTCTCCGAGTCGCTGAGCAGAGTCACCACCTTCTGCTGCACCATCTCGTGGAGGGCCTGCAGCTCTGTGGGTGCGGGAGAGGGAACGGGGGGGGGGGAGGGATACATTGGAAGAGTCAACCCCCGTCCGGTACAAGCTTGGGTGCATTTACATTGTGTGTCTCGGCCTCGGGTGAGGCAGGTCTCCATTGTCGCTGGGACAACAGAGAGGGAGGAAGCGGGAAAGAGATGTGAACAGACGTAGCCTGAGAGTGGGGTTAGCCCCAGCCTGAGCAGTTTTCTGCTTCGTGCGTTAATCCACTGGAAGATGAAGGGAGGATCTGCATTATCACTGGCATGAGAGAGAGAGGGAGAGGCCGGAAGCTAACCTGATTGGCGTATGGAAATCGAATGCACATTTAATGGATGGATATTGCACCACAATCAATCCAAGAGCCAATTGGACAGGAAGTGAGCGTGTGCGGCCATACCGGAGTCATAGTTCTCGTTGGGGTGGAGCGCCTCCTCCGCCTCCTCTAAGCCCCCCTCCGGCACCACCTGGTTCTCCTGCACCAGCTCCAGGAAGCGCAGTGCCGTCTCCGCCAGGTGGGCGATGTTCTCTGAACCGCCGACAAACCCACAGGACGTCAAGGTAACAGCAGGTCAAACACAGGACGTCAAGGTAACAGCAGGTCAAACCCACAGGACGTCAAGGTAACAGCAGGTCAAACACACAGGACGTCAAGGTAACAGCAGGTCAAACACAGGACGTCAAGGTAACAGCAGGTCAAACACACAGGACGTCAAGGTAACAGCAGGTCAAACCCACAGGACGTCAAGGTAACAGCAGGTCAAACGCACAGGTCGTCAAGGTAACAGCAGGTCAAACACAGGACGTCAAGGTAACAGCAGGTCAAACGCACAGGACGTCAAGGTAACAGCAGGTCAAACACACAGGTCGTCAAGGTAACAGCAGGTCAAACACACAGGACGTCAAGGTAACAGCAGGTCAAACACACAGGACGTCAAGGTAACAGCAGGTCAAACGCACAGGACGTCAAGGTAACAGCAGGTCAAACCCACAGCAGTCATCCCAAGACATTATGGTAGTTGTATTCATGCAGAGAGCGGTGGAGGGGGTGGGGGTGGGGGTGGGGGGGGGGTGTACCTGCGTAGGCCAGCCTGACGATGGTGGCCTCGTCCTGGGCCAGGTGGGCGATGCCGGGCAGGATGTACTCGGGGTAGATGTTGACGTCGTTGCGCGGCACCTCCTTCACCAGTGCCAGCACCTTGGCCAGCGTGCGCACGGCCTGCGCTCGCACGCGCGGCACGCCGTCGCCGCAGAAGTGCAGCAGGTAGGGCGTGATGCGGTCCAGGAGGACGTCCACGGCCAGCCGCGGCGCCAGGTGCAGCACCAGCTCCAGCGCGGCCAGCTTGGCGTCGCAGCAACACAGCGTCTGCAGGCAGGAGGTGATGACGGACACCAGGACCATCAGCCCCTGCTCCTCGCGAGGGCTCACCTCCACGCTGCCCTCCTCTTGGCACATCTTCTCACCGGACGCAGAGGAGGAGAGGGAGGAGGAGGAGCTGGAGCTCCCTGTGGACGCACACACACACGCACACGCGCACACGCACACGCACGCAGAAGAACATCAGAACACGCGCGTGCGCACACACGCACGCACACACACACACACACACAAATAGAGACACGCCCTCTCTCTCCCCAGGCGGTGTTTGCGGGGGATCGGACCTCCTCTCAGGTTGAACAGGATGTTGTCCAGGTCCTTGCGGATGACCAGGATGCGCTCGTCGGCCGACTGGAAGGTCTCCTTGGCGAACTGGGCCATGTAGGGCTGCAGGAAGCTGTAGAAGATGTCCGGGAAGGCCCTCCCTCGCTGCTGCTTCAGGTACTCCTCCGCCGTCTGCCTCTTGTCCGGCTCCCGCTGGATCATCTGCATCACCTGGGGGTGGTGGGGGGGGGGGTGGGGGGGACGACGACAGAGAAAGAAGCAGCGTTACTACGGTTACTATGGTAACCGTCAAACAGTTAAGCTCTGGTTGTTGGAAGTTTGGCAGTTAATAAACTTTAGCACCGTAGTAACTGTCACTGCGGTTTCTATGGTAACTGTAGCACTGCTTGTATCTGGCCGTTGGTGGTTAGAAAGTTACTACACTCTAGTAGTGCCATTGTCCTAGTCACTGTACTACTCATCTCCACAGTCACTATAATAACAACGGTTGTACTGTTAACTGTTAGCAACCAGATACATCTATATCTGCGGTTTTCCAGCAGGATGGCCGATGGACGTCTCTACCAGCTCTCGGATGTTGTGGTCCTCTATCTTCATTAGCATGTGTTCGGTCTGGAAGTGTCCGTTCCGGTACGCCAGCAGCTGGGAGAGGTCAAAGAGGGGCACGCCCTCTGTGAACAGCTCGGCTATCACACAGCCTGGAGGGAACAGGGAGCATTATGGGTGGGGACAGAGGAAAGGACACGGACATGTTGTGTGCTGAAAGGACCTGTCACAACATTTTGAACCAAAGTGATAACCGTAAAGACTCCTGCAGGTCCATCGGGGAAAGGCTGTATCGGTAGCAGTGTTGTTAATGATCTACAGGTGATGCGTTTGGAATTCATCTCTGGGTCAGGTTGAGCTATTCACATTCAAACCAGTAGTCACAGGAGCGAGCGCGAATGCATTTGGGCTTTTGCTTGGTTTAATTTCATGTTGTAACGACTTACTGCGGTCACTTTTACCTGAAGCAATTGACAGTGAGGAAGGCAAACACAGGGAAATGCCGTGCTTTTGGATGATGACATCGAGAGCCACCGTGTGGTTACCTCCGGTTACCTGCTGAGAAGATGTCCATGGCCTGCCGGAGGTCCCCGCGGCTGCGCTGGTTGTTGTTTGTCAGGTCCACGAGCGGCGTGTTCTGGTCGTTCTCCGCCGTGAACATGCTGCCGTCCACGAAGCGCTCCGGGGCGATGTAGCACGTGCGCCGCCGCGACGTGTCGAAGAAGTAGTTGAAGTCGGCCGGGTTGTCCTCGGGCAGGTAGGTGGGCTTGAAGCTGGCGAAGTCCGTCAGCAGCACCCAGTTCCAGCTGGTCACCATGACGTTCTCCGTCTTGATGTCCCCGTGGCGGACGCCGGCTTTGTGGGCCTGGTCCACAGCCGTGAGGATCTGGAACGCCAGCCAGCGCTTCTCCACGCCGTTGAGAAACGGCCGCGTGCTGATGCGGTCGTACAGGTTGTCGCGGACATACTGTCGGAACAGGATGGCTGCCTTCTCCGTCAGGGAGTTCTTCTGGAAGGGCAGGCAGTTCTGGCAGGAGTGGAGTCGGATCTTCAGCTCCTCCAGCTCCTGTTTGTAGCTGGTCAGGGGCAGAGACGGGTCCTGGATGGCAAAGACTTTCACCACCACCAGTCCTTCTCTGTGCTTGGCCCGGGCCACCTTGAAGAAGCGAGTGCTGCCCAGACTCTTGTCGTATTCATGGTCGTGGATGTCGGAGAAGTAGCTGTCCACGGACAGGATCTGGGAGGGGGCTATCCCCGCCAGCTGGTTCCCCATCGCTGCTTCGACCAAAACTGGAAAGATGTTGGGACAGCGCAAAACAATAAACGAGGATAGCTCTGAGTTTAACTTGAATCGCAAACGATGAAGTACAAACGATGGCATTCATTCCATGCAAAACAACAATAGACAACACTGGGCCTTTCAGGAGTGGAGTCACATGACATGCGCTCAAAGAAAAACAATGACAACGCTCATTTAGCTCAGAGCTAACTAGTTGGACAG
Organism: Lota lota; assembly: GCA_026745465.1. Lineage (NCBI taxonomy): Eukaryota > Metazoa > Chordata > Actinopteri > Gadiformes > Lotidae > Lota > Lota lota. The sequence goes on along the minus strand of JACYXH010000273.1, from coordinate 1,416,244 downwards.
TATCATCGATAGCTGGATTTTCAAATTCGTTCAAACGAAGATGTTAAATGGGTGCAAAAGTGTGAAGTTACCAGGCGATGCTGCGGTAGGTTGTTGTTGTTGTTGTTGACACTTGCTAGCGAGCCGATGAGTCGGTGGATGATATCGGATCACAGCGGAGAAGTGTGGCACCTGTTACCATTTCACGGCACAAAAGCAATGCTCTAGGGCTGCCTGGGTGTCATTCTATGCGAAGCTTTGTATCGCCTTAAAAGCCGAAGTTAAGGATCAAATCTGCGGACTGGCTGTCCTGGAGCATGGGTTATTGTGATTCCGGGTCAAGGGGAAACGGAACTAGTGCGCCTCCTAGTGGTCCACTAAAGGATTGCCACAGTGCGCTTCCATCTGGTTTATGATAACCGTATTACAGTGTTACGACGTGTTTTGGAGAAGTGGGCCATTACCGCAACTCGACGTTGGCTGTCAACTGAAATCAATGTCACAAGTTGAACTCACCGAGAGAACTGCTTTTATGGCCTTGATTTAATATTGTTCAAATGTTGTTTGAAATCGGTTGAATACATCCTCCCGCAGTCATAATTCGTCCTTTCCGCACAGGAACACAGGCAAATGGTTTTGGCGTTGGTCTAACTGTGCCACCAGATGACAAAACGACAACACACCAGACCATGAAACTCTAAATGAAAAACGTTGAAAACATTATGGTTGATGTGTTTAAGTTTGTTTTGTAGACACCCCCACCCGTCACTGATCTGCAGTCGACATCCTTTACTCCTGGCTACATGGATATGTATTACATTTGCCTGGTTATATGTTCTGCACGTATGGTGTAGTCTCCTGGTCTGTCCGGGACATGTGTATGCAGGACATTTTCCTGGACATAGGTTACACCATGCGATGAAGTTCATAACATGAACTGCATCTCTGACGGTCATGGGCGGGGCGAGTCCTTTTGAAAAGGAATTTTCTGGCAACGTGACGCAAACCACGTGACTCCGCCCCCTGCACCAGAGAGCAAGCTTCCGTCAGAGGCACGCGACAAGTAGTGGGATTTCACAGAAGATGCTGAAGACACGGGAGCATCTGGTGAGTTTACACGGCAAAGCCCCCGTTCCGATACAAACACGTGGATCGTCACGGGGAAACACCGTTATCATTCCCGGTGGCGGCGGTTCCAAACCACCCCTACACGTGCTAATACACCTGCTCGGTAAAGTACTATTACACAGCGGGGTACATCCGCTGTAGGTTACTCTACGTTACTGGCTAATGCAGCTAGCGTTAGCTTCCGTGGTGGGGCAAGTCAAAACTGGAACGGCGAGTCGCCCACCCCGTCGTTGACTTCATCTTGGATGTATCTTATGAATCAATGTATTTCCATGTCACAGTGTTGTCATGTGCTGTAAACAATGTTTAACTTCTGTGACGCCGACCCTCCGTAGCTTGTTGGTTAACTAGCTTATCAGCAGGCAGTGACGTGAACGGGGGTTTGGTTGCGTTTTCGGTATGTGATTGTAGTGCAGAGGCTTTCTTGTGTTTTACTACCCAATTCAACGTTGAAACCAATTTCTATTGTATTTGCAGTAACCAAACAGTGTGATAGGCCAATGCAATCTATCCACGAAATGCATTGAGGTTATTTTTTTTACTTTATAGTTTTATACGTGAAGTGTGCACCTTGTAATGTACCGCGAGTGTGAGACAGACAGAATGATAATAGATGATTGATTGATTAGATTAATTGATTGATTGATGGATGCATAGATAGATAGCGGGGCAGTTTGACACACCATTCTTGGTCAACTTGATGGTCGGTGTAACAGACAGGATTGTGCCAGTGGATGGTTGACGGAGTTACTAGATTGATATTTACTCTATTTGTTATTTATTCGTGGTAAATAATCTTCAGACTCCATGTCAGTTCAAGAACCTTGTTTGATATTCTTAGAGACAACTTATAAGTGATGACTATATATATATATATATATATATATATATATATATATATATATTAATTAATTAATTAGTAACACCAGGTCTTGCAAAACGTGGGAGGATAGACAAATGCCGGCAACATTAAGCTATGTCATGTGATGGGCCGGGATGGGAAAGAACGTAAACAAAATCTGCATTCAAAAATGGTTTCGTAGATGTCCTATTTCAACAACAAAGAGTTCAACAACAAGGAGCGCACGACCGAAGCCAGTAAAAAAGTCAAGTCAGGAGGTGGCGGTAGAAGTTTAAACTTACTGTCCCGATCCAGTGCACAACAATTATGAAAACTAGACCGGAACAGTCAAATCGAATGCTGATTATAACCCAGTTCACACTGTCTTCGGGCCAGTCTGTGTCCCATCTGGCGAAACATTTTGAAAACGTGCATCCACTGATGTATCCGTGGGAGGGGGGGGGGGGGGGGGGGGGGGGCAGGAAAGTTTTAGAAGGCTTATAATAATGAACGTATTGAGCAGCTATTTCAAGGTTTAAACTAGGCCAAAATATAACAAAAGGATGTACCTACTAAACATAACGTGTTGGTTATTTAATATAAATGAATAGAGCAGGTTGGGATGTATTTCATTTTTACGGCGAACCGTCCCTAACGATGGCGGTTGTCTGATTTCTCTTCGGGTGAAAAGCGCTAGTCCTGCCGTGCAGTTTCATGGTCCGACCCCCTATTGGTATTGTCATAATTGGAAGTAGGTCTGCTCTCATACTATGGCAGCAGTATGTCTTCTGGGATAGTGAAGCATCTTAAGTGTGATCTTATTGACACTGATTTTGGCTGTGATCTGTTAACATAGTTGTTTATATCCATCTGAGTTGGTTAAGACAGTTAGTCTAAGACAGTGACTGTCTTAGCCTCAGACCAACTCAACTCAAGCGAAATGGTCTTCACTCCCAAATGACTTATTTGGGTCAAGTTGGATACAAACAATAATGTTATTAGATCTCAGCCAAAATCTGTATCAATACAATTACACACAAGATCAGATTATAATGCAGTCACAGCCAAGGTGATCAGTATGCAATAATGAAAGTGAATCAGATGATAACACAATCACAGTTCGTATCACAGCATGTTCATATTTTAATACGGTCACATCAAACATGTATCTTGATTAATACAATCACTGACACTGTCTAAGCTAACCGCACACGTCTTTATCTAATACAATCAATAACCCAGTTAAAATAAACTACACGTGACGACAAATACAAGATTTGAATAATCGCACATAACCATCAAATAATCTGTGACTGTCAGCCACTAGGCTTGAAAAGAACAGTAAGAAATGGTGGCAGTTATATATTTTCTCCTTGTTAAACAAGTGATTCCAACGGCAGTATTTGGATTACCTGAATTTTGGAGTAAATGTATTTATCTCGCTACAATCGGCACAATTTTACTCCACACATTTCGTTAGACACACAATCTAATGAAGCTGTTGACTTTGTGGAAGGTACTCCTTGGACCTAATGGAGGCTCTTATCGTGGTCACCGCCGGGTTTAGTGCACCGTAAAAGTTGGGTTTCCATGGCAATTATCGGTCCTATGTTGCCTCTTCCTGAGTAAAGTGATATTGGCGAGGGGGTCGGAGTTGGCATGTGAGCTGTTGATTTGAATGCTAACAGACAGGCAAGGCCAAAATGCCGTGTTTGACAGGATGGGCTGTGTTTGCGCTTAATGTCTATCTGCCAAATCTAGATGGGCTGCTGGGTGTTCTTTGTTTGCTCTCTTTTTTATCCTTTTCTGTCTGTTGCTCTCCCTGTCTGTCTTATTGCTCTGCCTGGCTGTCTGTTGTTCTATTCCTCTGTCGTTCGGTGTCTATCGCTCTTTCGGTCTCTCTCTCCTCCCTGTCGCTCTGGCTATTTGTCTGTACCCGCCTCTCTCACTCTGGCGCTGTCCCTCCCTCTTCCTCAGTGCTGCTCTGCCATTGGTCCAGACACAGCAGTGTGATGTTGACCACCGGGTTCTGTGTTGGGGTTGGAGGCGCAGGGGTGTGTGTTTGGGGTTTGGTGTGTGTGTGTGTGTGTGTGTGTGTGTGGGGTGGGGGGGGGGGGGGGGGGGGGGGGGAGAAGGAGAAGTGTCGGTTAAGGTAGAGAAAAAGATCCAGAGCAAAATATTTAAAACGGTCCAGACAGGTCAGTAGGTACACGGGGTCAACAATACATCAAGGGAACTGCACCTGTTGGAGAATATCACAAAACATGCCCCAGGCCAAGGCCCTGGCTGTAGAAGAGGGTGCTAGTCAGGGTCTTAAACAAATTGACAGCTCCAGGGGCCCGTTTTGAGTAGCAGGTTAAGATGCCATTTAAACCAGAACAGAGATTCCCTGCATTGTTGGGATTTTTCCGTTTTGTATAGCTGATTTTAAGATTCCCAGGACCAAAGTCACTCAATGTCAGCCAGGTTAAACTTAAAAAAAGATTAATTAACGTTAATGACAGGCTTCAAAGGCCTTCATCTATCGCATCCTGACAATGTGATCAATCAGGGAAATCCAAAGCTGCACTACGTGATCGTGGAGAAGCTGACTCTGCGCCCATCTAGCATTCACCAGACACACCTTTTCTTTTGCTTGGTGATTAACAAAACGAAACTTGTTCCAATATTACATTCTACATTCTATCGATTTATTTTTGAAGAAAATTGATGCTCTGGCTTACGTAACAGTTTGCTGTAAGCTGCGCTTCAGTGTCCCCCGCGGGTCAGACAAAGAGCCAAGCCATCATGTCGTTGTTCAGTAGTGTCACATAAAACACTGCCAAAAGAACCCACTGTAGGCGCGGGTGGGGTTCCGGTTTTATTCAGTGTGGAAGTATTGACATCCCTATTACTTGAATGTAGATGTGTCACGTAAAGTTTATTGTTGAGGTAAAATACTAATAAGGAGGAAAAAAAATGATATATACGCCTTGGAATACAAAAGTTTTGGATGTGACCATATAAGGTTGTTTGTTGCCTTTTAACTAAACCAGTGCGACCCAGTAAGAAGTCGCCACTGGAGCCGTAGGCCAGCTTATCTCAGAGCTAACCTGCACGTACCGGGTTTGTTCACAGCAAGAGTCGCTATGGTAACTGACCTGCAGTAGTAGTGCTAGTTACACTGGTCACATGACCTGCAAGTTATGCCAGTCTTGCAAATGTCTGGATGGAGAGGGGACACACACACACACACACACACACACACACACACACACACACACACACACACACACACACACACACACACACACACACACACACACACACACACACACACACACACACACACACACACACACACACACACACACACACACACACACACACACACACACCTTGTTGAACTTGTTACATGAGCAATAGGAAATATCTGAAACCATTTTGGAATGCAGCTTTTGTTTAAGTTGTTCTCATTTCATGACTACGTCTTTCCTCCCACCTTTTGCAAGACCGGTTTTTACGCATTAAATAATGTCAATATGTAGTCATCACTTATAAGTTGTCTCTAAGAATATAGAACAACAAGGTTCTTCAACTGACATGGAGTCTGAAGATTTATTTGCCACGAATACATAATACACAGATGTGGTACTCTCTGTGGAAGATAAAATAATTTCAGTCATTAAGTGATCCTAATAATCTGCAAACAATGTTGGCGGAAAGACGAAATGAAATGCAGGATTTTCATCTCATGACCTCATTAGCTCACATTGTTCGTGCAGCGAGTCAAACAAAGCACACTAACATCTTTGCATCAAAATCTGATAACAGAAACCTTTTCCAAAACAAACGCTTGTCTGATTGTAACACAGAATCTAAGTAGGCGGGCACTGCATTCCAGCCAATGGCACCCCAGTATCATGTCCAATCATAATCCTGAAAGATGTAAACCTGTCACGCCTACGTTTCACCTCGCAGTAATTTATTAATATTTTGGACATTTGTGTTATCACCAAAGCAGGATATACTCTCTGAAATACTCTTTTTAGTTTTAACATTTAAGTTTAATTATCTAATTTTAAATACTGATATGTAAGCATAGACATACATCACACTTATTGATGGTTTATTATTGTGGCCCTACAGCGGTCACACTATTGTTATCTACTTGTATGTTGGTCTTTGGGTCATGTTAATGCTTTAATTATTTGTATAGTCTTGCATTATCACACTAGGAACTTATAAACACTTGACCGCACCTGCAGAATGCCTCAGGATAGAGATAAAGAAAGAGGCTTATATGTCTAAAGCTTATAATTCAGGATACTAAAAAGCAACTGGCTAATGTAACTCATTTGAAAGGAGTTACTCCTTTCACTGCTGTAAGTAGATCAACAATTGAATCAATACATGCTACAAAACATGCTAAACAAGAAGCTCTGCTGTGTAAATCTTCAATAATATACTGTTGTTTTGACCTCCTGTCTTTAAAGGGCTTGTAGTCTTATCGAACCATACGATCATTAAAACCGAAACTACGGAGCCTTCGATATTATTCTTATTCATAATTAATGTTATTTCGACCACCAATATAGCCTATCACTCAAAAATAAAACATCGGTCTGCATATGTCCCTCTCGCCCCTGAAAAGAAGCGTTTTTCTTTCCCTTAATGACAGGAACACCAGCGATTGTCCGACCAATAAGAATTTGGTTTGAACAAGCAAATGCATATCGACCAACCGTCCAGAACGTGGCAGCGCTACATGGGTCCTTCTGACTCACAAAATGATGCCATACAGCTAGCATCCTCATTTCACCTCCTCTTCCTACGGCGCTGGTCGTGGAGCCTTTTCCAAAAGGGACGAGGCTTTTTGGGTTGGGTAGAAGCGAGTACAATCTCAGTTGATCCAGTTCATTTGCTTGCTTCCATGGCTGCAGCGTGCGCGTTTGTGTGCCAATTTGTTTAACATCTCGCAGCGCTGGGTACTCGGGAGACTAGGGAATCAGAACACACAAGCTGAAACAAAAACAAACGTTCTGACCTGGAGCAGATTTCAAAGGAGAACATACTGGCTGTAGCACTGTTATTTAGACTGAGCATGTTTCCTTAATCTCTGATTACATATCATGGGTCGTTTTTATCATTTAATACAGTAAATGTGTTTGTGGCAATGTTCACTGCTGCACGCCACCCAGGTGGCTGCCACAAAACCGTTTTTTATTGCGGAGTTTGAAGGAAAACGATACATCGAGATGACGATCCGTGTGGGTGGTGATGGCTGGTCTAACCTGTGCACATTGATTAGTCAGTGCACATTGATTAGTCAGTGCACATTGATTAGTCAGTGCACATTGGTGCACAGCCTCACCCAGCCCCAGAGTCCAATCAGTCTGACTCGGGCCAGGTGAGGCTACTTAAACCATACGTTTGAGTAGTTGAAGTGAAGATTAGGACTGGGAATGGTTAAATTATGGTTGGGTTTAGCAAAAGCATCTGAAGGGAATAACAATGCATCCTGGGGATTGGCACTGTAGAAGTCACTGCACTTCCCCCTCCCTCCCCACCAAGGTAGAGGAGGAGTCCAGAGTCACTGGATCCATCTCTAAGCTCTGGTTGGTCTTAATCACCCAGAATCCACTCAGCCGCTCTCACCTGCTCAGAGCTACTACCAGCATCATACCAAAGAACAGGGCCAGAGGAGCCACCTTTTGTCCCAGCCTAGCATAGCTCTCCCCCAGGAGCCAGAGCTCCAGTTGAAGGCCATCTTAGGTGAGGACCAATCCAGCAATGGATCCCTAAGGACACTGTTGCCCGGGTGAGGCGGAGAACCATGGGGAAAGACATCGCCAGATGATGCAGAAGGAGATTAAAAGAGGGACTTGGCAGTCCGCTGAGGAGGGAGGCCTCTCATTCTACCCGGTAAAAGGCAGCAGGGCTTCGCTTTCATATCACCCTGTGTGTGGGTTAGCTAGCGTTGTCCCTTCGATTGACTTTACACGTGTTAGCTAGAGTGCTATGCGTTCATATCACACCGTGTGCTTGTTTTGCAAGGTGAGACCTCTAATTTAACCTGGTAAACATGTTTAGGGGGGCTTTTAATAGCAGTGTGGGCTAGCTCACAACCATTATCCACTCCTGCAGATGACATGTATTTCTATTATTTGTAAGTTAGTGGTCCACTGCAACACTTGGTTGGAGAACCTTTTGCTTTCTTTTTAGCTATGGACTGATTTGGTTCAGTTCCCAAATAGGTAGCACTAGGCAATGGAAATACCCGGTTTTTCTAAATCTATCTATATATATATATCTTCTGTGTAATTCAAACCAAGGAGATCCTCTGGTTGATGCAGTCATCATTAGGGCTGCAGTCAACCAAACAAAACCTTGGTCGACTGAAATTCGACCGACTCCACGACCAATCAGTCGGTCGAAGGGAGTAACTAAAACTCAACACATCTGCACGGTATCTCTAGATTAAATTAATCGGCCACAGTGCACTCCACTCTACCTGGTAGCCTAAATGCCACGTAAGTGCTGCTTGGAGGAAGTCGGTGGGTTTCACATCCAGTCAGGGTCCGACTCGGTTACGGCAGAGCTCCAACGTAAAGCAGGTCACACTGCCGGCCGGGTTGTAGGAAGACATCGCGTCGGAAGATTCGATTTCTAGGTTTTGTTCTGTGTTTAGTATAATTTATGAGGTCAATCCCGATCACCGATTTTCATTTTTTTAACAGTGAAATGTATATTAATAGGATGTTTCTCGTGAAAAATCATTGTGTGCCGATTTATATAAGGGTTCTTAGTTAGTTAGTTAGTTAGTTAGTTGTATGAGAGTTATTGTTCATTTGTTGAGCCGACGGAAATGCGTTGTGTTCCTTGTAAGAAAATGTCGTTTAGTTTGGACTAATTAAGCGTGGAGTCACATGGTTTCCTGGTGGGTTTCTGTAAATTGAGATGTAAAGGAACGTCGAATAAATTAAACATCACCAACAAAGGAGAAGGAATCAGTGGAATTACGGTTTACTGGAATGAGTCAGGCCAACACACGCTCACTCGCGCACTAAGGAAAGCAGCTTTAACGGACAATACCATCGACTGTGTGGATAAAACACACCCAACACCGATTTAATCCTGTGATACGCTCTGCACGCATCCATGTTCGCAGGCCGAGAAAAGGAGGGCTACCGCGAAGAAGCGACTCTTCGTCGTCATACTAAGCTTTGCATAACAAATAATAATGACAGGCGGCAACATTCGCATGGAGGCTACGTGGGAGATGCTTATATTTTTAGCCTACCTTTTGTTTGCTGTGATGTGGTTGCACCACATACTAGCCACATAATAGGCATGTGAAGTTGCACCGCATCACGGCCCTATTATCCATTTCAAATAGGACAACAGGTTTGATAACCGGATGGGGTTGTGTCAAGATATTCAGAACTGGCTTTCTTTGTTTTCAGACTCCCTCAGCGCTGCCTTTTAAGGACACTGAAGTTAATGTTGGATTGTGATTTGTTTCTCGAATAAAAGCCAATTACGAAAATGAATTAAACAGTAGGTACTCCTCATGGTCGTCAATAAAATCCTGATTGATTAAGCACATTGAGTTCCTGCTTTACCTTCAGCTGCGCCACATCACTGAAGCAAAAGGCTTCAATGCCCACGTTGTCTTTCACTGCAGGACTTTATTTATTTGCACTAAATAAACTTTTCTATCAGCAGTTCCTTTGTATTCAAAAGCAGGATTAGAAATTACCAGCGGGCAAATATTGTCTGGGCGTTGTCTGTTAAACAGGTAGCCCCACCTCAAGGTATTCACCTGGGACTGTTCATTACTGCTTTGGTCACTGGACGTGTCTGACATACAATCCACTGTTCTTACAGCTTGGTGTTTTTCACTCGTTTTTGACCTGACAGCCCTTTGGATGCTAACCGTGTGACCCTAAACTATGGAATCTATGGAAAGTTCTGCTGAGCAAATGGAAGAGCTTGAGGTCTGAACTACTCATGTCATCGTGTGTGTGGGTGTTCCACTGTATGACTTGACTTAAGGTCCTTTTTAGATCAGACGCGTAGCGAACAAACGAGACAAAATTGTACAGTCAAAACTATTTACAGCCACAACGCGAATATGCAGCCTTTTCTAATGGTGTGCATTCTTTAGACGGGTGTCATTCATTCATCCTTTGGAGACTTTAGTTTGTGAGGCTTTTTTCTTGTTCTATAACTTAAAGGAGTCGCTTCACTCTTTCGGAGAAAAGTTGGTATCCAAAAGGAAACTGATGCGATACAACTGCACCTTCATGTTGTCAACAGAGACCATGGTGACCATGACAAAGATACCTGATTTTGATTTGTTAAACTGATTTATTTGCAGGCTAGAGATTTATGTAGATTTTTCACAAAATGGATTTCACGTTATATGTGTACAGTCCCATTAAGCTCCATTATTTTAAATCGCAACGTACAATTGCGTTTAATGTAAATGAGCCTTAAGACTTGGATGCTATTTTTGTTGTCCACTGGTGATCTAGAGATGTGGTGTATAGATATCTTTCTGTTAGCCATATTTACTGTTGTTGGAGACTGATGCAGAATATTGGATCGTCTCGCATCTATAATTCAGTGACAAATATATTGAATGGATTGATTGATCTGCATTGTGTTTCAGCTTTCCCAGATACCCCCCTCCAGAGAAGATGAGATGATGGTGCCTGTACTAGACGCCAAGAAAGCCAGCCAGCTCCCCGTCAACGAAGTGGCCTGTATCCTTCAGGTACCGTGGCAACACTAACGAGCCTACCCCTCCAACTAGCATCAGCACTGTCTCCGGCGCTAGGCTCCGTCAAGTTAGCACGAAGCTAGCTTGGACGTAAGCTTCCTCCTCCCATTATTGCCCTTTGAGGCCTTGTTAGAAACGCAAACCCGCATGCCTGTAGACAATATGCTGTAAGGGAGGGACCTAGGTTCTTTCCCGACCTGAAGTCCTATGCTACACGTCATTCCCTCATCTCCTTTGACCCACTTTTCTGCCTTTCTTCTTTTCATCATAAAGGTCATAACCACATCACTTACTGATGGCCGTGTCAACCACCCAACACCCAGCACCCAACTTCTGTTTGCTTACACATTGTTTTAAAGAGCCAGTGAACCCACTGCAGGGCTCCAGAGTGCGACCAAAAATCTTTCAAGTGTGACTAAACGTTTTTATTTTAGCAGGTCTGTCTCTCTCTAAGAAAAAATCCCTTCCCGCATTCTGCGAAGATGTGCCCCTACTCTGCCTCTGATTGGCTCTGACCCTGAAATTCTTCTTCTCTGAATGCGGGTGGGGAAAACAAATAAGGCGTGGGTGAAACGGCGCCCTGTGCTCCTCCTCGAGCGTCACCACATCCTTAAACACGTCTCAAAATGAAGAGCGCCATTGACTGTTTTTTTTTCGTGAAGAAAAATGCTGCGGCGCCCGTGACACCTGTCCCCCACCCCCCCCCCCCCCCCCCCCCCCCCCCCCCCCCCGGCCCTGAAAGGCCAGAACCCCACATCATCGGCGGAGGTAGCCGCTCCACCGCCTGTCCCCCGTCCCCCCCCGGCCCTGAAAGGCCCAGACCCCACATCATCGGCAGAGGTAGCCGCTCCACCGCCTGTCCCCCGTCCCCCCCCGGCCCTGAAAGGCCCAGACCCCACATCATCGGCAGAGGTAGCCGCTCCACCGCCTGTCTCCCCTGTCCCCGGTAAAATGCCGAATCCTTAACCCAACGTCGGCGGAGAGGGCCTCATCGGACCGCATACAAAAAATGCCTTTCGCAAAGAAAGGCATTTGTCCAAGTTCCGTGGCTCAGGTACGATAAAACGGCCAACGTCATGCATTGCATTTATTGCAAAGAGTGCGGCCAAAGCATGGCGGGGAAAAGTGCCTTTGCTGTCGGAGCATAAAAAAAAAAAGCACAATGTATCCAGCAAACAGGTGCCGTGACAGGGGCGTGGCCGGCGGAGCAGCCCCCCTCCCCGCAGCGTGTCGGCGCCAGACAGCGGCAAACCGAAGCAGTGGGGAGTCCGAAATGATATTCAAATTTGACACGGCTTACAGTACAGCCAAAGGAGAGCTGCCGTTCACTAAATCGAAGTCCCAGGTCATCCTGGTGAACGGGTTGAACGTAAAGCCGACCTGCAGCAACCACACTGCGTGTGCCCAGTTCATTGGGGGTGATCTTAAGACACGTAAAAAAAAAGTAAATAATGCGTCTGTTCAAATCGCGGATTCGACGTACATGTCATTCGTGATCGACAGAGATAACGGGCATTTCCACGAAGGACTGAGATCGTCTATAGCCGCATCTTGCGCCAGGGGAGACGGGCCAACATTTGAACTGGCCACGTCGAGGTGGAGCATGCCAATGCACAAGGTGCGTGTACAACAATAGTATATATCGTAACCCCAATAGCTCTAGATTAAGCAGAAATAAGAGGTGCAACAAATTTTTACTTTGCAAGCTAACTTGCCACATGATTGTAGTTCAGTAATAATGAGTGATAGATGTGAAACCTGTGTTTAGGCTACTGGAGCTGAGCTGAATCTGTTCATATAGGCACAGATCAAATGAAAAAGTGAAGGATTGGACTTTGCGAGCTAGCTCCCAGTGTCTTCTGCTGTATGTGAAAGGGGGTTCTCTTCACAGAAGGGAACCAAGTCTGACGTAAGAGCGTCTCTCCATACAGACACAGTGGAGGCCCTGATTCGGATCAGTGTTGAGGGGCCTAGTTTGGAGGACTTTGATGCAAGAGAGAGCGAGTGGCAAACTGGTTCACCCAAGGGCAAGGGGCAAGAAGGCCACACTACAGGTGTTGGCCGTCTGAGGGGGATATTCTGTGTGGACCTGGGAGCAGCGCACACTTTTCTTTGAGTTATTTCAGTTTGATTTCTTTATTTAGAGTTTGTAAAGCACTTTAAACATCCACACTTTTTACGTTTATTCTTTTTTTAACAATGTAGGCTATTGTGATTTCTTGTTTGTGCCGTTGTTTAAATAAAGAAAACACATTAATCTGCACCTTTATTCCTGTTTACAATCATTTACATAATGTGTTAAGAAATTACCAAATGTGTATGGAACTGACAAAAAAGGTAACCCTTAAAATGTATCATTGCGGTGAAAAATGTTGGGTGCACCTAAATGATGTGCCGGTGCACCTAAATGAAAAAGTTAGGCGCACCGGTGCAACCAATGTAAAAAGTTAGTCTGGAGCCCTGCACTGTTTCAGATGGAATTCAAACACTGATTTAAAGAAAGGTGTTTTGGACTGAGTTTTAAGAAAGGAAGGGAGGGGGGGGGGGGTGTTATCCCCATGGTTACCCCCAGGCCAACTTTATGATACTTTCTTTAGTACTGTCGTTGTGTTACTGTTATGAGCGTTATAAAAAACAATGTGGTCATGAAATGCGCCACACACCGTAGCGTTATACTATAGGTGACCGGGAAGCCTAAGCGGTGACCACAGTCAACTGCTGCCCAGACAGAGGTCCACACAGACCACGCCGCCGGTGCCCAGACAGAGCTCCACACGTCCACACTGACCGCGCCGCCGCTGCCCAGACAGAGCTCCACACGTCCACACAGACCGCGCCGCCGCTGCCCAGACAGAGCTCCACACGTCCACACAGACCGCGCCGCCGCTGCCCAGACAGAGCTCCACACGTCCACACAGACCGCGCCGCCGATGCCCCTTGATCGTGGCGTCAAGAGTGCCTCGGAAAAGGCACTCAGACGTCACGAAAAGAACGCCACCTGCCTTAGCAGCAGAGGGGACGTTCAAGTAGTGTTTTGGGGAGAAGGGCAAAAACATAGGCTTTAACCCCTTTTTTTTCTCTAAATTGAGGACGTATTTCAGTAACAGTGATAAAATGGCATAGATTACTATGTTGACGATCATACAAGACAAATGAGCACGTTTAAAACCAAAAGGAATTGTGGTTTTGGGTTCACTGGCTCTTTAATCTCATTAACATCTGTCTGTTAAATAAGTGTCACAGTCGCTGTGTACGCATGGCGCTACATTTTGTAATAAGTAGCGATTCTCTCGTGGCTACCAATCATATGTGATCTGTTATATAAAAAGATCAATGTCCTAGATCTAGACAACATGTCAACAACATCTCTTGACTGCCCTCTGCATGTCAGGTGACCCCAAATGGGCTCCTAAAGGTTGGGAAGTGCTGAAGCAGAACCCGGTGGTGATTTAGTCTTCTTGTTCTGGGCAGGCAGAGCTGCAGCTGGGCTTGTCTCAGGAGGAGGTCTCCCGGAGGAGAGCCTACCACGGGTGGAATGAGTTCGACATCAGCGAGGGCGAGCCTCTGTGGAAGAAGTACATCTGCCAGGTAGGCCAGCTGCACACAACGGCTCCACAGAGCTCCTCAAGCTTTAGGCTGTTTCAATGGGGGTTTGACTGCTTCTCTACGTAATGCCCTAACCCCTGTGTGCTAATATTGACATGCATTTTTGTAAGACACTTTTGATAAGTGGCTGCTTAAGAGCTCTTCTGTCTTTTCTGTCAGAGCTCTTGTAAATGTTCAAACGGAAACCTATGGAATGCACAGAATCATAATATAAAAAAAGCAATTGCTACTCTAGCTATTATGAACTTGGTTAATCGATATCGCAGAGAGCGCGCACTTACACACACACACACAAAACGAGGACTTTGGTTTCGCAGTTCATTGCAATGCCCATCTCATGTTTCTCTTCATGCCAAGACATGCGCAGTGTGCCAAGGGAAGTCAAAGGCACGGCCTTGGAGTGATAACACCTTATGTTGTTCATTGTATCATATTTGATTCTGTTGAACGGAGGGCGTTAACTGCTTTATCATGTTTGCACATTACCTTAGAGCCATTTGGTCATTTGCATTGTTTGAAATGATTGCCGTCTCGGGCAATTTCCACTGTAACCGCGGGCAACCTGCCAAGCCCATTTAGCACTAAATACAGTATCTCACAAAAGTGAGTACACCCCTCCCATTTTTGTAAATATTTGAGTATATCTTTTCATGTGACAACACTGAAGAAATGACACTTTGCTACAATGTAAAGTAGTGAGTGTACAGCTTGTATAACTGTGTAAATTTGCTGTCCCCTCAAAATAACTCAACACACAGCCATTAATGTCTAAACCGCTGGCAACAAAAATGAGTAAACTTTTGATGTCCAAAACATGTCCATATTGGGCCCAATTAGCCATTTTCCCTCCCCGGTGTCATGTGACTCGTTAGTGTTACAAGGTCTCAGGTGTGAATGGGGAGCAGGTGTGTTAAATTTGGTGTCATCGCTCTCACACTCCCTCTTACTGGTCACTGGAAGTTCAACATGGCACCTCATGGCAAAGAACTCTCTGAGGATCTGAAAAAAAGAATTATTGCTCTACATAAAGATGGCCTGGGCTATAAGAAGATTGCCAAGACCCTGAAACTGAGCTGCAGCACGGTGGCCAAGACCATACAGCGGTATAACAGGACAGGTTCCACTCTGAACAGGCCTCGCCATGGTCGACCAAAGAAGTTGAGTGCACGTGCTCAGCGTCATATCCAGAGGTTGTCTTTAGACGTATGAGTGCTGCC
Organism: Lota lota; assembly: GCA_026745465.1. Taxonomy (NCBI): domain Eukaryota; kingdom Metazoa; phylum Chordata; class Actinopteri; order Gadiformes; family Lotidae; genus Lota; species Lota lota. The sequence continues at coordinate 1,400,706 of JACYXH010000273.1, read as the reverse complement.
AGCATTGCTGCAGAGGTTGAGTGGTGGGGGTCAGCCTGTCAGTGCTCAGACCATACGCCGCACACTGCATCAAATTGGTCTGCATGGCTGTCGTCCCAGAAAGAAGCCTCTTCTAAAGATGATTCACAAGAACGCCTGCAAACAGTTTGCTGAAGACAAGCAGACTAAGGACATGGATTACTGGAACCATGTCCTGTGGTCTGATGAGACCAAGATAAACTTATTTGGTTCAGATGGTGTCAAGCGTGTGTGGCGGCAACCAGTTGAGGAGTACAAAGACAAGTGTGTCTTGCCTACAGTCAAGCATGGTAGTGGGAGTGTCATGGTCTGGGGCTGCATGAGTGCTGCCGGCACTGGGGAGCTACAGTTCATAGAGGGAACCATGAATGCCAACATGTACTGTGACATACTGAAGCAGAGCATGATCCCCTCCCTTCAAAGACTGGGCCGCAGGGCAGTATTCCAACATGATAACGATCCCAAACACACCTCCAAGACAACCACTGCCTTGCTAAAGAAGCTAAGGGTAAAGGTGATGGACTGGCCAAGCATGTCTCCAGACCTAAACCCTATTGAGCATCTGTGGGGCATCCTCAAACGGAAGGTGGAGAAGTGCAAGGTCTCTAACATCCACCAGCTCCGTGATGTCGTCATGGAGGAGTGGAAGAGGACTCCAGTGGCAACCTGTGAAGCTGTGGTGAACTCCATGCCCAAGAGGGTTAAGGCAGTGCTGGAAAATTATGGTGGCCACACAAAATATTGACACTTTGGGCCCAATTTTGACATTTTCACTTAGGGGTGTACTCACTTTTGTTGCCAGTGGTTTAGACATTAATGGCTGTGTGTTGAGTTATTTTGAGGGGACAGCAAATGTACACTGTTATACAAGCTGTACACTCACTACTTTACATTGTAGCAAAGTGTCATTTCTTCAGTGTTGTCACATGAAAAGCTATACTAAAAATATTTACAAAAAATGTGAGGGGTGTACTCACTTTTGTGAGATACTGTAGCATCTAGCGTCAGAGCTATACGTTAGCCACAGATTACGAGACGGTGTGACTGGGAGAGAGAGGTTGTGCCTCACAGCGCGAGAGAGAGGCTTGACTGCCCAACAGCTCTGCTAAATGTAGAGTACTTTTCACACCAGGTCGTGTCTCCCAGGTAGTTGGAGGGTCCCCACATTCTGGCATCTACTATACGGGGATTTATAAAGGCATAACTGGGGGTTCTACCTGTGACGATATTGGATGGTGTTCTGATGATGACAAAGTAATTCATGGCATTCATATCGTGCTGTACATGGTGAGCGTGGGGGATATCACACCTGTGTGTAGCACCTTCCCTTCTCTCCCGCAACGATCGAGTTTTCTCTCGGCTCTCTCAGTCAAATGGAAAAACGAGTGGCGATGCCTACTCACCATCTGCCAAGTGAACAGTCGCTAATGCATTGCCACGGCAACGGCGCACACCTAGCCCTCGGCGAGGGTGTCTGCATTCCAGTGTGGGGGGGGGGGGGGGGGGGGGGGGGGGGCGGGGGGTTGGGGGATATCCGTGACTGGGCACAGCGGGGCTGGGATTCAAAGCAAGACAGTAAGCTGAGACGGGGCCTTTTCTAACGGAGCCCCTCTTACAAGGCCTGAGGTTTCCTCTCCTGCAGAGAAGATGACTAAAGGGGCCCAGTTCATGATCAGCTCAAAGAGGTGCTTTGTTCGGGCTCCACCATGGGCCGTAGTCACCTCGCGGCCATCTTGGATCTAGACGCTAGCTTGGTGCGGGAACTGAAGGCGGTTCAGAGCCAAGCTAGCTAGCATGTAGGCTAGCTAGCAGCCTGAACGCTTCATAGATTCTGAAGGGGGGCAGGAAGGTCTAGTGGTGTTTTAGAGGGTCGTGACTCCCTGACAAAAGGGTCTGGGTTCAAAGCCCAATGTCCCCAGTCTATCTTGATGCATCGTTGGTCAAGATGCCCTGGTTACATCGGGGCAGGGGCATCTTGGTTGCTGAAAGTCACTTTGGATAGAAGTGTCTTGACTTGATAGTGAAGTTGTACAGTTCTAGTGTTCAGGCGGGACCTAGGATTAGGGGGAGGGGGGGGGGGGGGGGGGGGGGGGTTTCTGTGGTTGGCATGGAAACCGGGTCATGTGGTCGATCCATGCTGAAATTAGCCCGCTCTGTCCTGGTTTAAACACACCGAGGGCTGCCTCTCTGTGTCAGTATGTGTTAAGAGACAGAGTGGTCTCTGCTGAAACATCACGGGTACATAGGTTAGCGCCGCGTGCTAACGTACACACAGGAACATTCGCATGCGCACACACATTGCTTGCATTCATAGTCACAGGACAGAAATACCCAGTATCTAGCAGGATCATTTATTTTATATCGCCACGGTAATTGATTATGCTTATTTCACGCAACGTGAAATGTCAACATTGACGAATCACTCATTAAATAAGTAAATATTAAGTGAGATAACGCAAGAAAATTGTATTTGGTCTCTTTGTCTCTCTAACTATCTCCCTCTGTCTCTCTCAAGTTCATTGTGAGATAACGCAAGAAAATTGTATTTGGTCTCTTTGTCTCTCTAACTATCTCCCTCTGTGTCTCTCTCAAGTTCAAGGACCCTCTCATCCTGTTGCTGCTAGCTTCTGCGGTCATCAGTGTTCTCATGCACCAGTTTGATGATGCCATCAGCATTACTGTGGTATGTACACACACACACACACACACACACACACACACACACACACACACACACACACACACACACACACACACACACACACACACACACACACACACACACACACACACACACACACACACACACACACACACACACAGGCATACTCTTTCGGTGGTGTTTTTGTAAGCACTTGACATGGGAGGAAATGTGTAAACAATATGGTTGCCATGGTGATCAAATCTGACTGTTTCATATTAATGTTCGTTCAACCCTAACTGCTCTGTGATATTCTCTCTGTCTACAGGCCATAATAATAGTTGTTACAGTTGCCTTTGTGCAGGTAAGTCGTAATTATTGTAGTAAACACTTTTATTTGACGCATTATCAAGTCTTTCATATCTTCCCACACACGTTAAAATGAGTAAGAGCACCATTTAATAACGTGTTTTTGGTAGCTCCCACAGCTACACACACAGACACACACTTGAAAAGTGCTGTACATGCAATTATTGTTAAAGCGACACTGTGTGTACCTGCTCACACACACTTCTAGAGATACACTGCATACATACACACAAGCTCCTATGAAGACAGAGGACGAGGATTTTGCTCATTCAGAAAATGGCTTCCTTGTGGTTGAAACGTGATATGAGTTAGTGAATGGCGGTGATGACTTCATTTGATGTGCGTGTGTTTGCTGCCAACTTGTCTGTTGGCAGCAGTCTCTTTCCTCATGGATTAATGAGCTTTGTGTGTGTGTGTGTGTGTGTGTGTGTGTGTGTGTGTGTGTGTGTGTGTGTGTGTGTGTGTGTGTGTGTGTGTGTGTGTGTGTGTGTGTGTGTGTGTGTGTGTGTGTGTGTGTGTGTGTGTGTGTGTGTAGGAGTACCGTTCGGAGAAATCTCTAGAAGAGTTGGGGAAATTGGTGCCTCCAGAATGCCACTGGTAAGACCAGGCTGTACTGAAGCTAAAGGCCATTACCTGCTCGTCGCCTTATGCTAACCGTTTTACTGTGGTGCCTTGAATCTGGTTGACAACTGTTTCTCTTTGTCTCTTGTCCCTCTCTTCTCTCTATCCCTCTCTGTTTCTGTATTTCTCTCTTTTGCTGTGTCTTTGTCTCTTTGTATTGTCTCTCTATCCCTCTCTTCTCTATCCCTCTCTATTTCTGTATTTCTTTCGTTGTGTCTTTCTCTTTTTGTATTGTCTCTCTATCCCTCTCTTCTCTATCCCTCGCTTCTCTCTATCCCTCTCTTCTCTCTATCCCTCTGTTTCTGTATTTATTTCGTTGTGTCTTTCTCTCTTTGTATTGTCTCTCTATCCCTCTCTTCTCTATCCCTCTCTTCTCTCTATCCCTCTCTATTTCTGTATTTATTTCGTTGTGTCTTTCTCTCTTTGTATTGTCTCTCTATCCCTCTCTTCTCTATCCCTCGCTTCTCTCTATCCCTCTCTTCTCTCTATCCCTCTGTTTCTGTATTTATTTCGTTGTCTTTCTCTCTTTGTATTGTCTCTCTATCCCTCTCTTCTCTATCCCTCTCTTCTCTCTATCCCTCTCTATTTCTGTATTTATTTCGTTGTGTCTTTCTCTCTTTGTATTGTCTCTCTATCCCTCTCTTCTCTCTATCCCTCTCTATTTCTGTATTTCTTTCGTTGTGTCTTTCTCTCTTTGTATTGTCTCTCTATCCCTCTCCTCTCTATCCCTCTCTTCTCTCTATCCCTCTCTATTTCTTTATTTCTCTTTGTCTCTTGTCCCTCTCTTCTCTCTCTATCCCTCTGTTTTTGTGTTTCTCTCTCCTTCACTGTATCATTCTCTCTTTGTTGTATTATTCATTCTCTCTGTCTATCTCTCTGTCTCTCTCTGTCGCTCTCTCTCTCTGTCTTTCTCTATGTCCCTCGCCCAGTGTCCGCGAAGGACGTCTGGAGCAGCTGTTGGCCAGAGAGCTCGTCCCTGGAGACACTGTCTGTCTCTCTGTTGGAGAGAGAGTCCCGGCAGACCTGCGTCTCTACGAGGTACACACACACACACACACACACACCTCTCATTATGAATTGCCAATGTTGATTTTGAAACTCACATCACCCCATATTGCATCTTCAGTAATGTCAGGTCTTTGTGATGCAGCTCCTCTTCTTGTTCTGTTGTTTCCCTTGTATTCTGATATACGGTGTCCATCAAGTGCACTGTTAAGAACTGTATTCTTCTTATTCATTTCTTATTAGACCAGATTATAATGACACTCCCTGCATTTGTCTGTTGTATAATTTAACTCGGTGATGACTAGGCGTAAGTGGAACAGGTTATCTATGTCTACTATTGAATCATTTAGCAGATGCCTTTATCCACAGGTCATGAATAAGAGTTAGGGGTTAGGGCATCTTGCTCAAGGATGACTACGGACACTGGGGTTCGAACCCTGATCCTTTTAATCACTGTGTGTGTGTGTGTTTCACCACTCCTCCCCCCAGGCCAGTGACCTGTCTGTGGATGAGTCGAGCCTGACTGGGGAGACCTCCCCCTCCTCCAAGACCACGTCCCCCCAGCCCCCTGCCTCCAATGGGGACATGGCCTCGCGCAGTAACCTCGCCTTCATGGGAACGCTGGTCCGCTGTGGCAAGGCCAAGGTGCTCCTGTGACCTGTGTGGAACTGGTCTGAAACCAGCCTGAACCAGTCTCGATGTTTAATTCCGAAACTAGCCCAACCACTGCTTCTGTTTGATCTTCAGTCTTGTCAACGTTTCGCTTGAAACGCTAAACCACACCTTCTGTCCCCCCCCCCCCCCCCCCCAGGGCATCGTCATAGGAACCGGAGAGAACTCTGAGTTTGGGGAGGTGTTCAAGATGATGCAGGCAGAGGAGGTACGCTGACCCTTACTGATTATGTACTGTAGCAACGGGTGTGTGTGATTATGTACTGTAACTGTGTGTGTGTGTGTGTGTGTGTGTGTGTGTGTGTGTGTGTGTGTGTGTGTGTGTGTGTGTGTGTGTGTGTGTGATGTACTGTAACCGTGTGTTTGGTTCTATACGTGTGTGTGTTTGACTATATACTGTAATCGTGTGTGTGTGTTTCTATGTGTGTGTGATTATGTACTGTAACTGTGTGTGTGTGTGTGTGTGTGTGTGTGTGTGTGTGTGTGTGTGTGTGTGTGTGTGTGTGTGTGTGTGTCTCATATCTAACTCCCCACCCGTTTCGTTCAGGCTCCTAAGACCCCCCTCCAGAAGAGCATGGACCTGCTGGGAAAGCAGCTCTCGCTCTACTCCTTCTGCATCATAGGTACGCCAGTGGTGTCTCTGGAACAGGACCGTGTGTGTGTGTTTCCTTTTGTGTAGCCAAGTTATAGTTTGGCGTGGAATACGCTCATAGTCCGCCAAATGTCAGCAAAAGTTACTAATTCAGTGACATCTTTATTATTGCCACACAAAACATTGCGATACTATGCTGTGTCGAGTTCTCCCCCAAACCCATACTAAGGCATGGGTGTTTTTGCAGAGTATTATTTGGCCTTGAGTCGGTAATAAGTTACTATGTGTGTGTTTGTGTATCTAAATCTGTATCTCTGTGTTTTGTTAGGGGTGATCATGCTTGTTGGCTGGCTCCAAGGCAAGCGGCTCATGGACATGTTCACCATCGGTGTCAGGTAGGCTAGCCAATGAGCCTCACGCCACGTATACTAGCGTCTTTAGCTTCATATTAATGTATGAACCCTTAAACATGAGTCTTGTGCTATACCCTCAAGTATAAGCCCTGAGCTAGTATATATCCTCATACTTAAGCCCACCACATTACTCCTTCCCCTGGTTACTTCCCCTGGTTACCTGGGTTACCTACCCTATTACCCTGGTTACCTACCCTGGTTCCATCCCCTGGTTACCTCCCCTGTTACCCTGGTTCCATCCCCTGGTTACATCCCCTGGTTACATCCCCTGTTCACCCTGGTGACCTCACCTGGTGACCTCACCGGGGTAACCATGTGGACGAAGGCTGACCTCCCCTCCCTTCCACCAGCCTGGCGGTGGCGGCCATCCCAGAGGGCCTCCCCATCGTGGTGACAGTGACCCTGGCCCTGGGCGTCATGCGCATGGTCAAGAAGAGGGCCATCGTCAAGAAGCTGCCCATCGTAGAGACGCTGAGTGGGTTCACACAGTACACTGACAGTATCCACGACCCTGAGTGGGTTCACACAGTACACTGACAGTATCCACGACCCTGAGTGGGTTCACACAGTACACTGACAGTATCCACGACCCTGAGTGGGTTCACACAGTACACTGACAGTATCCACGACCCTGAGTGGGTTCACACAGTACACTGACAGTATCCACGACCCTGAGTGGGTTCACACAGTACACTGACAGTATCCACGACCCTGAGTGGGTTCACACAGTACACTTACAGTATCCACGACCCTGAGTGGGTTCACACAGTACACTGACAGTATCCACGACCCTGAGTGGGTTCACACAGTACACTGACAGTATCCACGACCCTGAGTGGGTTCAAACATTGTACACTACTGAACTACTATTAATACAACTTCTGCTACGCTAAAGGTGCGTACACACCAAAACAAAAAGCGAATTCAAGTGATTCTGCGCGCGCGAACGACACGGAATCGCTGTATTCGCGTGTTCGTCTGAGTTGAAGTATTTGAACTTCGGCGCAGAATTGGCGTGACGCTGTGTGATGAAAGCCCGTCAGCGTTGACGTTCACTCGGCGTCACCCAGACACGACGGCGTTGGGTTCCCCGGGGCCGCCACAGCAAGTACAGAGTCGCAGTGGTAGTTATCTCGGCCGGGGCCGGCGGAAAGAAACGTTGGCGTTCAAGCGAGGTTAGCCCCTCGTTCGTCGCGCGAGTAACGCAAATTGAAAATCCGCTTCGCTTTTGGTGTGAACGCGGCTTAATAGTATTAGGCTGACACACCTCCGCCATGACTACGATACAACACTAATACTAGTACTCCCTCACTACTATATTAATACTATACCACTAATACTACTAGTTCTACTGCTAATACTACACTACTAGTGCTACTGCTAATACTACATTACTAGTACTACACTACTAGTACTACTAGTTCTACTTCTAATACTACACTACTAGTGCTACTAGTTCTACTGCTAATACTACACTACTAGTGCTACTGCTAATACTACACTACTAGTACTACTAGTTCTACTGCTAATACTACACTACTAGTACTACTAGTTCTACTGCTAATACTACACTACTAGTGCTACTGCTAATACTACACTACTAGTACTACACTACTAGTACTACTAGTTCTGCTAATACTACACTACTAGTGCTACTGCTAATACTACACTACTAGTACTACACTACTAATACTACTAGTTCTACTGCTAATACTACAGTAGTAGTACTACTAGTTATACTGCTAATACTACACTACTAGTACTACTAGTTCTACTGCTAATACTACACTACTAGTACTACTAGTTCTACTGCTAATACTACACTACTAGTGCTACTGCTAATACTACACTACTAGTACTACACTACTAATACTACTAGTTCTACTGCTAATACTACAGTACTAGTGCTACTGCTAATACTACACTACTAGTTCTACTGCTAATACTACACTACTAGTACTACTAGTTATACTGCTAATACTACACTACTAGTGCTACTAGTTATACTGCTAATACTACACTACTAGTACTACTAGTTATACTGCTAATACTACACTACTAGTGCTACTGCTAATACTACACTACTACTAGCACGACTACTGCTACAGCAGTTTATTGGTTGGTGTTGTGCCCAGGCTGCTGTAACATGATCTGATTAGTTGATGATGTATTGATGATATAAATGATTGATTGGTGTGTGCTCAGGCTGCTGTAACGTGATCTGATTGGTTGATGATGTATTGATGATATAAATGATTGATTGGTGTGTGCTCAGGCTGCTGTAACGTGATCTGATTGGTTGATGATATAAATGGTTGGTTGGTATTGTGCCCAGGCTGCTGTAACGTGATCTGATTGGTTGATGATGTATTGATGATATAAATGATTGATTGGTGTGTGCTCAGGCTGCTGTAACGTGATCTGATTGGTTGATGATATAAATGATTGGTTGGTGTTGTGCCCAGGCTGCTGTAACGTGATCTGATTGGTTGATGATGTATTGATGATATAAATGATTGGTTGGTGTTGTGCCCAGGCTGCTGTAACGTGATCTGATTGGTTGATGATGTATTGATGATATAAATGATTGGTTGGTGTTGTGCCCAGGCTGCTGTAACGTGATCTGATTGGTTGATGATGTATTGATGATATAAATGATTGGTTGGTGGTGTGCCCAGGCTGCTGTAACGTGATCTGATTGGTTGATGATATAAATGATTGGTTGGTGTTGTGCCCAGGCTGCTGTAACGTGATCTGATTGGTTGATGATATAAATGATTGGTTGGTGTTGTGCCCAGGCTGCTGTAACGTGATCTGATTGGTTGATGATGCATTGATGATATAAATGATTGGTTGGTGTTGTGCCCAGGCTGCTGTAACATGATCTGATTGGTTGATGATGTATTGATGATATAAATGATTGGTTGGTGTTGTGCCCAGGCTGCTGTAACGTGATCTGATTGGTTGATGATGTATTGATGATATAAATGAATGGTTGGTGTTGTGCCCAGGCTGCTGTAACGTCATCTGATTGGTTGATGATGTATTGATGATATAAATGATTGGTTGGTGTTGTGCCCAGGCTGCTGTAACGTCATCTGTTCGGATAAAACCGGCACTCTGACCAAGAATGAAATGACGGTGACGCAGGTGTACTCGTCGGACGGACACCATGCGGAGGTACGTCTCCTTGCCAAGCTAAAGCGTGACGCATGTTGTTGCTAGGAGACCTTTTTGTGCTTGGGATGCGGGTCAGCATTGTTGGAGGGCGTGCCTAGTCTCTGATTGGCCGCTGGCCGTGTCTGTCCGCTCCCCCAGGTGACGGGCGTGGGCTACAACGGAGTCGGGCAGGTGCTGCTGGACGGAGACGTGGTGCACGGCTACGCCTGCCCCTCCATCAGCAAGATAGTGGAGGTCAGACACACACACACACACACACACACACACACACACACACACACACACACACACACACACACACACACACACACACACACACATTCCATGACCCCCCCAAACACACCCTACACTAGTAGAATAATGTGGAGTGTTGTAGTGTTTCTGTCTGTACTGTTTCTGAAGTTAAGAACACAGGTATATGTGTGTTGTTAACGTTCATTGTGAAATGTCTGTGTTCCTGACTATTCTGAAATGTGTTGTAGGCTGGCTGTGTGTGTAACGACTCAGTCATCAGGAACAACACACTCCTGGGAAAACCCACAGAGGGGGCTCTCCTCGCTCTGGCCATGAAGGTACACACACACACACACACACACACACACACACACACACACACACACACACACACACACACACACACACACACACACACACACACACACACACACACACACACACCGTGTATAAGTCGTCAGCCATGGTTGGATTAGGTGAGAACAGACCGCCTGATGATTCCTAGTCACCAGCCATGTCGACCGCTGTGCAGACGTCCATCGGGTTAAAATGATGCGTGGGAGGGCAGAAACTCAAACATGGAAGACGTGGGGGGGGGGGGGGGGGGGAAAATCAACATGATGGGACCCTAACGGGGTCGCGGCTCAGAAGGAGCGTGGACGCCACCGGGTCAGAGAGCCGGAGAGCCGGTCTCACGCGCTCCTGTGTTCCAGGTGGGCCTGGACTCGGTGCAGCAGGAGTACGTGCGCCTGGAGGAGCAGCCCTTCACCTCCGAGAACAAGTGGATGGCCGTCCGCTGCGTCCACCGCACCCAGCAGGTCAGTAGGGCCAGGCCCCGCTTCAGTAAGCACCGGTTCGTGGTAGCCCTGAGCCTTAGAACCAGACCTCCATCTCCAGTAGGGGTGGAACCGTAGTGTGAAGGAATATGGACGTAGCGTCCGTGTGATAACTAAGCGGCAGCCATGACCGCCTGTTGTTGAGGCGCTGGCGGAGGCGGTCGAAACATGAAGTTTGTCTGGGTGGTATCGTGGGGGTTCGATGCAAAAAGACCCACGGGTCTCAGGGTCGATTGGGGAAAAGAATATAAAATTCTCGTAATATAAAGCAAATACATTTCGTCTTTGTTCGGTAACATCTCAGTGGCTAGTGGCTAACGATTTCGTTGAATTAAAAATGGATTGAGGATTAAATATGGAGGAGTTTTGGCCAGAGACTGTTGTGAAAAACTGGCTTGAAGGCTTCATGACGGTTGTGTGTAAACCGATGGGTGACATCACGGACGCTACGCCCATATTCTTTTACATTCTATGACAGTCACCGGTTGGTTGATCGATATATTATATCTTATATCAATCTTTAATAACTTATATCGATTTTACATCCTGTACAGTTGTATTTTGTATCTATAGTATGTTAAAGCCTACCAGGCAACAAATCTTTTTCCTATTCTGCTAAGATGTGCGTGTGTGTGTTCTGTTTGTTCGGTGTGCCTGTGTGTGTGTGTTCTGTGTGCGTGTGGGTCTGCCCCGTGTGTGCTCTCTCCTCAGGACCAGCCAGGCGTGTACTTCATGAAGGGAGCGTATGAGCAGGTCATTCGCTACTGCAGTTTCTTTAACAGCCGGGGCGCTGCACTACCCCTCGGCCAGCAGCAGAGGGAGCTCTTCCAACAGCAGAAGAGCTACATGGGGACAGCAGGCCTCCGAGGTATTATTATTATGATTGTAAAAAAACTAATGTATCAGCAATACCAGGCATGGCCGTGTGAGCGCATACACACATTGAGGATTGAACCCAGAACCTTTCGGATGGGAGTCGGACAGCCTAGCCACTACACTAACCGGACCCCCTGAATTACACTCAACGATAATTAAGGCTTTTTATACTTGATATTACATTGTGTGTGTGTGTGTGTGTGTAGTTCTGGCGTTTGCGTCGGGCTCTCAGATGGGCAACCTGACCTTCCTGGGCCTGGTGGGCATCATCGACCCCCCGAGGTCAGGGGTCAAGGAGGCAGTGGGCACGCTCATCAGCTCCGGGGTCGCCATCAAGATGATCACTGGAGACTCCCAGGAAACGGCCATTGCTATAGGTACGTTAGTCTGTCTCTATAGGTACGCCTGTCTGTCTCTACAGATGCACCTGTCTGTCTGTTTTAATCAGAGCAGAACTGTCTCTCCACATTTGGTTTGCTTTGAGTTGATTTAATGTCTTGAGGATTCTTTTTTTTATTGAATAGTACTTCAAAATAACACCACATGATAAACGTTGTTTCAGTGAAGCTACTCTTTAATGTAATTGTATTTGTGGCAAAGACCACTTTGCAGAGAGTAGGTCAAGCTTTCAGCCCCATAGGTGGCAGCACACTCACACATGTGGCCTGTAGTTGCCCTTTAAGTATTTGTATATGCATGTATAAATGTGGCATATCGTGTAATGATATTTTGTGTGTATGTGTGTAGCTAGCAGGCTGGGTCTTTACACCAAGGGGTCTCGGTCTCTGTCCGGGGAGGAGGTGGACCAACTGGACCTGCATCAGCTGTCCCAGATAGTCCCGCTGGTAAACTCACTCACTCACTCACTCACTCACTCACTCACTCACTCACTCACAGAGACAATGTATGGCCAACACAATGTACCTTCTCTCTCCAGGTCGTGGTGTTCTACAGAGCCAGTCCCAGGAACAAGCTGAAGATAGTCAAGGTATGTTGGCATTGGACAGCAGTTACAAATGATTGACCAATTAGCCAATTACAAGCCGACTGTACAATGATTTTACCAATAAATCGTCTGATCCATTAGTAGTATTTGGGTTCCTCAAAGCTGCACTTCTGAGACTAAAGGGGCGAAGCCTTCAAAACGGGCGTGTGCGCGCGTGTTAACACGGTCCATGTGTGGCGGCAGTCCCTCCAGAACATTGGGGCGGTGGTTGCCATGACGGGTGACGGCGTTAACGACGCGGTGGCGCTCAAGGCGGCCGACATCGGCGTGGCGATGGGCCTGACGGGCACCGACGTGTGCAAGGAGGCTGCAGACATGATCCTGGTGGACGACGACTTCCAGACCATCCTGTGAGAACCAGCAGAGTACCAACATACTACTAGCCTAGTATCAACATACTACTAGCCTAGTACTACCTTAGTACCAACATACTACTAGCTTAGAACCAACATACTACCAGCCTAGTACCAACATACTACTAGCCTAGTATCAACATACTACTAGCCTAGTACTACCTTAGTACCAACATACTACTAGCCTAGTATCAACATACTACTAGCCTAGTACTACCTTAGTACCAACATACTACTAGCCTAGTATCAACATACTACCAGCCTAGTATCAACATACTACCAGCCTAGTACCAACATACTACTAGCTTAGTACTACCTTAGTACCAACATACTACTAGCTTAGAACCAACATACTACTAGCCTAGTACCAACATACTACTAGCCTAGTACCAAGATACTACTAGCCTAGTACCAAGATACTACTAGCTTAGTACTACCTTAGTACCAACATACTACCAGCCTAGTACCAAGATACTACTAGCCTAGTACCAACATACTACTAGCCTAGTACCAACATACTACTAGCCTAGTACCAACATACTACTAGCTTAGAACCAACATACTACTAGCCTAGTACCAACATACTACCAGCCTAGTACCAACATGCTACTAGCCTAGCACCAACATACTACCAGCCTAGTACTAAGATACTACTAGCTTAGTACTACCTTAGTACCAACATACTACTAGCCTAGTACCAACATACTACTAGCCTAGCACCAACATACTACTAGCTTAGTACTACCTTAGTACCAACATACTACCAGCCTAGTACCAACATACTACCAGCCTAGTACCAACATACTACTAGCCTAGTACCAACATACTACTAGCTTAGTACTACCTTAGTACCAACATACTACTAGCCTAGTATCAACATACTACTAGCTTAGTACCAACATACTACTAGCTTAGTACCAACATACTACTAGCTTAGTACCAACATACTACTAGCTTAGTACCAACATACTACCAGCCTAGTACCAACATACTACCAGCCTAGTACCAACATACTACCAGCCTAGTACCAACATACTACTAGCCTAGTACCAACATACTACTAGCCTAGTACCAACATACTACCAGCCTAGTACCAACATACTACTACCTTAGTACCAACATACTACTAGCTTAGAACCAACATACTACTAGCTTAGTACCAACATACTACTAGCTTAGTACTAACTTAGTACTAACAATTACTAACCTAGCACCAAAATACTACTAGCTTAGTACTAACTTAGTACTAACTTGGTATTAAGTTAGTACCAACTTAGTACCAACATAATAATAACACGGTACTAACTTACGTACACGCTGACACAGTACTAGGAAAGTACCAACATAGTACCATAGTAAAGTGGTTGTACATACTGAGCCAGTACTAACATGGTACCATAGTACATATTGTCATGGTAACATGACCTCTGGCAGAGTAACTGACACAGTGAAGTAATCCAGGCGTTGCTTGTTTTCCTATTCCAGCTCGGCCATAGAGGAAGGAAAGGGAATCTACAACAACATCAAGAACTTTGTCCGCTTCCAGCTGAGCACGTAAGCGACTACCGCTTCTGTCTGCAACAGTTGTGAAGCGACCTGAGCTACCGCCGCCCCAGGTCTTAGCTTCCTAATAAATAGTAGTCTCAGGGCCCTTGTCCACATGGGTTTTTCCTGTCAGGAAAGCGCCGTGGAACGCTGGGAAGAAGCTAGCGCCGCGCGGCTTCCGTTTTATAATCTGGATTTGACAGATCCTCCATTTCTTGTTGACAAGGGTGACGAGTCCCGCCCCCATCTAATGGATGACTGGTTGGTCTTGGTCTAATGGACGACTGGTTGGTTTAATGGACGACTGGTTGGTCTAATGGACGTCTGGTTGGTCTAATGGACGACTGGTTGGTTTAATGGACGACTGGTTGGTCTAATGGACGTCTGGTTGGTCTAATGGACGACTGGTTGGTCTAATGGACGACTGGTTGGTCTAATGGACGTCTGGTTGGTCTAATGGACGACTGGTTGGTTTAATGGACGACTGGTTGGTCTAATGGACGACTGGTTGGTCTAATGGACGACTGGTTGGTCTAATGGACGACTGGTTGGTCTAATAGACGACTGGTTGGTCTAATGGACGACTGGTTGGTCTAATGGATGACTGGTTGCCCTGAAAAAGAGCGGCACCAGTGACGACACCGGCGCCTTTCAGAAAGGTTGAGATATTTTCAACTAGTAGCGCTGGGAGCGGCCGCACAAAAGCAGGCGGCGCACTCGGACAAAACCGCTCTGTGGACACGGGCCCTTGAAAGCGTTTGTGAACCCACTGTTTCAGCTGGAATTTGAACAGGAAGAGGTTGTGTTTTCTTTGTTTTTTAAAGTGTTTTGGGCTGAGGGTTCTGGGAAGGAGGGGGGCATGTTACGACCCACGGCAGCTTTGTGATACTTTTATTTATTTTTTTGTACCGTCGTGGTGTCATGAGCAATGTCGTAAATGAAATGCTCCACACACTGTGGCGTTACACTATTAGTGTCCGGGATGCTTAACCCTCATTCACTGGCTCTCTAAAAGCAAAGATTTAGTGGTGGGGGCTCTGTTCCAAGTGTCTGTTTGGAAGAGTCCATCGGTGGACCTGGAGGATACCATGTTCGGCAGTACATTACTTTTCTCTTTTCTCTCTAACTATGCTGGGTTAGTTTTAGTTGGTTGACTGGATGTGTTGTAATGAAGCCAGTCCTTTAACCCCGCCCACCCTCCTCCCATTGGTCCCCAGGAGCATCGCAGCGCTCACCCTCATCTCCTTGGCAACACTGATGAACTTCCCCAACCCCCTGAACGCCATGCAGATCCTCTGGATCAACATCATCATGGACGGACCCCCCGCTCAGAGGTACAGATGCATGATGGGAACTGTAGTTCATCGGCCCACCGCGGTGTCTGCTCCTATGCGATGTTTGTTAATTAGGGTGTGTGTGTGTGTGTGTGTGTGTGTGTGTGTGTGTGTGTGTGTGTGTGTGTGTGTGTGTGTGTGTGTGTGTGTGTGTGTGTGTGTGTGTGTGTGTGTGTGTGTGTGTGTGTGTGTGTGTGTGTGTAGTCTGGGCGTGGAGCCCGTGGACAAGGATGTGATCCGTAAGCCTCCGCGTAACGTGAGGGACAGCATCATCACCCGCAGCCTGCTCGTCAAGGTCCTAGTGTCGGCCTTCGTCATCGTCTGTGGCACGCTCTTCGTCTTCTGGAGAGAGGTAGACGCGCGCACGCAACACAGATACACGCACGCAACACAGATACACACACACGCACGCAACACAGATACACACACACGCACGCAACACACACACACACCGTTTCATCCTGGAGCCTGTGGAGGATAGTGGGGGACCACTCCTTCAAACATAGACGCACCTCGCCTTCAAATTAGCCAAAACGAAGGCTGCATCTCGCATAGGAAGGGTTCTTTACATTGTGACAGCCTTCGGTGGCTTATAGTTGAGTGTGTGTGTATAAACATGTGTGTTATATATTATGGTGTGTGTGTATATACGTGTGTATCATATATTATGTGTGTGTGTGTGTGTGTATATACGTGTGTATAATATATGATGTGTGTGTCTGAGCGTGTATAAACATGTTATATATAATGTGTGTGTGAGTGTATAGACGTGTGTATTGTATATTGTGTGTGTATTAAATATTATGTGTGTGTGGGTGTGTATATACGTGTGTTATATATTATGACGTGTGTGTGTACGTGTGTTATATATTATGACGTGTGTGTGTACGTGTGTTATATATTATGACGTGTTGTGTATTTACGTGTGTTATATATTATGACGTGTGTGTACGCGTGTTATATATTATGACGTGTGTGTACGCGTGTTATATATTATGTGTGAGTACGTGTGTTATATATTATGACGTGTGTGTGTGTGTGTTATATGTTATGACGTGTGTGCGTGTTATATATTATGACGTGTGTTTATACATTATGATGTGTGTATTTCAGTTGCGGGACAACGAGATTACTCCGCGTGACACCACCATGACCTTCACCTGCTTTGTCTTCTTCGACATGTTCAACGCCCTCAGCTCCCGCTCCCAGGTACACACACACACACACACACACACACACACACACACAGGTATGTTGGGTCCGGCGGTGCTTTTGGACCAGCATTTCTAGTGGTCCTACAGCTTGGAAAGAATCAGGCAGCAAACAGATCATGTCGTAATTACAATTATCATTTCCAATATAGCGCAACAAGACCTTAAGTACCATGCTGCTTTCATACTCCCTTCTGGGGTCCAGGTTTACATTCCTTATGAGGATCGCGTCAAACTTCTATGTCTTTGTGAGGAGGGACTTCTTTTTGGGGACCATGTATGCTATTGTTTAATATTAACTTAATGCAAACACACACACACACACACACACACACGTTGTAAATCAAGTGAGCTGCTGTGGGAGCCTATTCAGACGGTGACCCCTGACCCTTGCCCCCCCCCTCCCTTCTCCAGACCCGCATGGTGCACGAGATGGGTCTGTGCAGCAACAGGATGTTCTGCTACGCCGTGCTGGGCTCCATCATGGGCCAGCTGATGGTCATCTACTTCCCACCGCTGCAGAGCGTCTTCCAGACCGAGAGCCTCAGCGCCTTCGGTGAGACCGCCGCCGCCGCCGCCACACGCCGCCCATGTCTCGCTCTCTCTCAGTGTGTTAAAAAGGGTGCATTGGTACGTTCTTTTTCTATGAACCACGGGTTGCGCAGTGAGGCAAATTAAACGAGTGGAAAATCGCCGTCGCAACATGCAGACTGCAGACGGAACGACAGCGAAGTTACACCAGCGATGCACCGGCTTAGTCGTTTGTGTTTGAGGGGGGGGCTACGCTACATTAGCATATACATATGAGGGCCCAAGCATTGACGCTTTGTATCCACCCCAAAAAGCGCCTGTAGTCGTCAGTGTGGGAGTATTTCAGATGCACAAAGAATGACATGGGGGTTGTTCAAGACGACGGATATCAAGCCGGCATAACTTGCCGAAAAGAAAGTTGCGGCTAAATGTGCTTTTACACCAGACGCCTAGCAAACAAACGACGCTTGTAGCGCCGACGGCTATGGACATTAGGAACTTATAGACTTATAGACTTCCAGCACTATACCATGGGATCTAATTAAGTGCAGTGATTAATAACACCTGCATAAGAGATGTTCTCAATTTCATTCTTTCATTTTTACTAAAACTGTAAAAAAGAAAAAAAATAATAATAGAAAGGATTTTCTCAGGCCACATGTAAAATTCAGTCAATTATCTTAAATAGATTGAATGTACAATATACATTAGAACCTCCAATTATGGAATGCTCATGTGATTTCATACATCCGTAGTGTTGTGAATTAATTGATGCATAATAATCGTGAAACGCTTAAAGTTGTGTGTGTGTGTGTGTGTGTGTGTGTGTGTGTGTGTGTGTGTGTGTGTGTGTGTGTGTGTGTGTGTGTGTGTGTGTGTGTGTGTGTGTGTGTGTGTGTGTGTGTGTGTGTGTGTGTGTGTGTGTGTGTGTGTGTGTGTGTGTGTGTGTGTGTGTGTGTGTTCCAGACCTGGTGTTCCTGGTGGCCCTCACCTCCTCTGTGTGCGTGGTCTCAGAGTTTATCAAGCTGTTGGAGCGCTGGAGAGGAGCCAAGCAGGACCGCTGCACCTCCTCCGACTCCACCTCTGACTCAGACTCCTTCCACGAAGTATGACGCCCCGGATCCACCAATCCAATCATATGCACACTGGAGGGGGGAGGGGTTTTAGCCTGCAATGGGGGAGAAGGGGAGAGAGAGTGGGGGCTACAGGAGAGAGAGACTCTGAGACTAAAGCAACCCCCTCCCGTATCTGAGGAGCCTAGGTAGAGGGACAGGGGGAGCTGTGTTGTGATTGGCTGACAAGAGGAGAAAGAATGGGCCTCCTTGAACCACCTCCAGTCCAAGATGGCTTCCTATGTCCTGGCTCCTCCCCCTTCTCCCTGGGTGGGGATGTGTGTGTTTGTGTGTGTTTACCTGCTGAAGATGCACTGCTCCGACCCCTTACAACACTTTATTTAGTTGATCATCCCAGTTGTGGTTTAGATTGTTATTT
This sequence comes from Lota lota, assembly GCA_026745465.1. NCBI lineage: Eukaryota > Metazoa > Chordata > Actinopteri > Gadiformes > Lotidae > Lota > Lota lota. The sequence continues at coordinate 1,381,778 of JACYXH010000273.1, read as the reverse complement.
AAGAAGATTTTATTTAACGTTGGGACTGGTCTTCTTGCCAGACTGTGGCACAGAAGCACACTGCTCCAGACTCACTAGGTGATGGGAGGGTTGGTTTGAATGAGCTTTAACCTGCTGAGGACTGGACTGGTTCTGAAGCAACACGCGTCACTCTGCTCTAATTTGGGGTTGTTGTCGTTGTTTTTGTTGTTTTTGTTGTCAATTTTGTTGACCTTGTGGTTTGAAGAAGTGGCTGGTCCACTCAGGTCAGTGGAACCAGACCTTGTTGTCCGTCAGCCAATCGTAATCTTGCAACATTCAGCCCTCCTCCCATCAGGTACTTTTAGAGTAAAAGCCCCAAAGTATAATTTGCGTTTTCTCCCCCTCTCTCATTTTGTGCCTTAACAAAGCATTTAGCATTTTTCCCCTTATCGTTGAATAAGACATTAACTTCAAATGTCAGTCAGAATGGGTGGATTTCAATCCTGTTGTGTGTCTTTATACTAGAACTTCAAATCCCGTGGTTCCCTTGACATCCTCCTACACGAGGTCAGGTGCACCATGGGAAATGGTAATCAAGGTCACGGTGCACATTTAGCTTTATATTTAGCCATTATATGCTAACTCTTGGCCTGGTTAGTTGCTCCTCTGTTAGTACCACTATGGTCCCGAGGGTTCTCCCCTGTAGTAAATACTGCTACATACTTTTATAATGGTCAACACATTAAAAGAATTTTAGAACATCAGGTTTATCTCATTATTCCTCTTCACACCGCACACATCTCACAATACTGTCAAGTTTTTCCTTCCTTCTTTTTTACCACTAGCTGTGAGCGTCACATCACACATGACAACCCAGATGCACGATCACTTGATGGATCAATCGACCAGCCTGTGGATGGTACAAACTGGTAGACGGTCCATCCTTCACCTGGGTTCACCCTCCTACATTGGGAATGTCACTTGACGTGTAGATTTTGACAGGACGTCACCCTATTGCAATGCCTCCCAACTACATCACTAACATGCATCATGTATTACAATTAATATGACGTTTCTTTAGTGTTGCCTGGCTTTACCCACAATGCACTAAAACCGGGCTAAAGACACAGACCACATGCAGTCTGCCCTAAACCATCGGACGGAATTGATTGTTTTATAATAGTCTACCATTACCTATAGAGTTAATATTATGACTTCATCGATGACTCACTGATCTCGACCAATGACGACATCAGCCAACCTTGTGCAGGGCAGGTGGTTTGGTCCAGAATGTCTGTGGTCTCTAATCCTGGGACCTTTTGTTAAATTGACCAACATAAAGGCTATGGTATGTTATAGTATCACAATACCTCCATTAGTAAACACTCAAGAGGTACACATCAGTACTAATACAGTATGGAAGACGCTGATCAAATATAGTTGTTGGAGCATTGAGGCACTGTTTCGACTAATGTATTTTTTCATCTTTTATCTGTAACATGTCAAGTGAGTTACTAACGGTTGTGCATCGTTGCCGCTTGGCTCAAGAGCTCTTGTCCAGTGGTGCTCGACACCAGTTGCACTCGGCCAGCTGCCGCTGTGGGCTTGGATTACGAGTGTCCAACTCTGCGCTCCACACGTCGTGTCTGTTGAAGAACCAAGTGAAGGAACAGATCTTCAAGGACCAACCTAAGCACACTCTTCGTACACTCTCGTCTCCTGCTCTGTTTTAAGGGCCCCTATTTTACCACCAGGTGGGATGTTGATCCCAACTCCCACACAGATGTATCACCGATAGGTCAACCTACAAGCCTACCCAGTGGACTACCAACCGATAGGCTGATCTGTCCTATCTGACATCCGGGTGGACACTCCCACTTGTGATGTCACTAGAAGGTATATTTCTAAATGGCTTCTAATGGCTAATTAGACACCTGGTGGTAAAATAGGGGCCCTTTAAAGTGTGTGTGACCAATAAATGTTTACTCTGTACATAGTCAAATTTTAATAAGCTTTTATTAAACATTTTTTATATTTAAACTTTGCCCTTTGGTTTTATTGCCATGGAAAGAATAGAATAAAAATTCTAAATCAATCATTTCAGTTAAAAAAATTCATGATCAGGTATGTTATAGGATTGCTAAACAATTGTACATAGCAGCCTGTTCTAAATCAGCCCACTTGTAAAAGCCATGACATGCTAGGATGTAAAATGGCTACTAGGAGACAATGAAAGGTTTGTTTGAATTGGAGTAGCTTGGGACAAGGCATTATATTTTATCAGACTAATAAATTGGTTAAAACGTTGAAGGAAGAATTGAACTGAGGGACGTATTACACTGAAAAAAAACTCCACAGCGATGAAAAATTAGCAGAACATTTATGAATGCGATATGGATATATCCAAAGCGATGTGACAACCTCATTTAACAGCTCCCATTAGCCCCTCCCCTTCCTGCTTACTCCCACCCCTCCCTCACCTGCTTCTTTCCCTGTTCTGGGTTTCTGGACCTGTCCCTATTGTCTTGTTTTAACCGACACTACAGGCCCATCCAAGCCCTGATCCAGGCCTTCAGCCCCACCCAGCTCTTCCTCGTCCTAGGTGTTGAGCTGAAGATTGTCCATTTTGGCCCTCAACTGGGCCTCAGCTCCCCTGTTGGCCCCGGGGTCTGGCTGGGTCACTGCTTCCAGGAGGCTCCTGTATAGACTTGTGAAGTCTGCACTGTGCTCCTCCGGTTCCCTCCTCTGGAGCTGTTTCATCTGCCGGTGCACCAGCCTGCCCTGGTACAACCTGGACAAACCCGTCTGGGGTTAATAAAGCACTGTCTTATCTTAAAACTTTGTCACACATTTGCATCTGATACAATGTCTCATATTTATTGTATAGTTATTTGTTATTTATGACGAGCTTTATATGATGGTGTAATTATGGAAACTAATTGCTAAGTGATGGTGTAACTATGGAATGAGTTTTGGCTCGGTGATGGTGTAACTATAGAAACAGTTCTAGCCAGGTGATGGTGTAACTAGAAACTACAAGCCAGGTGATGATGTAACTATAGAAACAATACTAGCTGGGTGATGGTGTAACTATAGAAACAGTACTGGCTAGGTGATGGTGTAACTATAGAAACAGTACTAGCTGGGTGTCTCACCAGGCGTAGTGGGGTTTGGGGAGTGGCATGCAGAGCAGTAGGTTGAGCTGGGAGGCGTCCTTCATGCAGGCCTGCCATTGGTTGAAGCTGTGAGCCACGACACCATCCAGAGGCTGAGAGATGTGGTTGGTATCCCCCTGCCAGCCTACACACACACACACACACACACACAGAGGGGGTGAGTGAGTGAGTGAGTGAGTGAGTGAGTTTACTTGGCACCATAAGTGCTACCTACTTGTGCTCAATCCGTTCCGTCTGTTCAGTTCTCCTTGGACCATGACCATCAGCAGAGCTTTGAGGAGCGTCGGCTCAGGGCTGGCCCTCCTCAGCCAGTAGCAGGTCACAGCCACTGGGAGGCGCAGGTGAGCCGGAACTCCCTGCAGCATCTCTTCCTTCACGCCCAGCGTCTCCAGACACACCTGCAGCCTCACAGCGTGGTCTGCCTGTGAAGTGGGAACAAACCACATGTCCATTTAAAGGATAACCAAAAACACCACTTGTAGATTGTTTGCCTTAGATTACTCCCTCTAGGTTTAACACATGCTATTTATAGCATAATGCACGTGATTTCTGAGACTTCCAGCATGCACTCACCTACAACCCTCTCACTGAGAATTTAAATGGTCTCAATGTGGAAGACAGAGTCAACCAGGTTAAGATGTACTTAATAAGGTTGTTTATGGTGAAGTGCCAAGCTAGCTCAGGGGGTATTTCAACTGTCTCTGATACACAGATACACATACATACTCCACTGGAGGGAGTGACACATATTTTGTGCCTATTACATTTATGTATTGGGAAAGGAGATAGTTTTCATATATTCTGCTGCTGTTCTTAGGAACAGGTTGTCCAGCAATTCCTAAAGCACATAGAGTGAAAAACAAAATCATCCCTGAAAATAATCCATCCATTTTCCGTCTTTTATCAATCTATTGTCCAGCTGAATGAGTCGGTAGGCCTACCTCGGGCAGAGAGTCCCGCCTCAGCTTCTTAGTGGCTCCTTGGACCACCGGTTGCACCATGGCTTTGTCGAGCCCCTGCCTGACCCGGTCCACCTCCTCCACCCCACCCCCCTCCTGGCCCAGCAGCAGCCCGTACAACACCTGCCGGATGTACTTCGAGGGGAGGTTGGAGCTCTGTAGGTCACTGCGCTCCACCTGGGTTTGCAGTTTGTTCCGCTTGTGCACCAGTATGTCCAACACGTCACCGCTCAGGTCTCCTCTGGCCAGGGGAGCGCGGACCCAGTCGGGGACGCGGATCAACATCTCAGCAGGCAGCAACGGAACGGTCCCCTCACTGAAGAACCCCCGCAGAGTGGAGCTGGGGAGCTGGTACTCCAGCATGGCCATCCTCACCATCGCCTGCGTCTGTTGACTCATGTTGGGCATGAGTTTCATCGCAGCGGTCAAGCTGTCTTCTGCAGTATGGAAGGCTCTCAGCCACCTCAGGAGGCCCTCCAGGCCTGCGGACCAGGACGTCTCATGTTGTCTTCCAACTGGAAGGAATTTGGCCCAACGCATTTCTTTGAGGTTGATGTAGTCGTTCCCGGCCAACGAGGCGAAGACGGGCAGGAGCTGGCGGTCGATGTTGAAGAAGGTGCAGAAGTTGGACGTGGTGTATCGCTTGCAGGGGATGCCACGACTCGTCTGCACCCCGTCCCACCGGAAGTGATCCAGGTGCAGAAGCCCCCCCGGAAGGTCGAAGATGAAGAAGTCGCTGTCTGTGGACAGCACCGGGCAGCGCCACTCGCTGGCCAGGGCAGCCAGCTGGCAGTCGGCCTCTCCGAAGCACTTGACCAGCGGCACCTCCATGTCGCTCAGCGTCTGTCGGAACACCAACTTGGTGAGGGGGGGAAGGATGTTGCTCTTCCTGCCCGTCAGAGCGGCGTCATGGACCTTCTTGACCTTCGCTCTGGCCCGGTCCATGAGGGTGTCAAGTTTGATGTCACTGGTGCCCGAGCCTCCGTCCATCACCACGTATGGTTCGATTTTACAGTTGGCCAGAGTCGTGAAGAAAGCCTTGACCCTCACCTGGAAGGCCAGGTACTCCCCACCATGGTTCTGGTCCAGATTGGACAAGAAGTACAGGTGGTAGAGCAGGTTGTTACCGTCCACCACTAGCTTGCTGTCCCTGAAGTGGATGTCCGGGGAGATCTCTCTGTTGCTGTCCAGCAGTGAAGACAATCCCTTTACTCCCATGGTGACTGATAGGCCAAGCTCTAACTTCACCTATCTATAGTGACTGGATACGTTCTAACTTCTATGGTGACTGGACACACCCAGAGAGGATCCCAGCTCCTTTATACACTCACCCCTCCCACACAAGCACACACACACACACACACACACACACACACACACACACACACACACACACACACACACGCGCGCACTGGGAGTGTCTCCTCAGTTCTCTATAAGTTTCGTTTTCCAGATAAGTTTCGATTTCCAGACATTTACAAGGTATCACTTCTTCAACTCCATAACCACCGTAATAACCTGATCACATGATGCAGTGCAGCCGAATACTTATAGCCTATTGTATTGATGTATTTAGAGTGTATTGATACAGTAGCAGTAGCCCTGTAGTAGACCTATGCCTATATTATTAGATGATT
>JACYXH010000273.1:763545-771045 GCA_026745465.1 Lota lota | reverse complement strand
GATAGTCTGGAGGGTTCTGGTCCAGTTCTGGGGATAGTCTGGAGGGTTCTGGTCCAGGTCTGGTACTGACCTGAGGATAGTCTGGAGGGTTCTGGTCCAGTTCTGGGGATAGTCTGGAGGGTTCTGGTCCAGGTCTGGTACTGACCTGAGGATAGTCTGGAGGGTTCTGGTCCAGGTCTGGTACTGACCTGAGGATAGTCTGGAGGGTTCTGGTCCAGGTCTGGGGATAGTCTGGATGGTTCTGGTTCAGTTCTGGTACTGACCTGAGGATAGTCTGGAGGGTTCTGGTCCAGGTCTGGTACTGACCTGAGGATAGTCTGGAGGGTTCTGGTCTAGTTCTGGGGATAGTCTGGAGGGTTCTGGTCCAGGTCTGGTACTGACCGGAGGATAGTCTAGAGGGTTCTGGTCCAGGTCTGGTACTGACCTGAGGATAGTCTGGAGGGTTCTGGTCCAGGTCTGAGGATAGTCTGGAGGGTTCTGGTCCAGGTCTGGTACTGACCTGAGGATAGTCTGGAGGGTTCTGGTCCAGGTCTGGTACTGACCGGAGGATAGTCTAGAGGGTTCTGGTCCAGGTCTGGTACTGACCTGAGGATAGTCTGGAGGGTTCTGGTCCAGGTCTGAGGATAGTCTGGAGGGTTCTGGTCCAGGTCTGGTACTGACCTGAGGATAGTCTGGAGGGTTCTGGTCCAGGTCTGGTACTGACCTGAGGATAGTCTGGAGGGTCCGGCGGGTGAAACGAGGGGGGTGGCACTGGTGCATCCTGGTTCCAACCAAACTCTCTCACCGCCTCATACTCGTGACCGGGAGGCTCACCAGGATAGTGCATGGGATAGTGCACGAGATCTAGGAGAGGAGGCAGAGGTGAGAATGCACTGTGTTGTCTCACCAGGCCTGTGTTGTGTGGCCTGTAGTGTGTTGTCTCACCAGGCCTGTAGTGTGTTGTCTCACCAGGCCTGTGTTGTGTGGCCTGTAGTGTTTTGTCTCACCAGGCCTGTAGTGTGTTGTCTCACCAGGCCTGTGTTGTGTGGCCTGTAGTGTGTTGTCACACCAGGCCTGTAGTGTGTTGTCTCACCAGGCCTGTAGTGTGTTGTCTCACCAGGCCTGTAGTGTGTTGTCTCACCAGGCCTGTAGTGTGTTGTCTCACCAGGCCTGTGTTGTGTGGCCTGTAGTGTGTTGTCTCACCAGGTCTGTGTTGTGTGGCCTGTAGTGTGTTGTCTCACCAGGCCTGTGTTGTGTGGCCTGTAGTGTGTTGTCTCACCAGGCCTGTAGTGTGTTGTCTCACCAGGCCTGTAATGTGTTGTCTCACCAGGCCTGTAGTGTGTTGTCTCACCAGGCCTGTAGTGTGTTGTCTCACCAGGCCTGTAGTGTGTTGTCTCACCAGGCCTGTGTTGTGTGGCCTGTAGTGTGTTGTCTCACCAGGCCTGTGTTGTGTGGCCTGTAGTGTGTTGTCTCACCAGGCCTGTGTTGTGTGGCCTGTAGTGTGTTGTCTCACCAGGCCTGTAGTGTGTTGTCTCACCAGGCCTGTAGTGTGTTGTCTCACCAGGCCTGTGTTGTGTGGCCTGTAGTGTGTTGTCTCACCAGGCCTGTAGTGTGTTGTCTCACCAGCCCTGTAGTGTGTTGTCTCACCAGGCCTGTGTTGTGTGGCCTGTAGTGTGTTGTCTCACCAGGCCTGTAGTGTGTTGTCTCACCAGGCCTGTAGTGTGTTGTCTCACCAGGCCTATAGTGTGTTGTCTCACCAGGCCTGTAGTGTGTTGTCTCACCAGGCCTGTGTTGTGTGGCCTGTAGTGTGTTGTCTCACCAGTCCTGTGTTGTGTGGCCTGTAGTGTGTTGTCTCACCAGGCCTGTAGTGTGTTGTCTCACCAGGCCTGTAGTGTGTTGTCTCACCAGGCCTGTGTTGTATTGCCTGTAGTGTGTTGTCTCACCAGGCCTGTAGTGTGTTGTCTCACCAGGCCTGTAGTGTGTTGTCTCACCAGGCCTGTGTTGTGTGGCCTGTAGTGTGTTGTCTCACCAGGCCTGTGTTGTGTGGCCTGTAGTGTGTTGTCTCACCAGGCCTGTAGTGTGTTGTCTCACCAGGCCTGTAGTGTGTTGTCTCACCAGGCCTGTGTTGTGTGGCCTGTAGTGTGTTGTCTCACCAGGCCTGTAGTGTGTTGTCTCACCAGGCCTGTAGTGTGTTGTCTCACCAGGCCTGTGTTGTGTGGCCTGTAGTGTGTTGTCTCACCAGGCCTGTGTTGTGTGGCCTGTAGTGTGTTGTCTCACCAGGCCTGTGTTGTGTGGCCTGTAGTGTGTTGTCTCACCAGGCCTGTAGTGTGTTGTCTCACCAGGCCTGTAGTGTGTTGTCTCACCAGGCCTGTAGTGTGTTGTCTCACCAGGCCTGTAGTGTGTTGTCTCACCAGGCCTGTGTTGTGTGGCCTGTAGTGTGTTGTCTCACCAGGCCTGTAGTGTGTTGTCTCACCAGGCCTGTGTTGTGTGGCCTGTAGTGTGTTGTCTCACCAGGTCTGTAGTGTGTTGTCTCACCAGGCCTGTGTTGTGTGGCCTGTAGTGTGTTGCTCACCAGGCCTGTAGTGTGTTGTCTCACCAGGCCTGTAGTGTGTTGTCTCACCAGGCCTGTGTTGTGTGGCCTGTAGTGTGATGTCTCACCAGGCCTGTAGTGTGTTGTCTCACCAGGCCTGTGTTGTGTGGCCTGTAGTGTGTTGTCTCACCAGGTCTGTAGTGTGTTGTCTCACCAGGCCTGTGTTGTGTGGCCTGTAGTGTGTTGTCTCACCAGGCCTGTAGTGTGTTGTCTCACCAGGCCTGTAGTGTGTTGTCTCACCAGGCCTGTAGTGTGTTGCTCACCAGGCCTGTAGTGTGTTGCTCACCAGGCCTGTAGTGTGTTGTCTCACCAGGCCTGTAGTGTGTTGTCTCACCAGGCCTGTAGTGTGTTGTCTCACCAGGCCTGTAGTGTGTTGTCTCACCAGGCCTGTGTTGTGTGTTGTCTCACCAGGCCTGTAGTGTGTGGCCTGTAGTGTGTTGTCTCACCAGGCCTGTAGTGTGTTGTCTCACCAGGCCTGTAGTGTGTTGTCTCACCAGGCCTGTAGTGTGTTGTCTCACCAGGCCTGTAGTGTGTTGTCTCACCAGGCCTGTGAGTCTCCTCAGCGTAGGCCTGGAGTGGTGGATGATAGCCTCTTGAAGGATAATAGTTATGACTCTCCTGGAATGAGCAAAGAAAAAGAACATGAGGTTTGTATGAAGGATTTATGTCATAACTATGAGCATATTATTATATACAGTATAGTGTTATATAGTGTGTTATTATCTATCAACGCTTATAACGTCCACAGGGGGTTTAACCACTCTCATTTACGATCGTCGCATCTGCACATTTCAATATGCACACTTCATAGCTCATAGCTGGGCCCGTAAACCCTCCCAGCAACCTTCTCTCGCACCACTGCCTCGGACCACCCAATGCCAGTTCCACCAGCAACAACAACAACAACAACAACAACAACAACAACAACAACGAGAGAGCACATCCCCACGGCGTCGCCCTCCTGTCTAACGGGCCGCTTACCGCAGCGTGACACACACACACACACACAGCACTCGCCTTTGTTCTGCGCTTCACTTGAAATGGGGGGGGTGGGGGGGGGGGGGGTTGGCTTATTTCTACCAATGTGAATCAATATCTGGGATGAAGACGCCAGCGGTCATCTGGTCATCAGAGAGTCTTTGTTGCACTTGGGTTTCATTAGGGCTAGTACGATTTAAAAACTCATCTGTTAACACATAAGGGCCAACACGCTCACAGCCGTCTCAGCCTGTTTACAAGATCGCCGACATTGATGTGCTCCAGGTTCCAGGTTCCAGGTTCCAGGTCTGTACCCCCACCATGGTCTCATTATGGCGGACGGGCGGAGACCCAGTGATCATGGTTCACGTTACGTTGTTCAATAACACAAAGTTAAGGTCTAGGACTCTTACAATCCCAAGAAACGTTGGCACGGCGCGGCAGCGTACAACGAATCCACGAGATATTCTGTCCTGACGACGACGTAGATCTCGTCAATCCAGATCCATCTAGATAATGTGGGTGGCCTAAACCCCCTGTGGAGGTGGTTGAGACAGCGGTGGTCTACATCTCTCAGGCAAACCGTTCCCGCCAGTTTAGACTGAGGGAAATCTCTCTTCCCATCTCGATCTCACAACCTCAACTTCGCCAACCCTCAATTCGTGAGTTGAAGAGTGATTGTTAAACGCTTCACACACACAAGGCCTCTGTCGCAACGTGAAACATCTCTGACCAAAGTTTCACATAAAGTGAAGCAAAATAAATAAAAACAACAATCAAAACAAAGATCATGAAGTTCAAGTTCCATTTTAAATCCATAAGGTTTACTCCATGGGGGGGGGGGGGGGGGGCCCACCACCACTCCCCCCCCCCCACCACCACTCCCCCCACCACGGCCCTTTCTAACACCAGACCTGCCAACACAGAAGAGCCAACCTTTCATTAAATCCTTCCTCTCCAGCACTCTGTCCAGACACAACTCACACAACATTTTCCTTCAAGATTAAAATCCTTGTTGGCCTTTTACAAAGCACAAAATGATGACTTGACAGTGACTGGGCTGCAAAGCGAATGCTAAGAGGGAGGTATTGATCCATGTAACTTTTTCAGAGTTTTTCAATCTGTTAATCCTTCCTCTTCTTGCTAGGCCTACATCCTCCATTTGTTAGGCCCACATCCTCCATTTGTTAGGCCCACATCCTCCATTTGTTAGGCCCATATCCTCTACTTTTTAGGTCCATATCTTCTGCTTTTTAGGCTTACGTCCCCCACTAGTTAGGCCTACGTCCTCCACTAGTTAGGCCTACGTCCCCCACTAGTTAGGCCTACATCCTCCACTAGTTAGGCCTACGTCCTCCACTAGTTAGGCCTACGTCCTCCACTAGTTAGGCCTACGTCATCCACTAGTTAGGCCTACGTCCCCCACTAGTTAGGCTTACATCCTCCACTAGTTAGGCCTACATCCTCCACTAGTTAGGCCCACATCATCCACTAGTTAGGCCTACGTCCCCCACTAGTTAGGCCTACATCCTCCACTAGTTAGGCCTACATCCTCCACTAGTTAGGCCTATGTCCTCCACTAGTTAGGCCTACGTCATCCACTAGTTAGGCCTATGTCCCCCACTAGTTAGGCATATATCCCCCACTAGTTAGGCCTACATCCTCCACTAGTTAGGCCTACGTCCTCCACTAGTTAGGCCTACGTCATCCACTAGTTAGGCCTATGTCATCCATTAGTTAGGCCTACGTCATCCACTAGTTAGGCCTATGTCCCCTACTAGTTAGGCCTATGTCCCCCACTAGTTAGGCCTACGTCATCCACTAGTTAGGCCTACATCCTCCACTAGTTAGGCCTACGTCCCCCACTAGTTAGGCCTACGTCATCCACTAGTTAGGCCTACATCCTCCACTAGTTAGGCCTACGTCCCCCACTAGTTAGGCCTACGTCATCCACTAGTTAGGCCTACATCCTCCACTAGTTAGGGGTCCACACACTGCATCTGCTGGGACCCCCCCCCCCCCCACTCCATTGTCTGTGTTTTGACACGTTGTCCTCTCCTCAGTTCCACTGTGTACTGTGTTGTCGTCGGCTGCTCCGGTCTCACCGCGCCGTAGCTCTCGTACACGTTGCTCTGGGTTTCTGATCCCGAGTCGGCGATGAGCGTCCGCTGGGCGGCTGCGTTGATCTTCTCCCTGCTCTCGTAGCGCCCGGAGCTGGCCCCCGCGGAGAGCCCGGACCTGCAGGGAGGGGGTCAGCCGTGAGCTCATTCACATCACCGCATTCCTCATCATTCCTCCAGCCCTTCCTCCTTTTTACACTTCTACTTTCCTTTTCCTTTTCCTCGCTTCGTTCATTTGCTGCCACACACCCACCTCGACAAATCATGGTCCAAAACAACAGACGCAATGCAATAATGTAGTACAGATCTATGTTACCCTGTTCTATGTCTTCAGGTAAGACTTTACTAATATATTATTATACATAATGTAGTACAGATCTATGTTACCCTGTTCTATGTCTTCAGGTAAGACTTTACTAATATAATATTATACATAATGTAGTACAGATCTATGTTACCCTGTTCTGTGTCTTCAGGTAATACATTACTAATATTATATTATACCTAATGTAGTGCAGATCTATGTTACCCTGTTCTGTGTCTTCAGGTAATACATTACTAATATAATATTATACATAATGTAGTACAGATCTATGTTAACCTGCTCAATGTCTTCAGGTAATACATTACTAATATTATATCATACATAATGTAGTACAGATCTATGTTATGCCGTTTCTACGTCTTCAGGTAATATAATACCAATATCATATCATACATTATGCATGATATGGGCTTTAGGGTCTGGCTCAGCCCTGGGCTTTAGGGTCTGGTTCAGCCCTGGGGTTTCGGGTCTGGCTCAGGCCTGGGCTTTAGGGTCTGGCTCAGCCCTGGGGTTTAGGGTCTGGCTCAGCCCTGGGCTTTAGGGTCTGGCTCAGCCCTGGGCTTTCGGGTCTGGCTCAGCCCTGGGCTTTAGGGTCTGGCTCAGCCCTGGGCTTTTGCGTCTGGCTCATCCGTCACGTTACGATGTGTTCATCAGTTCTCCAGCAGAACATTGACTCACCCCGCCTCCTCGCTCTTCTTCTCATCCAACACACTGCTCTGGTCCGACATTCTGCTTCTCCCTGGAGGACACACAGGACCAGGGACCAGGGACCAGGAACCAGGGATAAAGAACCAGTGACCAGGAACCAGGAACCAGGCACCAGGGAGCAGGAACCAGGAACCAGGAACCAGGGAGCAGGGATAATAAACCAGGGACCAGGAACCAGACACCAGAGACCAGGGGTAATGAACCAGGGACCAGGAACCAGGCACCAGGAACCAGGAACCAGGAATCAAGGACCAGAGAGAAAGACCGTCAGAACCGTAAGTTCAGAGTCTCCGATTTAGAGACGGGGGAGAACCTTCTATAAAAAGACCTTCAGCTCCACGTGTCACTCAGTAGCAACACACACAGGCACACACACAGACCCCACACACACACGCACACGCACACACACATACACACACACACACACACACACACACACACAATGGGAAGCATCCGAGATTAAACTAACAGATGAGATGCAGGGGAGACAAACAGGTGGTCTGACCATTGTGAAGGGCACATTTAAAGATGGAGGGTGAGAGTTGAGGAGCAGAAGGAGTGAGGCCAGGCAGGTTGAGGGGGGCGGGGGGGGGGGGGGGGGGGGGGGGGGGTTGGCGGTGGAAGTGAAGTGACAGGTCCTCCGAGATTCAGAGTCACCTCGTTACATTGGTCCATGGCTTGGGACAGCCCACGTACCTGTCTGGACGCGCCTCTGCTTCCGTCTCCAGCCCAAGATGCTGCCCACTGAGATGAAGGCCAGCAGCACCCCGGCCGCCGCCGCCAGCGTTGTGGTCAAGTAC
>JACYXH010000273.1:741045-756045 GCA_026745465.1 Lota lota | reverse complement strand
GTGTGTGTGTGTGAGTGCGTGTGTGTGTGTGTGTGTGTGTGTGCGTGTGTGTGTGTGTGTGTGTGTGTATGTGTGCGTGTGTGTGAGCATGTGTATGTGTGTGTGTGCGTGTGTTTGTATGCGTGTGTGTGTGTGTGCCTGTGTGTGTGTGTGCGTGTGTGTGTATGTGCGAGTGTGCGTGTGTGTGTATGTGTGTGTGTGCGTGTGTTTGTATGCGTGTGTGTGTGCCTGTGTGTTTGTGTGCGTGTGTGTGTATGTGCGAGTGTGCGTGTGTTTGTGTGAGTGTTCTACAGGTTGTTAATATTTGAAGTACAGGACATTGGAAGTGTTCCAGCAGCTGTTTGAATATGATTGAAAAGATTAGACTAAATCAGATCAATAATTGCATATGGAGGATTTCTCCCAGCAGCACGTCCAAGTTTCTGATTTGCTCTGATTCATATCATGATGGACCAGGATGATAGTCTGGGCTGGGTCTGGTACAGAAAGCATCACGTAATCTGGGGATCTCTCCATGTTGATGTGTGTTGTGTTGTTTGTGTGATGTTTGTTTTGGGTTGTGTATGATGTCTGATGTATAAGTTTGTTGTGTGGGATGTGTGTAGTGTGTTGTTTGTAAATGTGTGTGTGTGTGCATGTGTGTTTGGTTGTGTGTGGGTGTTGCGTGGTGTGTGTGTGTGTGTGTGTGTTTTGCATGGTGTGTGTGTGTGTGTGTTTTGCATGGTGTGTGTGTGTGTGTGTTTTGCATGGTGTGTGTGTGTTTTGCATGGTGTGTGTGCGTGTGTGTTTTGCATGGTGTGTGTGTGTGTGTTTTGCATGGTGTGTGTGTGTGTGTGTGTGTTTTGCATGGTGTGTGTGTGTGTGTGTGTTGGCATGGTGTGTGTATTTTGCATGGTGTGTGTGTGTGTGTGTGTGTTTTGCATGGTGTGTGTGTGTGTGTGTGTGTTTTGCATGGTGTGTGTGTGTGTGTGTGTGTGTGTGTGTGTTTTGCATGGTGTGTGTGTTTTGCATGGTGTGTGTGTGTGTGTTTTGCATGGTGTGTGTGTGTGTGTGTGTGTGTTTTGCATGGTGTGTGTGTGTGTGTGTGTGTGTTTTGCATGGTGTGTGTGTGTGTGTGTGTGTGTGTGTTTTGCATGGTGTGTGTTTTGCATGGTGTGTGTGTGTGTGTGTGTGTGTGTGTTTTGCATGGTGTGTGTGTGTGTGTGTGTGTGTGTGTGTGTGTGTGTGTGTGTGTGTGTGTGTGTGTGTGTGTGTGGGGGGGGGGGGGGGGGGGCTTACACTGGATGTCCAGGGTGATGGAGGTGGTTCTCCGGCCCTCATCGTTGGTACAATGCACCGTGTACTTGCCGGCGTGTCTGCGTGTCGCGTTCCTGATCTGCAGGGAATAATCCTCATTCCACTGGTAGAGTATATCTCGGTCTGCCAAACACAACGATGGAAATGCAGACACACAAACAAGGAACGTTGAAGTATTCACCCTGATCTCAACACATTCCCTTATTGTTACATCCCAGCACACTGGTAAAGAGAGTCCCATTCTTGGGTTTAGCTCCTCGACATTGCAGCAGTAATAGAAACAATACAAATACAACACTAATACTAGTAATATAAATATAAATAATGTGTAGTGTGTGTAAAGTGCAAAATGTGCAATGTTTGCATGTTTATGTATACACAGCTACGTCTGAGTGTGGTGTGTGTGAGTGTGTGTGTGTGTGTATGTCTGTATGTGTGTGTGTGTGTGTGTGTGTGTCTGTATGTGTGTGTGTTTGTGTGTGTCTGTATGGGTGGGTGTATTTCTGCTTTGATGCGTCCGTGCATGTGTGTGCGTGTGTGTGTGTGTCTGTATGTGTGTGTGTGTGTGTGTCTGTACGTGTGTGTGTTTGTGTGTGTGTCTGTATGTGTGTGTGTGTGTGTCTGTATGTATGTGTGTGTTTGTGTGTGTCTGTATGTGTGTGTGTGTCTGTATGTGTATGTGTGTGTGTGTGTTTCTGTGTGTCTGTATGTGTGCGTGTGTGTGTGTCTGTATGTGTATGTGTGTGTGTGTGTGTCTGTATGTGTGTATGTTTGTGTGTGTTTGTCTGTATGTGTTTGTGTGTGTGTGTATCTGTATGTGTGTGTGTGTGTCTGTATGTGTGTGTGTGTTTGTGTGTGTGTCTGTATGTGTGTGTGTGTGTGTCTGTCTGTATGTGTGTATGTGTGTGTGTGTGTCTCAGGCAGATCAATATGACCTAATGAAGAAATATTCACCATGGAACCAACTGTCCCATGGATCGTGAGTGACAGCTCCTCCTGCGGTATTGACCGGGCCTCAGCCTGCATGCCAGGTGTCGTCTCTCACAGGCGCTTTGCATACAAGATGCATGACGGTTTATACTGTTAAGGACCAGAGAAAGTAAGTCCTGAACGCCGCCGCCGCGGTGAGGTCGTGAGCGGCGTGGACGCCGAGGGAAAGCGTGCTTGCCGCTGGTTGTGTTGTACTCAGACAGCCCTGCTCATACTGCATGCATTAGAGCCATCATGAGGATCACACTGGGCAGCTTCCCACACTGGCTTACCTGCTGGCTTTTATTCAATCACAGAATGGCAGAGTGCCCAGTGCTAAGCTGCTGGCTCAGCTCAACCAGGACCTGGTTATACAGCCGTCACTTAGCTGAGACCGCCTCTGACCAGCTAACTAGGACCTGGTGATACAGCCACCTCTGACCAGCTAACTAGGACCTGGTTATGACCACCTCTGACCAGGTAACTAGGACCTGGTTATGACCACCTCTGACCAGCTAGCTAGGACCTGATTAGGATCACCTGTGACTAGCTAACTAGATCCTGGTTATGACCACCTCTGACCAGGTAACTAGAACCTGGTTATGACCACCTCTGACCAGGTCACTAGGACCTGGTTAGGATCACCTCTGACCAGGTCACTAGGACCTGGTTAGGATCACCTGTGATCAGCTAACTAGGACCTGGTTATGACCACCTCTGACCAGGTAACTAGGACCTGGTTATGACCACCTCTGACCAGGTCACTAGGACCTGGTTAGGATCACCTCTGACCAGGTCACTAGGACCTGGTTAGGATCACCTGTGATCAGCTAACTAGGACCTGGTTATGACCACCTCTGACCAGGTAACTAGGACCTGGTTAGGATCACCTCTGACCAGCTAACTATGACCTGGTTAGGATCACCTGTGATCAGCGTGTCCTGCCAGTGCTGCCAGGTGCAGGAGACCTCCTCCGGGTTTGCAGACACCAGCAGGGGAAGGACGGCCGTGTCGTCCTCAATCACCTGCACCAGTCTGGGTTGATCTGGACTGAACTCCGGTGGGTCTGGTTCAGACAGAGAACAGAGGTGAGTGCAGACATGAGTACAGAGCACAGAGATGTGTAGAGAGATGAGCACAGAGTTCAGAGATCTTAGCAGAACAACAACACATCAGGTCCTGTGGGAGAACAAACGCATTGAGCATTAAAACGTACAGTGTGACACGAAGGGAGAAACCACAGAACACTCTCAGCCCTACAGAGGAGAGGATACCAGCGAAGGAGACGAGGGGAGGGAAGAGAGGAGAGGAAACCAGCGAAGGAGACGAGGGGAGGGAAGAGAGGAGAGGATGCAGGGAACGAGACGAGGGGAGGGAAGAGAGGAGAGGAGAGGATACCAGCGAAGGAGACGAGGGGAGAGAGAAGAGGAGAGGATGCAGGGAACGAGACGAGGGGAGAGAGAAGAGGAGAGGATGCAGGGAAGGAGACGAGGGGAGAGAGAAGAGGAGAGGATGGAGGGAACGAGACGAGGGGAGAGAGAAGAGGAGAGGATGCAGGGAAGGAGACGAGGGGAGGGAAGAGAGGAGAGGATGCAGGGAACGAGACGAGGGGAGAGAGAAGAGGAGAGGATGCAGGGAAGGAGACGAGGGGAGGGAAGAGAGGAGAGGATACCAGCGAAGGAGACGAGGGGAGGGAAGAGAGGAGAGGATACCAGCGAAGGAGACGAGGGGAGGGAAGAGAGGAGAGGATGCAGGGAACGAGGGGAGGGGAGAGAGAAGAGGAGAGGATGCAGGGAAGGAGACGAGGGGAGGGAAGAGAGGAGAGGATGCAGGGAAGGAGATGAGGGGAGGGAAGAGAGGAGAGGATGCAGGGAACGAGGGGAGGGGAGAGAGAAGAGGAGAGGATGCAGGGAATGAGACGAGAGGAGGGAAGAGAGGAGAGGATGCAGGGAAGGGGACGAGGGGAGGGAAGAGAGGAGAGGATGCAGGGAAGGAGACGAGGGGAGGGAAGAGAGGAGAGGATGCAGGGAAGGAGACGAGGGGAGGGAAGAGAGGAGAGGATGCAGGGAACGAGGGGAGGGGAGAGAGAAGAGGAGAGGATGCAGGGAAGGAGACGAGGGGAGGGAAGAGAGGAGAGGATGCAGGGAAGGGGACGAGGGGAGGGAAGAGAGGAGAGGATACCAGCGAAGGAGACGAGGGGAGGGAAGAGAGGAGAGGATGCAGGGAACGAGGGGAGGGGAGAGAGAAGAGGAGAGGATGCAGGGAAGGAGACGAGGGGAGGGAAGAGAGGAGAGGATGCAGGGAAGGGGACGAGGGGAGGGAAGAGAGGAGAGGATGCAGGGAACGAGACGAGGGGAGAGAGAAGAGGAGAGGATGCAGGGAAGGAGACGAGGGGAGGGAAGAGAGGAGAGGATGCAGGGAACGAGACGAGGGGAGAGAGAAGAGGAGAGGATGCAGGGAAGGGGACGAGGGGAGGGAAGAGAGGAGAGGATGCAGGGAACGAGGGGGAGGGAGAGAAGAGGAGAGGATGCAGGGAAGGAGACGAGGGGAGGGAAGATAGGAGAGGATGCAGGGAACGAGGGGAGGGGAGAGAGAAGAGGAGAGGATGCAGGGAACGAGGGGAGGGGAGAGAGAAGAGGAGAGGATGCAGGGAAGGAGACGAGGGGAGAGAGAAGAGGAGAGGATGCAGGGAAGGAGACGAGGGGAGGGAAGAGAGGAGAGGATGCAGGGAACGAGGGGAGGGAAGAGAGGAGAGGATGCAGGGGGAGAGAGAAGAGGAGAGGATGCAGGGAAGGAGACGAGGGGAGAGAAGAGGAGAGGATGCAGGGAAGGAGACGAGGGGAGGGAAGAGAGACAGGCTGCAGGGAAGGAGACAAGGGGAGAGAGAAGAGGAGAGGGTGCAGGGAAGGAGACGAGAGACGAGGGAAGAGAGGACAGGATGCGGGGAAAGAGAGACATGTGTTTCAACAGCGAGTGACAGCGGTGTTGTCCGACGGGCGCTCCAGACAAACACACAGTGACATGCCTTCACGCTCACGCAGGCCACCAGCCTTTGAAGCAGCGTGTCGACGGCTGCGTGTGAACCAGCATCAAAGGCAAACATTGCCAGGCAGCAAAGCAGATACACAACCAGGCCACAATGGTGCTGCAAAGCTCTCTGGATTCTCCGACGCCAGCACAGTCCCACAGGAGGCAACGCAAACGCCCACACAAACCCCCGATTGATCGACAACGATGTGCATCAAGCCGGCATCCTCCTGTATCACCGTGTGAAGTGATGGGAATGATCCAAAAAAAGTATCTCTATCCTGACACCCTGAAGGAAACAAGGAAACAAGGAAAGAGAGAGAGAGAGAGAGAGAGAGAGAGCGAGAGAGGAGGTGTGTGCGTTGTGCTCACACAGCACGGTGAGGGTATGGAAGGTGCTGGCTCCCTCTGACAGCTCCGCGCTGTAGGCCTGGCACACCAGCCGCTGCTTGTTGTAGCTCGGGACCAGAGGCAGGGCCAGGGTGCTGCTCACAGACACCCCCCCAAACGCTGCCGTCTTGGGGGGCCGTTCCTCGCCCGGGAGCCTGGAGGGACACAGTCCGTCGGGGACGGGGTCTGAGTCTGAGATCCCGGTCTGATGCTGGACAGCGTTGGACAGTGTGTTGAGCAGTCGGCAGCTCACCTGAGGGCCCCCAGGGTCCAGGAGACATTGGCCTTAGGGTGACTGCTTCCAGCCAGGCACTGCAGGCCGAGGGTCTGGCCCGCCCGTAGTTTCTCCTGCTGGCCCACGATCTTTATGCTCACGGCCGGAACTGGAGGGGTCATGTATCAGATATGGATGATACATCGTAGAACATGCAGATATACATCATCACTCACGATATGCCGGCATCACATCAATCCAGCGCAACGCAGGATAAACCGGGGGGGGGGGGGTCGACGGGTGATGCTCGACCTACACAGAACCTGGAGCCGGCTCTCCGCCGAGATGACCACCCCCGCCTCGTTGTGGGCCTCACAGCGGTAGGCGGCCGTGTTGTCACTGGGCCCCAGGACAAGGGGCAGCTCCCGAGACACCCCCTTATCAAAGGGCTTCGGCCCCAGCGCTCCAGACACCGGCCGGCCGTTCTGAGGACACAGAGAGGGGAGTTTATCACGCGAATGCACACACTAATACAGACACACACATAGAAATATACACACAATTACACACGCACACACACTAATATGTACACTCACATAGAAATATACACACAATTACATGCACACTATAAATACACAGACTAACACATACACACACATAGAAATATACACACAATTACACACACACACACTAATACAGACACACACATAGAAATATACACACAATTACGTACACACACACACTAATACGTACACTCACATAGAAATATACACACAATTACATACACACTATAAATACATACACTAATACAGACACACACATAGAAATATACACACAATTACATACACACACTAATACATACACTCACATAGAAATATACACACAATTACGTACACACACACACACTAATACGTACACTCACATAGAAATATACACACAATTACATACACACTATACATACATACACTAATACAGACACACACATAGAAATATACACACAATTACATACACACACTAATACATACACTCACATATAAATATACACACAATTACATGCACACTATAAATACATACACACACATAGAAATATACACACAATTACATGCACACTATAAATACATACACTAATACATACACTCACATAGAAATATACACACAATTACATACACACTATAAATACACACACTAATACATACACTCACATAGAAATATACACACAATTACATGCACACTATAAATACACACACTAATACATACACACAGAAATATACACACAATTACATGTACACACATAAACACACTAATACATACACGCGTATAAATATACACATTAATACATAAATACGAATGTAAATTTACACACTAATACATTTACACACTATAAATATACATGCTAATGCATATACACACTACAAATATACACTCTAATACATATACACACGTATAAATATACACACTACTGCATATACACACTGATACATATGTGTGTATATATATTAGTGTGTATAGTTATGTGTGTATATGTATTACTGTCTATATTAATATGTGTGTATAAATATACACACTAATACATACATACATGTGCACACACATGCATATAAGCACACATACATATACACCCATGAACATGGGCATAAACACACAAACACAAACACACACACACACACACACACACACACCTTGTGCCAGGTGAGGGTTGCCATGGGGTTTCCTCCGGTGGAGAAGCAGAAGAGTCGGACCCTGGTCCCAGAGCGAAGGGGCCCCGGGGGAGGGGCATTCAGCCACGCCCTCAGCGGGGGGTCTGGGGAGGAACGACACGAGACGGGGCAATCACTGGAGCGGATCTAAACAGAAGCCAATCAAAAGGCGAAGCCAATCAAAAGGCGAAGCCAATCAAAAGGCGCAGCCAATCAAAAGGCGAAGCCAATCAAAAGGCGAGGCCAATCAAAAGGCGAAGCCAATCAAAAGGCGAGGCCAATCAAAAGGCGAAGCCAATCAAAAGGCGAGGCCAATCAAAAGGCGAAGCCACCGCCCATCGACTATCCGCCGTCAGCGGACACTGGATTTAACATTAATTCCGATAAAAAAAATATAATCCGTTTATTTTCCGGCACAAACACAGCAGAGGGGTTTCCATAACGACCGCGTCGTCGACCGTAGTTCGCGAGTACCACGACCCCGGGGGAACCGCCGGAGCGAGGCTCGAAGTGTTCTCGCTGAAATGAGAAAATGGGGGGGGGGGGGGGGGGGGGGGGGGGGTCACGTACAAAACACAACGAGGCTCCCCGTCACGCTCTGGGAGGAGCGGGTGCCCGGGTTGAAGGCCTCGCAGGTGAGCGGCAGTCCGTCGTCGTCCCGGGACGCCAGGCGGGTCAAGTTGGAGGTGGTGGTGAAGCCGCCGTGATCCCCCTGCGGACAGGACGCACGCGCTCCGCTCGGGCGGAGCCAAAACCAAATCAATTACGCCAAGCCACGCTGTATTGTCTTGCTGAACACAGATGGCAAATTAGCAGCTGAAATAATTGCTGTTTTCCACAGTCTCCGCTGGATAAACACATTACCAAACTCTTCCTGTTTTGCGGCGGCCATGTCTGTGCAACGGCGCAGGCTGTTAAAGCTGTAATTGCGGTGATTACGGTAAAAGCCACCGTCAGAAGAATACCAACGAGACTGGACAGAGGTGTCCATCTCTTCCCATTAGTCCTGCACCGTGTGTCAGGTAGCCCACAGCACAGCCTCCCAACACAACACACAACACAACACAACACACATTGTCTGAGATCCAATGAAAGCGTTGCCTGCTGATGAACGAAGAGCTGGTGTGTTTTTGCCTCGCCGCCATGCATCCTTTGGCTGTATTAATGAGCGCAAAGGGAACGGCCGGATGTTTCCCTTGAGGATGCTGATTCTTCGGAGAGCCCTTGCGCCACCTTTACACCAACTCACGGAGGAGGTGCTTTTCCTTTTGAACGCGAATGTTCAGAACTTACAATTTCACGTATATATATATTTTTTATTTCATTTCATTTTATTCAAGTCAATTTCAATAGCAATGAATCCTAAGCACTTTGAAAATGTCCCCAGTCCAGAGACTCCAAGGTGAGGTGAACAAGGAAGCATAACGCTCTTCATTAAACCTTTTTATTCATGGAAGGAAAATGCTCCTTTTTAATGTTGGGTTTAACTGCCTGCATGGTCAGCATCTTGGCCTCATTATGCAGCTCATATGTTGGCAGAACGTTGTTATGGCCTGTCTACTGCAAAGATATACAGTATGCTGGTGCACGGTATCCCACACACACACACAGATACACACACACACACACAGATACACACACAGAGATATACACACACACAAACACACAGATACACAAGTACAAACACATACACACAGAGATACACACACAGATCCACATACACAGATCCACACACACACACACACACACACACGCACACAGATACACACACACAAACAGATACACAGGCACAAACTCACACACGCACACACACACACACAGGCTCAAACCCGCACACACAAACACACACACACACACACAGATACACAGACGCACAACCAATTTCACTTACACACACACACACACACACACACACACACACACACAGACTCACCCACACCACAACACACACAGACAGACTGACAGACACACCCCAACACAGACAGACAGGCACACACACACAACCACCTACGCTCCAACAAAGACAGACAGAGAAGCAGAGACGCACCTCCAGCACGATGACAGCTGAGGCGTTGAGCTCCCTGGATCCCAGCCACCAGCGGATGCTCACCGGGGGGTTACTGGAGGAGGTGACACAGCTCAGGTCCACCTGGCTCCCCTCTACCGCCGTGTAGGAGCCCAGCACACTCACCTCAGCTGGCTCGACTGGAGACCGCACAGGAAGGAGTCACCACAACACAGGAAGGAGTCACCACAACACAGGAAGGAGTCATCACAACACAGGAAGGATCATGACAATACAGGAAGGATCATGAAAACACAGGAAGGAGTCATCACAACACAGGAAGGAGCCATCACAGAGAGAGAGAGAGAGAGAGAGAGAGAGAGAGAGAGAGAGAGAGAGAGAGAGAGAGAGAGATGTAAATACACACACACACACAAAAACACACCACTCTGTACTGAATGCAGATGAAATGTGTGTAGTTTTCAATATACCAGCTCATCTCCAGCTTTTCTGAACTGCTGGGTCTTCAGCACTCTGATAGGGTGAAGGTTGTCTAACTTTAGAAAGTATCGTACACTCACACTTTCTCCCTGCATGGTTAGGGTATTTTAGGCAAGGCAAGGGGCATATTTTGTTCTCTTAGATTGATTGTATTAATTAAAAACCTTTTGAAATCCTGGCTCCACAGCGGTTGGTCTGCTGAGGGAATGGATCTGTTGCTATTAGACTCTAGTTTCCCAACAGAGAAGCAGCAGGACTCCCACGCTGCTGAATATTAATTCTGTGATTGCTGAAACCCAGTTGCTACTGAGAAAGGAGAGGAACATTTCACCCATGTGTGGCCTGTCATCTAGTCACCACACTCCCTGGACGAGAGGATGCAGTCAGTATCCCAGGGAGTCGGGCTGGACATATCCCCCCATTAGCTTCATTCATGATATTAACAGAGAATTGGTGCGGCTGCATCAGAATGTGCTCCACGCTGATATGCTGTCATGTCTGCACACCATTTGTTTGTGTGTGTGTGAGTGTGTGTGTGTGTGTGTATGTGTGTATGCGTGCATGAGTGTGTGTGTGTATGCGTGCGTGTATGTGTGTTTGAGTGTGTGTGTGTGCGTGGGCGTGCGTGTATGTGTGTTTCAGTGTGTGTGTGTGTTTGAGTGTGTGAGTGTGTCTGCGTGCGTGCGTGTTTGAGTGCGTAAGTGTGTGTGTGCGTGGGCGTGCGTGCGTGTATGTGTCTTTCAGTGTGTGTGTGTTTGAGTGTGTGAGTGTGCGTCTGCGTGCGTGCGTGCGTGCGTGTGCGTGCGTGCATGTGTGTTTGAGTGCGTGTATGTTTGAGTGTGTGCGTGAGTGGGCATGCGTGCGTGCGTGCGTGTGTGAGTGTGTAGGTGATACCCACAGAGCACGGTGATCTTGCGGATGACGGAGAGGGGGGAAGCCATCACCAGGTTGAGGGTCAGACAGCTGAACTCCGCCTGGTTGTCTGCTGGCGAGACCTTGAGCTGCAGGGTGGCGCTGGAGAGGTCGCCCTCCTGGTTCTCCTGCCAGCTGGTGGACACCCTCTCTCCATTCTGGAGACACCAACACATCGTCAGCGCCCCTCAGCACCTGTGCTGCCCTGGTGGCTAGCTACTAGCGGTTAGCATGCTCAGTATGCTGCACACGCACGCTTATAGGGGCGCACGCACACGCGCACAAACACAGGTCAACGGAAACACACACACACACACACACACACACACACACACACACACAGACACACACACACAAGCACTAACAGATGAAAACTGATCGACTGACGCCCCCCCACACACACACACACCCACACACCCACACAGACGTACGCACCGAAGCAGAAATACACACACACACCCACACACACACACACGTACGCACCGAAGCAGAAATACACACACCCACCCACACACCCACACAAACACCTACACACACTCAAGGTATTGTAAGTATTAGCAGTTATTTATGGGGGGGGGGGGGGTACCTTCATCCAGTGCACCGCGGCCAGGGGGTTCCCACCCTGGGAGACACACACCAGCGTCAACACAGACCCCCCCCTCACCTCCTCTCCCTCCAGACCCCTGATCACTGGAGGCCGGGGGGGGACTGACGGGGAGAGAGAGAGAGAGAGAGAGAGAGAGAGAGAGAGAGAGAGAGAGAGAGAGAGAGAGAGAGAGAGAGAGAGAGAGAGAGAGAGAGAGAGAGAAAGATAATGTGTTTTGAGACTATACATGGTTAGGGATTGTGTGTGTGTGTGTGTGTGTGTGTGTTGAGAATATAGATGGTGTGTGTGTTTGTGTGTGTGTGTGTGTGACCTTGTGACTCTCCACATAATCAGATCTGATTAATGCAATGAGCATTATGAGAGCAGGCCACTGGCTAAGTACTAAGGCAATGTTGTATATGAATAAATTCACATACTATGAATTGATAGTACACCCCCCCCCCCCCCCCCCCCCTACTGAATAATATATAAGCAGTAAGTTAAATCAGGGAGGAATGTCTTTGTTATTGCCGCCATCAGTCTGAGCTCCATAAGCGGCCGTGTGACAGATCGCCTGCTCGCTAACGCTGTGGTGTCTGCACATGGCCGCGGCTCTGGGTCTGATGGGCTGGCCTGCTGAGCTAGGCATTAGCTGTTAGCGCACGCCGCGGCGAGGGGACGACCAAGCGCTGTCTGACGTGGAGGGAGGGTGGCCGGAGGCGCTAAAGGGTGTCGTGGTGTGAGCGTGTGGGGGCGTCGTCGGGAGGAGGGGCCTGCGGGCCCGCTACACTTGAATTAACGACGCCGAGAGCTCTGGACGCGAGAAGGAGGCGCGGGCTCTGTGGAGTCGACGGCCGATAGCAGCACCCCGCTGAGAGACAACATCACGACAGGGGAACAAGCATGCTGCATGAACACATGAGGGAGGAGGGCTCTGAATGAACACATGAGGGGAGGAGGGCTCTGAATGAACACATGAGGGGAGGAGGGCTCTGAATGAACACATGAGGGGAGGAGGGCTCTGAATGAACACATGAGGGGAGGAGGGCTTCTGAATGAACACATGAGGGGAGGAGGGCTCTGAATGAACACATGAGGGGGGGAGGGCTCTGAATGAACACATGAGGGGAGGAGGGCTCTGAATGAACACATGAGGGGAGGAGGGCTCCAAATGAACACATGAGGGGAGGAGGGCTCCAAATGAACACATGAAGGGAGGAGGGCTCTGAATGAACACATGAGGGGAGGAGGGCTCCGAATGAACACATGAGGGGGGAGGGCTCTGAATGAACACATGAGGGGGGGAGGGCTCTGAATGAACACATGAGGGGAGGAGGTCTCTGAATGAACACATGAGGGGAAGGAGGGCTCTGAATGAACACATGAGGGAGGAGGGCTCTGAATGAACACATGAGGGGAGGAGGGCTTCTGAATGAACACATGAGGGGAGGAGGGCTCTGAATGAACACATGAGGGGAGGAGGGCTCTGAATGAACACATGAGGGGAGGAGGGCTCTGAATGAACACATGAGGGGGGGAGGGCTCTGAATGAACACATGAGGGGGGGAGGGCTCTGAATGAACACATGAGGGGAGGAGGGCTCTGAATGAACACATGAGGGGAGGAGGGCTCAGAATGAACACATGAGGGGGGGAGGGCTCTGAATGAACACATGAGGGGGGGAGGGCTCTGAATGAACACATGAGGGGAGGAGGGCTCTGAATGAACACATGAGGGGAGGAGGGCTCTGAATGAACACATGAGGGGAGGAGGGCTCTGAATGAACACATGAGGGGGGGAGGGCTCTGAATGAACACATGAGGGGAGGAGGGCTCTGAATGAACACATGAGGGGAGGAGGGCTCCAAATGAACACATGAGGGGAGGAGGGCTCTGAATGAACACATGAGGGGCATTTAGTCAATAAAGATGTAGACACCAGGGCAGACCCTTTCTGAACCTCAAGGGAATTTCTCAAATCTCTTTCATAACACGAATGTTATATTGAAGGAATTTATGAATGCAGTATATCAACAACTTGGAAATAGTTTATAAATGCAGGGAAATAAATACTGTCAAAAACGATTTAGGTTGTCAAACTTTAAGTGTATAGATATATCATAATGGATACGTGTTGAGCCTGTATAGAATATAAACAGATTAGCGCAACATATTTTCCAGACTGCTAAGAAAGATCAATGAAAACCAAATCCTTTGAACCAGGTGACCCAGCAGCTGGGTGATGAGGGCTGTTCTTTGGATGTATTCTAACTGAACATGCACTAACTGTATAACACACAGGCCACTCCTAACCTCATCACAAAACAATAGATTGGCTCATAAGAATGCTGTTTCTGGAGCGTGCATATCGACCCCAGCCAAGCACTATTTATCTAAATGTAGCATCTTTCATTATTCCCGTCGCATGTTCAAATGTCAGGGAAATAAAAGCAGTGGGGAGGAGTCTGAAACCACTGAAACCACTAGATCTGCTCAGGACTAACCCTGACCCTGACCTTTCCTCAGGACTAACCCTGACCCTGACCTTTCCTCGGGACTAACCCTGAGCCTGACCTTTCCTCAGGACCAACCCTGACCCTGACCTTTCCTCGGGACTAACCCTAACCCTGACCTTTCCTCTGGACTAATCCTGACCCTGACCTTTCCTCAGGACTAACCTAACCCTTACCTTTCACTCAGGACTAACCCTGACCTTTCACTCAGGACTAACCCTGACCTTTCCTCAGGACTAACCTTTACCCTGACCTTTCCACGGGACTAACCCTAACCCTGACCTTTCCTCAGGACTAACCTAACCCTAACCTTTCCTCATGACTAACCCTAACCCTGACGTTTCCTCAGAACTAACCCTGACCTTTCCTCAGGAGTAACCCTAACCCTGACCTTTCCTCAGGACTAACCCTGACCTTTCCTCAGGACTAACCCTGACCCTGACCTTTCCTCAGGACTAACCCTAACCCTGACCTTTCCTTGGGAGGACTAACCTTTTTTGTTTTTAAGTACTGTAGATGCACTCAAAGTACTCACCCTAGTAGTATTACTCACAGTAATAACCCTATAGTACTCAGTACAAACCCTACAATATTAACCCTACTGTACTCACAGTAGTAACCCTACAGTATTAACCCTACAGTACTCACAGTACTAACCCTACTGTACTCACAGTAGTAACCCTACAGTACTAACCCTACAGTACTCACAGTACTAACCCTACAGTACTCATAGTACTAACCCTACAGTACTCACAGTACTAATCCTACAGTACTCACAGTACTAACCCTACAGTACTCATAGTACTAACCCTACAGTACTCACAGTACTAATCCTACAGTACTCACAGTACTAACCCTACAGTACTCACAGTACTAGCCCTACAGTACTCA
>JACYXH010000273.1:733545-738545 GCA_026745465.1 Lota lota | reverse complement strand
TGTGCTTGTGTGTCGTTGTGTTTGTGTGCTACTTTGGTTGTGTGTTAATGTGCTTGTGTGTCATTGTGTTTGTGTGTTAATGTGGTTGTGTTAATGTGCTTGTGTGTCATTGTGTTTGTATGTTAATGTGCTTGTGTGTCGTGTTTGTGTGTCGTTGTGTTTGTGTGTCATTGTGTTTGTGTTAACGTGGTTGTGTGTTGTTGTGTTTGTGTGTTAACGTGGTTGTGTGGCATTGTGTTTGTGTGTTAACGTGGTTGTGTGTTAATGTGGTTGTGTGTCGTGTTTGTGTGTCGTTGTGTTTGTGTGTTAATGTGGTTGTATGTCGTTGTGTTTGTGTGTTAACGTGGTTGTGTGTCGTCGTGTTTGTGTGTTAACGTGGTTGTGTGTTAATGTGATTGTGTGTCGTTGTGTTTGTGTGTTAAGGTGTTTGTGTGTTAACGTGGTTGTGTGTCGTTGTGTTTGTG
Organism: Lota lota; assembly: GCA_026745465.1. NCBI lineage: Eukaryota > Metazoa > Chordata > Actinopteri > Gadiformes > Lotidae > Lota > Lota lota. The sequence continues at coordinate 738,081 of JACYXH010000273.1, read as the reverse complement.
TGTTATTGTGGTTGTGTGTCGTTGTGTTTGTGTTAATGTGGTTGTGTGTCGTTGTGTTTGTGTGTTAACGTAGTTGTGTGTCATTGTATTTGTATGTTAATGTGGTTGTGTGTCATTGTGTTTGTGCGTTAACTTGGTTGTATGTCATTGTGTTTTTGTGTTAATTTGGTTGTGTGTCGTTGTGGTTGTGTGTCATTGTGTTTGTGTGTTAATTTGGTTGTGTGTCGTTGCGTTTGTGTTAATGTGGTTGTGTGTCGTTGTGTTAGTGTGTTAATGTGGTTGTGTGTCGTGTTTGTGTGTCGTTGTGTTTGTGTATTAATGTGGTTGTGCGTTAATGTGGTTGTGTGTCGTTGTGTTTGTGTGTTAATGTGGTTGTGTGTCGTCGTGTTTGTGTGTTAATGTGGTTGTGTGTTGATGTGGTTATGTGTTAATGTGGTTGTGTGTCGTGTTTGTGTGTCATTGTGTTTGTGTGTTAACGTGGGTGTGTTAACGTGGTTGTGTGTCGTTGTGTTTGTGTGTTAATGTGGTTGTGTGTTGATGTGGTTGTGTGTCATTGTGTTTGTGTGTCGTTGTGTTTGTGTGTTAACGTGGTTGTGTGTCGTTGTGTTTGTGTGTTAATGTGGTTGTGTGTTGATGTGGTTGTGTGTCGTTGTGTTTGTGTGTCGTTGTGTTTGTGTGTTAATGTGGTTGTGTGTCGTTGTGTTTGTGTGTTAACGTGGTTGTGTGTTGATGTGGTTGTGTGTCGTTGTGTTTGTGTGTTAATTTGGTTGTGTGTCATTGCGTTTGTGTGTTAATTTGGTTGTGTGTCATTGCGTTTGTGTGTTAACGTGGTTGTGTGTCGTTGCGTTTGTGTTTTAATGTGGTTGTGTGTCGTTGTGTTTGTGTGTTAATGTGGTTGTGTGTCGTGTTTGTGTGTCGTTGTGTTTGTGTGTTAATGTGGTTGTGCGTTAATGTGGTTGTGTGTCGTTGTGTTTGTGTGTTAATGTGGTTGTGTGTCGTCGTGTTTGTGTGTTAACGTGGTTGTGTGTTGATGTGGTTGTGTGTTAATGTGGTTGTGTGTCGTGTTTGTGTGTCGTTGTGTTTGTGTGTTAACGTGGTTGTGTGTTAATGTGGTTGTGTCGTTGTGTTTGTGTGTTAATGTGGTTGTGTGTTTATGTGGTTGTGTGTCGTGTTTGTGTGTCGTTGTGTTCATGTGTTAGAGAAATAGAGATGGATCAGAGAAACGGGCCAACCGTGCAGCAGATACAGCAAATACATTATTGTACATTACATTGCACACATCTATTTTCAACATATTATATATACTTTCCCTTATATATCCCTTATGCTATAGTCATTGCACGCACAGTAACCTAAAGCCCACATTTCAAGTGCCTGCACGTTTCTTCTCTAATAAAAGTGAATCTACCTAGAGCTGGATTAGCCTAGACTGTATTACAGTGAACTACGCACGGCTCACCTTTATAAAGCTGTATTTGGGCCTCTGGTTTGGCATCAGGGGCAACGCAGACCACCGTATACCTCTTCCCGGCCACCCAGGTCTCGGCCAGGTCCGTCTCAAAGTAGGGCTTGGAAGGGGGTACTGCATTAAAAACAACATCTGCTGTAACTACAGAGTACATTGCGACACAGCCATTGAGTTTGTTCTGATAGCTTCTGGGTAAGAGATGCTCGCAGCTGGAGAGTGATATCATGTGGGAGGTGTAGATGTCAGATTGTGAGTGATGAACTGTCTGGGTTTGTGATGGGCAGTGGAGAATGACAGATTATAAACAAGTGTACGGTGGGAAAACGATGAAGAGAAAACAAAGCCTGCACTAATCTATCCTAAACACATGTCTTCTACGATCACGCTGGAAAATGGAGTAGGCCTACTCCCCAAGACTGATCAAAGGCAGGTCTTCATTTGACCGTAAATCAGAAAATAGAAATATAGATGGAAGTAAATAAATAAATAAAAAGGCCTTTGCTCAGGGAAGCAAAACATTCCTTGGCAGGGAATTTAAACGCTGTCAAAAACTGATCATCAAAGAGATTTCAGGAAATCCCTTCTTCACTGAGATTTTTTAAATAATCCATGCACGTTTCATCAAACTTAATGGAGGACAGACTTATTTAAAGATCTCAGAGGCCTGGATGTCGTCAGCAGTCATTTTCAATAATATGTCAAGTCTCGGTAAGTGGGCGACAACGCAGAGCTAGGTCGAGAAAGCAGAGCGAGGCTGAGAATGCACAACTGCGTTGAGACTGAGAAAGCGGAGCGACGTTAAAGTATCCAAACAAAAGAATTCCACCCATTTTTTAAGTAGCTCGCCAGGTTTGGCACCAGGTCTGCCTACCCGTGCAGTCAAGACTCCGGTCCTGCGCAATGACTGCACGGGCAGACTGCGCGCAGGTAGGCGGGTGTGCAAGTAGACAGACAGGTAGGCTTTGCACTCTTATTACAGGCCAACAACTATGACAAAATGCTTCTAATATAAATTGCCTGTCGTAGCTTTAAGAATGCAGAGCTAAAGGCTGGGATTTATTTTCTGCACAAAAACCGCAAAGCCTGCTTGGATTTTTAAAGGTTGAAAACAGAAACAAAGTAGGAAACTAAGACGTATGTTTAAGAGTAATGCAGGTGTTTGACAGAGATGAACTGAAATGTAGAACACTCGATTTTAGACTGGGGGGCAACAAAAAATAAATCATGGGGAGTTTGAAAGGCAAAAAAGACACAAAGATCTGGTTATCTTTGTTAATAAACCTCTTCAGCACATCCACCCGCTGGATGTAAAACTCGATTTTGCAACATCTGCTACAAATGCTGTCATATGCTATCATAATTACACTCAATTAGCGTCACGCACACAGACCCAAGGCTCGTGTTACGGCCCGCAGTCCACCAGTAGGAGGAGCTGTTGCCCAGCGTGGCCCAGTGCCCCCTGCCCGCTACTGAGCCAGATGAGATGTGGCTGCAGCTTCAAACTGATTTAAAGGAAGCAATTGAATGTGTGTGGACTGTGATGGGTTACCCAGAGATCTGCAGAGGCGCACCCTACAATAATGAGATGCCCCCGCCCTCCGCCTCCACCCACACCCACCACCCTCCCACCCTCGCCCAGACGGCCACTACACCACACATCTATTGGCCCTAAATCTACGCTTGTCCCACTCAATTCACATAGCCACGTCACTTGTTGTGCGTGAGGAATGTCTGCTGATCTAACAAATGTCCTCCACTAAGATTAAGGATATGGTCAAAATGAGGCCCGGGGATGTGATCAATTTTATTTTTTTAATTTATTTTTGCTTCAGTCTCATGCTTGCCTCCTTTAACTATCTCCTGCTCACTCAATTCACTCTCCCCCCCCTCCCCCCCCCCCCCCCCCCCCCCCCCCCCAGCCTCATGGTTATCACTGTTGACCAGGGTGGGGTAAGGAGGAGAGGAGAGGAGAGGAGAGGAGAGGACAGGACAGGACAGGACAGGAGAGGACAGGACAGGACAGGAGAGGACAGGACAGGAGAGGACAGGACAGGACAGGACAGGAGAGAGGAGAGGAGAAGAGGACCATGGCCATGTTATTAGGTAGGAGTGTGGGTTAGGTAGATGGCTGGTTAGGTAGGAAGGTAGGTTAGTTAGGAAGGTAGGTTAGTTAGGTAGGAGGCTGGTTAGGTAGGAAGGTAGGTTAGTTAGGTAGGAAGGTAGGTTAGGTAGGAGGCTGGTTAGGTAAGTAGGAGGCTAGTTAGGTAGGAGGCTGGTTAGGTAGGAAGGTAGGTTAGTTAGGTAGGAGGCTGGTTAGGTAGGAAGGTAGGTTAGTTAGGTAGGAGGCTGGTTAGGTAGGAGGCTGGTTAGGTAGGAGGCTGGTTAGGTAGGAAGGTAGGTTAGTTAGGTAGGAGGCTGGTTGGGTAGGAAGGTAGGTTAGTTAGGTAGGAGGATGGTTAGGTAGGAAGGTAGGTTAGTTAGGTAGACGGCTGGTTAGGTAGGAGGTTGGTTAGGTAGGTTAGTTAGGTAGGAGGCTGGTTAGGTAGCAGGCTGGTTAGGTAGGTTAGTTAGGTAGGAGGCTGGTTAGGTAGGAGGCTGGTTACGTGTTCATCACGTCTACTCAGCCTTGTGGTTTTAATCAGTAATTCCCTGTTCTGCTCTAATTAAAATCGACATACACACACTCATGTGCGGCCACCATCACATCTGTGTTCCTAGTTTCCAGTCCCCTCTCTTCATCTCTCTCCATCTCTCTCCTCTCTTCATCTCCCTCCTCTCTCATCTCTCTTCAGAGGCCCCGTCCCTTCCTAGCTGAGTGTCGAGGTGTCCTAACCCAAGACACCGAACCCCGACTGAGTGGCCACTGGTCTGAAAAGCTCTCTATATGACCGCAGTCCATTGACCACGCATGTTCCTTCATCTCTGTTCATCTCTCTCCTCTCCGCAGACCAAGGCACACGCTGACCATCTACCACCCTCAGCACAAACACACAACGTTGAGAGACACACACACACTAATGCATACCACACATGGATTGACTGAGACACACACACACGCATGCACACAC
>JACYXH010000273.1:716045-728545 GCA_026745465.1 Lota lota | reverse complement strand
GTATGCCGGTGTGCTGGTTGTTGTGCGACGCTTCTCGCGGTACGACGGTGACACGTGGCTGATCGGTAACAGATGCTCTAGTCTTACTCAGAATTCCCTGCTAATTGCCAATTACTTTTTATAGACTCTGGTGCAGATACTGCAACACACTTGCACCACACTTTATTCCCCACCACGTTTCACCCATGCTCTTAAACGCTGAAGTTGAAATTGTAATTTTTGTCCCTACTTGTGCGCGCCACAAAGGAGCGGTTTGAGAGTGTTTTTGTGTTGTGAGTCACCTGGTCTGTCCACTAACAACAGGAAGGTCTTTTTCACTCACTGTGGGTCTAACAGGTGTCTCTGATAACATGTTGTATCCATGGTGACAACAAGGCCACCCTTCGGGGATCAAAATGTCCTCTATAGTGTCACCTGATTTAACAGGTCACCTGACTAACACAGCAACATGAAGAACAATGGCTGGTGACCCTGGATGAGTTTCCCCTGTCACTATCAGGGTTAGGAGATTGTTTGATCTATATTAGGGTTAGGAGATTGTTTGATCTTTATCGGGGTTAGGAGATTGTTTGATCAATATTAGGTTCAGGATTAGGAGATTGTTTGATCTTTATTAGGGTTAGGATATTGTTTGATCAATATTAGGTTCAGGGTTAGGAGATTGTTTTATCTATATTCGGGATAGGAGTTTGTTTGATCAATATTAGGTTCAGGGTTAGGATATTGTTTGATCTTTATCAGGGTTATGAGATTGTTTGATCTTTATTAGGGTTAGGAGATTGTTTGATCTTTATCAGGGTTAGGACATTGTTTGATCTTTATCAGGGTTAGGAAATTGTTTGATCTTTATCAGGGTTAGGAGATTGTTTGATCAATATTAGGTTCAGGGTTAGGACATTGTTTGATCTTTATCAGGGTTAGGAGATTGTTTGATCTTTATCAGGGTTAGGAGATTGTTTGATCTTTATGAGGGTTAGGAGATTGTTTGATCTTTATCAGGGTTAGGAGATTGTTTGATCTTTATCAGGGTTAGGAGATTGTTTGATCTTTATCAGGGTTAGGAGATTGTTTGATCTTTATCAGGGTTATGAGATTGTTTGATCTTTATCAGGGTTAGGAGATTGTTTGATCTTTATCAGGGTTAGGAGATTGTTTGATCTTTATCAGGGTTAGGACATTGTTTGATCTTTATCAGGGTTAGGAGATTGTTTGATCTTTATCAGGGTTAGGAGATTGTTTGATCTTTATCAGGGTTAGGACATTGTTTGATCTTTATCAGGGTTAGGAGATTGTTTGATCTTTATCATGGTTAGGAGATTGTTTGATCAATATTAGGTTCAGGGTTAGGACATTGTTTGATCTTTATCAGAGTTAGGAGATTGTTTGATCTTTATCAGGGTTAGGATTGTTTGATCTTTATCAGGGTTAGGAGATTGTTTGATCTTTATCAGGGTTAGGAGATTGTTTGATCATACTTCTCTACCTTCCTGAGCTTCTCCTCCCCCTCCCCCCAACCCGTCACTCCAACAAGTGTCATCCTATCCCTGGGGGCCATCTCCACGCCCGCCTCGTATCCTCCCCCCTCCAGGTAGGCTCACCTCTGTTGGGGTTCCCCAGCATGCTGTAGCGTGGGAACCCCGGCAGGCTCCTCTGAGGCCCCAGGAGCAGGCCGTCCTTCACCCACTGCACGGCGCCGGAGGCCCTCAGGACCCCGCAGCGCAGCACTGCCGTGGACCCCATGCGCACCGTCTGGTTCCGGGGCTCCACCAAGAAGGACTGCTGCGCCCTGACGTAGCCTGGAGCCGTGGGCGAGAGGGTGTGGGTGTGTATGAGTGTGTGTGAGTGTGCATGTGTGTGTTTGTGTATGTGTGTGTGCATGTGTGAGTGTATGTGTGTATGTGTGTGTATGTGTGTGCATGGGAGTGTGTGTGTGTGTGTGTGTGTGTGTGAGAATGTGTGAGTGTGTGTGTGCGTGCGTGGGTGTGTATGTGTGTGTGTGTATGTGGGTGTGTGTGTAAAACAAAACATAAAACAAAATGAAGGGTGGTCTTGTGGGTGAGCAGGAATGCAGGAGTTGATGATGAGGATGATGATGATGATGACGACGGTACATTGGGCGCTTGCTAGGGCGTGAAGAAAGAGACAAAGAGAGCTGCGAGGGACGAAGAATCAAAGGGAAACAGGAAAAAGGGCAGCGAGGACAGGAGGGGGAACGTCAACACGAGCCCGGGGGAATAGGTCACACGGTGCTTTGTTTAGGCTCGCTCTCCATTGTGTCTGGCCGCAGTCATTATCCCGCCATATGCCTTATTGACGGGGAACCCGGAGTGATACGGCCTGGAATTGAGTCAATAAGGTAATTACCGGGAACTAAATTCCCCCTCGGCCCGCGGAGGTGGAGCTCATGGGTGTGGAAGGAGCAACAGGAGGCCATCTTGGATCTACCTCACTTTGGCTTTACTTCATGCTGCTGTCCTCCGGGGGGGGGGGGGGGGGGGGAAGGGGGGGACGACGACTCTGATCCATACTCTAATCTCTAATCCATCTATTCTAATGCCTTTATTAATCACACGCGGCTCATGCATCCCTGGCCGTGGGGTGCTGTGACACACGGAGGCTGAAGACCACCCACGGTCCTCTCCCAGCAGGACCAGGGTTATGAAGCGGTTATTCGTAGCGGGTTTGTGGGATAAAGAATTCAAGTCGATTGAGCCAAGGGCAACTGTTTAGGGCTAATTAGTACCTCATAGCTTAACTTTAATCTCACATAAACAACGCCCCACGGGGCGGGAGAGAGAGCGAACTGTTGGCTGGCTGTTTGAATGCTGACCTTCACTGCCCAACTTGGTTGCGCCTCGCATGCTCTGTTGGGTCTGAAAACAAGACTGAGAGGCAGAGGCTCACAGCGAGCCTGGACCACTCACCCCACGGCGAGGTGAAGGGCAAGGTTTGCTATTAAAGAGAATGCATACCAACAAGGACAACACAAAGGGGGATTTGCACATGGTTAACACTGGGGAACCCCCTTCCCGGTGATGCAGTGAGTACGCTGCTGTTGTGCTGGCGTGACTTCTAAATGCAGACACTCGGGACAGTTCAGACCCGACACTGCGGTTAACCTGCGTCACGCTTTCCTCATCAACTTGTTTGCATGAAATGATCGATTTTGCCCGTTGGACACAGAATGCTCCTGACCGTCGTCTGCTAAACTGAAAGTGTCTAAAGCAGGGTGAGGTATGCTTTAAAAAAATAGAATTTCCAATTGGAGAAAAGACAGAATTGAACTGGGTGAAATATGCACGGACTGAAGGACACATGATCATCTGGAAAAACAATTAAGCACAAGTAATTATGAATTATTAATTATTAATAGTTCATTAGTAGCCTAGCTGCTATAGAGGTACCTTAGCGCCGTGAGTGAAATACAGTGCAGCGGGAAATGTTGAAGCCAATGGGAAACAGGATGCAAGATAGTACTGCTTAGTAATATAGTAATAGTTAGAGAGTAGTATATCCTGCATAAATAACAGGGTGCAAGATAGTACTGCTTAGTAATATAGTAATAGTTAGAGAGTAGTATATCCTGCATGAATAACAGCCATGAATAACAGGGTGTAAGATAGTACTGCTTAGTAATATAGTAATAGTTAGAGAGTAGTATATCCTGCATGAATAACAGCCATGAATAACAGGGTGTAAGATAGTACTGCTTAGTAATATAGTAATAGTTAGAGAGTAGTATATCCTGCATGAATACCAGGATGTAAGATAGTACTGCTTAGTAATACAGTAATAGTTAGAGAGTAGTATATCCTGCATGAATAACAGGATGTAAGATAGTACTGCTTAGTAATATAGTAATAGTTAGAGAGTAGTATATCCTGCATGAATAACAGCCATGAATAACAGGGTGTAAGATAGTACTGCTTAGTAATATAGTAATAGTTAGAGAGTAGTATATCCTACATGAATAACAGGATGTAAGATAGTACTGCTTAGTAATATAGTAATAGTTAGAGAGTAGTATATCCTGCATGAATAACAGCCATGAATAACAGGGTGTAAGATAGTACTGCTTAGTAATATAGTAGAGAGTAGGATATCCTGCATGAATAACAGTAACCCTTGTCTCGATAATGACCAGAGTCTTACCCCATGGTAGGATGAACAGCAGTGTTAGGGGCAGTAAGAGGATCTGTGTGGACCAGAAGTCCATCCCAACTCCAACCCAGCGATGCTCTACTGTCGGGGAACACTGTGTACACAAGACATAGTCTGTATGGATTCTGTATATCATATATTATGTATGCCGTATACATTAATGCATGATTCAATAGTTATTCTCAACCTCATTGGGCGATGATAAAGTACAACGAATCGTGGGATGTCAATGAAATGAGAATTGATGTTTTGTATAGATTAATAAATAAATAAACTATACATTGCTTCATCTCATTTCAAAACAAGACATTGAATTTAGGATGCTTGCTTGAGGGAAAGGCTTTTAAAGGCTCTGAGGAGGCCAACCATGAAGTTATCCAGGCAAACAAATAGAGCAATTTACCAGAACAACAATAACCGAAAACCACAAAGTTATCCTGGCACCCAAATATACCAATATAGCAGAACAACAACAACCCAAAATAAGACTGCATGGAGCCATTAATATCAACTGATAAGCAAATGGATAATGAACCATTAGACCAACTGTTACAGGAGGAAATATTGATAGACCGTGGGCGGCTCGATGGATCCGTCCTCATTAAAAACCCGTATTATTACATATATTATGTTATTTATTTTTTGTCTAAGAGATGCCTGCTGTGCATTTTAAATAACTGCGTAATCACTTCAATTTATCTACTGCTGCAGTGGAACAAATAATAGCAATTTAACTTAATTGAAAACGAAATATTTTCTCATCTGGATAAACAAAATGAATCGAACGCAAACAGTTCTCAGTTCGTCTATTATTTGCACTCCAACAGGCATTGATAAGAATTAACTCACACTCAATTATTTCTTGCTCTCAGAAACATTTATGTATTTCAGAGGCTCAGCCGTAGGCTCTGAACACACAAGGGCGTTTCTTTTCTGCTGCTAAGTAGCTCATCTTTTCCAATGCCATGTGAGTGCACACACACACACACACACACACACACACACACACACACACATATACACGCAAACACACACACATATACACATATACACACACACACACTCACACACATACACATACACATACACACACACACATATACACGCACACACACACACACACACACACACACACACACACACACACATATACGCATACACACACACACACACACACACATTACCCTAACTAAAAGTGATGGTGCTAAATGCAATGAATACGATTATGATTATTGTCAGGATTACGACGGTTCTTTCTTTTTTGTCGTTTTGTTATTTTATTACGGAGTGCAGCCTGCCAAGCAGTATGGAACACAAGCCTGGCCTGAGTACCTCTGATCTACGCTGTGGGCTCTTAAAGATGGACTAGTGATTGGCCGACCCAGGCTGCAGCTGGTTGCATGACTCAGCCTTTTTCTTAGGGAACCTTTAATGAGACCTCCGCCCCAAAACACCCGCCTTAATTACTTCACAACTACGGCCAGCTACGACCACGTTTCATTGGCTGACTCACAGCTCCGTGTATATTTTTCTTAGCATCCCGGTATTTGGGGTGGGTTTGGGGTCAGAGGTCGCGGGAGTGTAAAAGGAAAACAGTGGAAGCCCAGCATTACACTCTCCTGTCCCCCTCCCACTGCCACAGGCCTCCCGACCTTGTCCTCCTCCAGCGCTGTACACATGCAAATGACCGAGGTTGATTTAAAATGTGATTCAAGCCCGCCATTCTCTCTTCAAGGGCAGTGAAGGAGCGGAAGCATCGAGCGTGACCCCACAGGTAGATTTTAATGGCTTCTTTCATAACTTCATCAAACGACTCAATACACTCAATCCTGGACCAATTTGATGCAAAGCTCCATGAAAACAACCCCCCCCCCCCCCCCCCCCCCCCCACTGTCCTACAGCATAACTACCCTCCCTCACTGTCCTACAGCATAACTACCCCCCTCCCCCACTGTCCTACAGCATAACTACCCCCCCCACTGTCCTACAGCATAACTACCCCCCCCCCCCACTGTCCTACAGCATAACTACCCTCCCTCACTGTCCTACAGCATAACTACCCCCCTCCCCACTGTCCTACAGCATAACTACCCCCCCTCCCCCACTGTCCTACAGCATAACTATCCCCCTCCCCCACTGTCCTACAGCATAACTACCCCCCCCCCACTGTCCTACAGCATAACTACCCTCCCCCCACTGTCCTACAGCATAACTACCCTCCCCTCACTGTCCTACAGCATAACTACCCCCCCCCCACTGTCCTACAGCATAACTACCCCCCTCTCTCACTGTCCTACAGCATAACTACCCCCCTCCCCCACTGTCCTACAGCATAACTACCCCCCCTCCCCTCACTGTCCTACAGCATAACTACCCTCCTCCCTCACTGTCCTACAGCATAACTACCCCCCTCCCCTCACTGTCCTACAGCATAACTACTCCCCTCACTGCCCTACAGCATAACTACCCCCCTCCCCTCACTGTCCTACAGCATAACTACTCCCCTCACTGCCCTACAGCATAACTACCCCCCTCCCCTCACTGTCCTACAGCATAACTACCCTCCCTCACTGTCCTACAGCATAACTACCCCCCTCTCACACTGTCCTACAGCATAACTACCCCCCTGCCTCACTGTCCTACAACATAACTACCCCCCACTAATAGCGATATATAATAGCCCTCTTCCAGATCCCCGCTTCCAGCAACATAATTAGTCAGAACAAATATGAAGCGAAGCAAGAGAAACCAAAGGAAAGTTCCCCCGTGTGTGAGCTCGTCTGCCATCACGCTTCTGATCGGTAAATGGGATTTGTGAGGCGACACCGGTCGCCACCAGTCACCGGATTACTGATCACCTGTACCAGTAGATGGACACCAGCCACAGCCAATCCTAGATCCACACAACGAGAGCTCTCTGACTGTTGTCTGGTATACTGAGGTCCTCCATGCCCGACCTTTCACGTACCACCACGTATACAAACGGTGTGAAATATACACACATTCAGGTGCTTAGCAAAGAGTCCCAGAACCCCTGTACACAATGGTTACGCAAGAAGGCCTTGGCCAGTGGGGAACAGTGTAGAGAAAAAGTCAGCAGCGCTCCTTAGACTGCCAGTGTGTTCATTCAGCAAACACAAAGCAACATAAAACCTCATGGAAAACATTACAATGGAAACCATATGATGGAATGCATAAAGCCACCTTATTTCTTTAATTATAACAAACCTTAATATTATATTTACTGAAGAATATTTTAAATATATATACTTTAAATTATCAATATTATATTTTCTATAGTTGTAAATTTGTCTATCCACACATTCCACCAGTTGTACGTGTATCACAGGTTGAAAAACACTGCTCTCTGAAACACACGCACACACACACACGCGCACACACACACACACACGCACACACAATCCCGCAGAGGATGTTGAGAGAGGAAAAAAGTTTCTTTCAAGCTTCCATCAACTCAAGCTTCTCCACACATCTTTCAGCCAGGAGCGCAGAGAGAGCGAGAGCAAGAGAGCGAGAACGAGAGAGAGAGCGCGAAAGAGAGAGAGAGAGAGCGAGAACGAGAGAGAGTGAGAGAGAGAGGGAGAGAGAGAGAGAGGGAAAGAGAGACAGGTTGCCACATAGAAAAGTCAGAGGGTTAGCATGAGAGACGGATTAGCATGGGAGAGGGAGACGTCCTCACTGCTCACCTGTTAATGCCTCCTGCTTCTTCCTGATCCACTGATGGCTCCTCTGAACAGCAAGCTGCCGAGATGTTATGGAATACCACTGGGACGCCCCCCAACTTTCACTCCTTCTTCTGGAGAGAGAGAGAGAGACAGAGATGAGAGAGAGAGAGAACGAGAGAGAGTGAGAGCGAGAGAGAGAGAGTTTCACAGAAAGAGAGAGAGAGAGAGTTTCACACAGAGAGAGAGAGAGAAAGTGACAGAGAGAGAGAGAGAAAGAGAGAGTGAAAGCGAGAGAGAGAGAGAGTTTTACAGAGAGAGAGAGTGACAGAGAGAGAGACCTTTTGGGATGACAAGTGACAGAAAGATGTCACATAGCTGTTTGAGGAGCAGCTCTACAATTCTAATGCAACAGTACAGTTACACTATTTCTAAAGCTACAACACTTTCTCCAATAAATATTCTCCCATCCCAGTACAATTTTACAATCTCAGGTGTAATTGATCAAAACAGGGCAATAATAACACAGCAAGATGATAACGCCATTAATATAGCATCATAACAACAATAATAATTGCATATATATATATTTTTTTTTTTACACATCAGTCCTTGGGGTCTTTGCATTCGAACACCCAGCAATATTGAAACGTAAGCGATGTGGTCAGAGACGCGAACGTAGCTGGACGTAGCCTGACGTAGCCTGACGTAACCAGACGTAGCTGGACATAGCCTGACGTAGCTGGACGTAGCCTGACGTAGCTGGACGTAGCCTGACGTAGCCTGACGTAGCCTGACGTAGCTGGACGTAGCCTGACGTAGCTGGACGTAGCCTGACGTAGCCTGACGTAACCTGACGTAGCTGGACGTAGCCTGACGTAGCCTGACGTAGCCTGACGTAGCTGGACGTAGCCTGACGTAGCTGGACGTAGCTTGGCTGAGGAGCAGCGCTTGGCCAGCACGGAGCATAAAGTGCCACCATTTAGGGCTGGCTCACGTGGTCACTGCAGGGGAACGCAGGAAGAAGCTCTTGGCATCACCACATGGCTGTGTTCACAGTCCTGGGTTTGTAACATTTATGCTCATCCATAATACATTGAATGGAGCGCACCCACTTAACCAGAGCTTCTGTATTGAATACTCTTGGGGTGATGTGCTGCAGGAGGGTAGATGGAGACCAGCCAAACAATTGTGTTCCAGCGGCAGAATATATGATTTCCTGCTGACTACAGCATCCGCCCTCCCCCACCCCCCACCTCCTACCCTTTTGTCAACTCTATACTTCCATCTGAATGCTGGCCGGGGAGCAGCCGGTGTTTGCTCAATGAAACACTGCTCCTCTCTCTGGAGGAGCATGCTCATAACCCACACGTATGTATTCCAAAGTAACTGTAGACCGCTAGCCATGCAGTGACTGTAGACCGCTAGCCATGCAGTGACTGTAGACCGCTAGCCATGCAGTGACTGTAGACCGCTAGCCATGCAGTGACTGTAGACCCCTAGCCATGCAGTGACTGTAGACCGCTAGCCATGCAGTGACTGTAGACCGCTAGCCATGCAGTGACTGTAGACCGCTAGCCATGCAGTGACTGTAGACCGCTAGCCATGCAGTGACTGTAGACCGCTAGCCATGCAGTGACTGTAGACCGCTAGCCATGCGGTAATTGTAGACCGCTAGCCATGCAGTGACTGTAGACCGCTAGCCATGCAGTGACTGTAGACCGCTAGCCATGCAGTGACTGTAGACCGCTAGCCATGCAGTGACTGTAGACCGCTAGCCATGCAGTGACTGTAGACCCCTAGCCATGCAGTGACTGTAGACCGCTAGCCATGCAGTGACTGGAGACCGCTAGCCATGCAGTGACTGTAGACCGCTAGCCATGCAGTGACTGTAGACCGCTAGCCATGCAGTGACTGTAGACCGCTAGCCATGCAGTGACTAGACCACCAGCAGCCCACCAGCTCCATATAATATGTATATATGGAGGTGAGGGGACGGGTGGTGGTGGTGGAGCAATTGGAGGCTCAGCACTCAGTTCTGCCAAACAGCACTGTCAGCAGCATAACGCTGGAGCCGCTGCAGACAGAATGGGAGGAGGCAGAGCTTGACCTGATGGAGCGAGAGGGAGAGAGAGAGAGAGAGAGAGTGTGTGTGTGTGTGTGTGCGTGGAGGGGGGGGGGGGGGGGGGGGTGGGGGGGGGGGGGGGATAGAAAGGACCGAAAGATAAATGGCGGTGAGAGTGGAAATTCAAGCATGAGGAAAATCCAGTAGGAGGTTGAAAAGAATTCGTGTCAGTAGGCTGGACAGGCTAGAGAGAGAGAGAGAGAGAGAGAGAGAGAGAGAGAGAGAGAGAGAGAGAGAGAGAGAGAGAGAGAGAGAGAGAGAGAGAGAGAGAGAGAGAGAGAGAGAGAGAGAGAGAGAGAGAGAGATAGAGAGAGAGAGAGAGAGGGGGGGGTTGAGAGAGAGAGAGAAGAGGAGAGAGAGAAAGAGGGAGAGAGAGAGAGAGAGAGACAAAGAGAGAAAGAGAGACCGAGCGAGAGAGAGATGAAGGAGACAGGAGTGGGCAAGGTAATGGAGCAGGAGGAAAGAAAGGGGGATTGGGATGGAAGGATTCTGTCAAATTGGCTGTGGAATGATGACAAGAAGACAGGGAGGAGGCGGGAAACGCTGGATGGGGAGGAATAGGGGAGGTGCCAGATAGGGAGGGAATGAAGACTGGCGTGAAAGGTTGTTTTGAAAAGCAACAGGAAGTCCTCTGACATGTGAGGAGGATTAGCCTGCAAAAGAGGGCTGTGTGCCACCATGCAGAGAGAGGAGGAGGGAGAGAGGAGGGGAGAAAGGGTGGGGAGAGAGGGGAGGGGGAGAGGGGGAGAGAGGGAGGAGAGGGAGGGAGGAGAGAAGGATGGAAGAGAAGGATGGGAGAGAGGGGAGGAAGGACAGGGAGGGAGGAGAGGGGAGGGAGGAGAGAGGAGGGGAGAGAGGGAAGGGGAGAGAAGAGGGGGATAGAGGGGGAGGGGAGAGAGGGAGGGGAGAGAGGGAGGGAAGAGAGGGGAGGGAGGAGAGAAGGAGGGGAGAGAGAAGAGGGGAGAGGCAGGAGGGAGGAGAGGGGAAGGAGGAGAGAAGGAAGGGAGAGAAGGAGAGAAGGAGGGGAGAGAAGGAGAGAAGAAGGGAAGAGAAGGAGGGGAGAGAGAAGAGGGGAGAGGCGGGAGGGAGGAGAAGGAAAGAAGAGAAGGAGGGGAGAGAGAAGAGGGGAGAGGCAGGAGGGAGGAGAGGGGAAGGAGGAGAGAAGAAAGGGAGATAAGGAGAGAAGGAGGGGAGAGAATGAGGGAAGAGAAGGAGGGGAGAGAGAAGAGGGGAGAGGCGGGAGGGAGGAGAGGGGAAGGAGGAGAGAAGGAAGGGAGATAAGGAGAGAAGGAGGGGAGAGAAGCAGAGAAGGAGGGGAGAGAAGGAGAGAAGGAGGTGTGAGGTCTGAAGGCTCCAGCAGTTTTGTGTAGAGAAAAGTTGAACATGGATGAGATTCCCTGTGTGAAGAGGTTGTTGTTCCGTGTGTAAATGGGTGTGTGTTTATTCACATTGTGTGTCTACGTGTGTGTGTGTATATGTGTCTGTGTGTATGTGTGTGTGTGGTGCAGGGCTAAGAGAACTGAATAAGTCACTTGTCACTGTCTGTCATGTGAAAGCCCAGAGCACGTTGCTCGCTCATAAACAAACAAACCACAAAATATTTAATTACTAAATGCAAAAGACAGCTGGAGTGGCAGGTATAAGACCCTAGAGAGCTGGGTACAAGACCCGAGAGAGCTGGGTATAAGATCCTGGAGAGCCGGGAATAAGACCCTAGAGAGCTGGGAATAACATCCTAGAGAGCTGGGTATAAGACCCTAGAGAGCTGGGTATAAGACCCTAGAGAGCTGGGTATAAGACCCTAGAGAGCTGGGTATAAGACCCTAGAGAGCTGGGAATAAGACCCTAGAGAGCTGGGTATAAGACCCTAGAGAGCTGGGTATAAGACCCTAGAGAGCTGGGTATAAGACCCTAGAGAGCTGGGTATAAGACCCTAGAGAGCTGGGTATAAGACCCTAGAGAGCTGGGAATAAGACCCTAGAGAGCTGGGTATAAGACCCTGGAGAGCTGGGTATAAGACCCTGGAGAGCTGGGTATAAGAACCTGGCTAGCCGGGTATGAGACCCTAGACTGCCGAGTATAAAACCCTAAAGAGCCGTGATGAGACCCTGGATAGCTGGGTATAAGACCCTGGCTAGTCGGGTATGAGACCCTAGCTTGCCGGGTATGAGACCCTGGCTAGCCGGGTAAGATACCCTAGCTAGCCGGGTATAAGACCATAGAGAGCCTGTATGTATGTACCCAGCATGTATTGCTGGTTTCTGATTGGTCCAGCTCTACAGCCGCTGTATTGTTGGTTCTGATTGGTCCAGCTCTACAGCCGCTGTATCGTTGGTTCTGATTGGTCCAGCCCTACAGCTGCTGTATCATTCTAAATCTCTCCACAAGGTCAGCATGTTTTCTTTTTTTAAACCTTTTATTTATTAATTTTTTGCGTTGGCCAATCTGGCTCAGTCAGTCCCAAGACCCCCGACTGGGGAAACGGACATCAAAATGCACGGGAAGCCACATGTTTTGTCAATCACTGCTTT
>JACYXH010000273.1:691045-711045 GCA_026745465.1 Lota lota | reverse complement strand
GGGTGGGGGGGGGGGGGGGTGCTGGGTGATGACTTGGTTACTGGCCAGCTAGGCGGCTCGTCCTTTCCATCATCAGACAGATGTTACCAGATGTCCAATGTGTGCTGACAACTCCTCAATGAGTGTGTGAGTGTGTGTGTGGCGCAGACAGAGCCTGCATAGGAACCAATGCTTCACCACCCCCATGTCCCAATATATATATACTATATATATATATATATATATATATATATATATATATATATATATATATATATATATATATCAAATAATAACTACATGCTCGTGTATATGCAACAGATTCAACGACCCACGACACCAACATGCACGGGACAGGCGACTCTATTCAAATCATTTCACCTTTGGGAAGATGAAACTAGGCCACCATTGCATTTGTATTTCCAACTCTTATAACGATAAATAAACATGGAAGCCCAGTGGCTACTCTGTCACTTGTAACAACATCATCAGATTCTTTTTTGGTTTCTTTGTATTTCATTGTTGTAAAACTATTCTCTCTTCCCATACATTTCCCTTCCCCCTGGGAACAGAATTTATGACCCTCCTAAGCACATAAACAATAGTAGTAAGGTCCTGTAGTATGGAGGCTTTTATTATGGCTATGACTATAGTTATTTATTTAGCTGATGGCGAGGGAAATACAAGTCAAAAGGAGGAGAGAGGAGGAGAGGAGAGGAGAGAGAAGAGCAGAGGAGATGATAAGAAAGGAGAGGAGAGGAGAGAGAGGAGAGGAGAGGAGAGGAGAGGAGAGGAGAGGAGAGGAGAGGAGAGGAGAGGAGAGGAGAGGAGAGGAAAGGAGAGGAGAGGAGAGGAGAGGAGAGGAGAGGAGAGGAGAGGAGAGGAGAGGAGAGGAGAGGAGGAGAGGAGAGGAGGAGAGGAGAGGAGGAGAGGAGAGGAGATAGAAAATGAGAGGAGGGGAGGGAAGAGGAGAGGAGGAGAGGAGAGGGGAACCTAACCCACAACCTGCAAAACACACTGACCAAGGCAAGTACCCACACGTACTCAAACGTCCACATATGCATAAATAACCATGCCTGTTGGCCAGACATGCAATTTTAACAGATGGAGTTACCATGGCAATTCACCCGTAATCTGCACAGATTTGTCTTCATTCAGAGCCAACAAATTCAAACTTCATTTGACAACACAACGTTTCAGCCCAATCTCAGACTCCTTGCGAAATTGAATGATTATAGTTGCTATATCTAGTTTAATTTGGACTTACAATTTTGGAACAATGTTTGCTCCTCTGCCTTTGCTATAAATTAGCATAAAACGGAATTATCTCAAGTGCCCAAAGTGACCGACACCTCCTACTTACTATAGAAAGGCTAAGTTTGACATTTGAGTGCGTTTGTATGCTCAAATTGAAAAGCATAACATATATACATCATATATATATATATATATATATATATATATATATATATATATATATATATATATACAAATGTCATATCCTGTTTAAATGCCAGGTGGACAATATCTACGTTCATCTATTTGACACGCACACTTGAGATGAACAAAGGCACACCAAAGGTTATTGGTGGCATTTTAACGATGAGTGTACACAGACTGCATGTGTGTGTGTGTGTGTGTGTGTGTGATCC
Organism: Lota lota; assembly: GCA_026745465.1. Classification (NCBI taxonomy): domain Eukaryota; kingdom Metazoa; phylum Chordata; class Actinopteri; order Gadiformes; family Lotidae; genus Lota; species Lota lota. The sequence goes on along the minus strand of JACYXH010000273.1, from coordinate 709,414 downwards.
AAACATAATCCAAACGTAATAAACGTGATGAGGCCGTCTGCCAGACGTGATGGTGATGAAACCCTCAGCAGGGCGTCATGTGACTTCTGGCTCCGCCCGGCCCTCACGGTGGAGACACCTCTCAGGGCGGGGCTGGTCCACAGGTGCGCCGGGTAACAAAGAACACACCATCTGTGGGAGCCCGCCAGGTAGGAAGGTGTGTGTGTGTGTGTGTGTGTGTGTGTGGTGAGTGTGGGTGAGAGTGTGTGCGCATGGAGATCTCAGCCACAAGGACTCCCCTGCCTCCCCCTTCCACCCCCTCTCTATGGCCTATTGTTTTGGATGATGACTCCCCCCTCCCCGGCCCCTCCCCCTGCAGGGGAGAAAGGAGCCAATCTAGCGAATGTTTAACTAATGACGGAGGCTTCCACAGCAGCCACGCCTCCAACCAACTGGCTGGGCGAACGCCGCAGCCAGGACCAGTCAAGTGTGGCGGTGTGAAATAGAACAGGGAGGGAGGGACGGTGCCAGGGGGGGAGAGAGGGAGGGAGGGAGGAGGGGAGGGAGGATGCCAGAGGGGAGAGAGGGAGGGAGGGAGGGGGAGGGAAGGGGAGGGATTGTGCGGGAGGGGAGAGAGGGAGGGAGGGGGATGGAGGGGGGAGGGATGGTGCCAGGGGGGGAGAGAGGGAGGGAAGGAGGGAGGGACAGTGCCATGGGAGGAGGGAGGGAGGGGGAGAGAGGGGGAGGGATGGTGCCAGGGGAGAGAGGGGGAGGGAGGGAGGGAGGGAGGGAGGGAGAGTGAGCGAGAGAGCAGAGAGAGCGAGAGAGCAAGAGGAGAGAGAGAGGGAGAGAGAGCAAAAGGGAGAGAGAAAGGGAGAGAGAGAGAGAGAGAGAGAGTGAGAGAGATAGAGAGAGAGAGAGAGAGAGAGAGAGAGAGAGAGAGAGAGAGAGAGAGAGAGGAGAGAGAGAGAGAGAGAGAGAGAGAGAGAGAGAGAGAGAGAGCAAGAGGGAGAGGGAGAGGGAGAGGGAGAGAGAGCAAAAGGGAGAGAGAAAGGGAGAGAGAGAGAAAGGGAGAGAGAGAGAGAGAGAGAGAGAGAGAGAGAGAGAGAGAGAGAGAGAGAGATTGTGTGGGAGGCCAGAAAGTCGATGAACGCCATATGCTACCTTGAGGCAGGCAGGGTCTGGGCGAGCGAAGTGCATAGGAAACACAAGAGTAAGAGAGAGAGATTGGAGACTTCCTTCAACACTGACACCATGTGTTTCACATGGCCTTCATACTCACACACAGACCTACAGATCTCCTGGGGAAAGCTACTGACACACACAGACCTACAGACCTCCTGGGGAAAGCTACTGACACACACAGACCTACAGACCTCCCGGGGAAAGCTACTGACACACACAGACCTACAGATCTCCCGGGGAAAGCTACTGACACACACAGACCTACAGACCTCCTGGGGAAAGCTACTGACACACACAGACCTACAGACCTCCTGGGGAAAGCTACTGACACACACAGACCTACAGACCTCCTGGGGAAACCTACTGACACACACAGACCTACAGACCTCCTGGGGAAAGCTACTGACACACACAGACCTACAGACCTCCTGGGGAAAGCTACTGACACACACAGACCTACAGATCTCCCGGGGAAAGCTACTGACACATTTACAAGAAGAAGAAGAAGAAGAAGAAGAAGAAGAAGAAGAAGAAGAAGAAGCAGAAGATGAAGATGAAGAGGAAGAAGAGGAAGAAGAGGAAGAAGAAGCTGAAGATGAAGAATGGAAAGCAGAAGAAGAAGAATAGGAAGAAGCAGACACCATCAGAGGGTCATCACTCTTCAGAGAGAATGGAGGCCCCGTGGAGGGCCAGAGCTGTGGGGGCCTGACTGACTGTGTCCCGGCAGTCCCGGTGATATATGGACACCATATGTAGGAGGGCCTCTGAAAGAGAGGGCCCATAGGACTCCCATCAGGCTTTTGATGCTCTACACCACAATAGCAGATGGTTGTGTCGTGGTCTTCAAACCCCTCTTCTCTTCTCTTTATTCAACCCCGGCTATTAGTCCCCTGGCTGCCCGGGACCCCAACCTCTGCTGGGACCACGGGGGGTCCACAGCTCTGGAAGCCTGGCCTCACTGGATAACTTTGAATAGAAGTCAACCGAGCAGAGAGCATCTTTTTAAGTAGAGAATGGAGAAAAAAAGGTGTATTGTGGATCCATATAAACCGTTTGCTCCCTTGATCTGGGACAAAGGATTGCTGACTGCAGGAGGGGAACTTTTATTAATATTTTCCCGAGCATTAGTTTTGCGATCAAAGCAGTGAAACAAACTGTGTTTGCCTTCAGTACGTTTTATATGACCCCCCCCCCCCCCCCCCCTCCCCCCCCCAGCAACCCGTTCTAAGGAGCTCTGAGGGGAGCGGGCAATCAAGGACTTGAAGGCAGATGATGCGTTTAGGTGTGAGAGCCATGAGTCCAGTCCACCATCCCCTGCCCGGCCTCGCCCTGACACAAGCCAATTAACGGCTGGAAGTTTTGCGGCGGGGAGGAACCCCCTAATTGATTACGTGGCGATAGACGATTCAATCATCAATTTAGGGCCAAGGAAAGAAAGCCGAGCGCAGAGGCATGTTCCCGGCCGTGTGTTGACTGGGTTCCTCCCATTGTTCATGTTTGTTCAAGGGTGGAGAGGTTGGAGTCAAGAAGAGAGTGGGGAAGGAAAGAAGAGGGAGGGAGGGAAGGGAAACTGACGGTAATATCTATTTTTGTTTGCTGGATGTTTTCTGGCTCGCTCTGAGTTAAGCTTTGCTCTTCTTCACTCTGTGCCTCTTGCTCTCTGAACCTGACGTGTGGCTGGGTAGGGTCTGAACATTAACATCCAGGTTGACACGAATATCATTTCCCCATACAGCTGTGATCAGTTATAGAACCAGGGTATCCAATGTACTGTACACAATTTGTGCCTTAAGTATCCGTTTTCCCTCACAAGTAACCACATTCTCAAACGCAGTCAAGTCGCGCTCATTCAATAAATAACCACATGACTATTATACCAGTCACAACAGCAATAAATGTTGGGTACCTAATTACCAATATGAACCGAATCTCTGTTGTGTATAACATGACGTCACAATTTCCAAATAATTCTGTCCAAAAACTCCCCGATAGTTATGCTAGCATGGCGTTGTGTACAGAGACTTATTGCCTCGTTTAGAGCCCGGGCGATCTGTGTGGCATTGGGCTCGATCATCAGAATGCATCATGGGATATTCTGTTTGCCGACACGCCGCCGTATTGAGAGGACTGGAGAGCGTAGTGACCGTAAACCCCTAACTCAACGTAAATATACCGTAACCCGGGCTACTGAAAACGTCGTTCTGCCTCGACTCGCACGGGGAACGCCGTGGCTGTTTCATGACGACCAATCCTTTCGCGATCAATAACTGAACAATGACCCTAAAAAAGGTGGTCCAACGACGGTTTGCTAAGAGGCGAGTTCGGACATCCCTGCTTTCTTTCCTCAGCACCTGCGCGTGTGCATATGGCCCAGGCAGGCAGAGGGTGATCACCCTGCGTCCACCACACACACACACTAGTGACGCACACTCGTGCACTCCACTCTAACACTGGGCCAGCCAGAGCAGGCCATCTCCTGCCTGTCCTGGGCCAACCATAACTTCAACCTGTGTGTAGACACTGACATACACATATATATAAATAAATACACAATCGTGTGCTGTGTTTGGTGAAAGAAAGTGGATGACTGTGATGTTGCAGTAACACATGAAACTCTGTGTATTTGCAGCTATTGCGAAACAGAACAGCGTCCTCCACACCGTGGATGTTGTGTGTGGACCAGCCGCTATTTCTTCCTCCCTCCTCCCCTCCTCCCCTCCTCCATCCCCTCCTCCCTCCCCCCCCCCCCCCCTCCCCCCCCCCCCCCCCCCCCCCCCCTCCGCCCCCACCACCCTCATGGTTGAAAGATAAATTGACCTGTCTGCCATCCCGAGCCCAAGACTCAGGTAATTGCTTCTATGATGACAAATGGGTGAAATAGGGAGAGTGGTGGGGAGGAATGTGTGGGCAGTCTCCTACACATAATATAGGCAGGCTGTCTGACGGGCGGCTATAAAGAGAGATGTCGGTGGACGCACACAAAAGTGTGCCAGTGGGTGGGGGGGGGGGGGGGGGGGGGGGGATCTGTCAGAAAGTCCCACCCACGCCTGGGAGAGGTCACGGATGTATACGATGTATATGAAGAGAGAGTGGGCGCTGTGTTTGTAAGCAACCGCAGGGGGGGTCCTCCCAGATGGTTCTTTAGCAGGGCTGTCCAGGGAGTCTTCAGCCTTTATCTGCTGTTGGCACACATTGCTGCTGCTGGCCCCCGGCCTGCGGGCCCTCCAGGGCTCGCTCGCAATCCCATCCAAATAGAGGGAAACTATTCCCCCTTCCCCTTTAGTCTCTCTATAGTACTCTATAGTCCCTCTATAGTCCCTCTATAGTCCCTCTATAGTCCCTCTATAGTCTCTATAGTCCCTCTATAGTACCTCTATAGTCCCTCTATAGTCCCTCTATAGTCCCTCTATAGTCCCTCTATAGTACTCTATAGTACCTCTATAGTCCCTCTATAGTCCCTCTATAGTACTCTATAGTACCTCTATAGTCCCTCTATAGTCCCTCTATAATCCCCCTTTAGTCTCTCTATAGTACTCTATAGTACCTCTATAGTCCCTCTATAGTCCCTCTATAGTCCCTCTATAGTACTCTATAGTACCGCTATACTCTCTCTATAATCCCCCTATAGTCTCTCTATAGTCCCTCTATAGTCTCTATAGTCCCTCTATAGTCCCTCTATAGTCTCTATAGTCCCTGTATAGTCCCTCTATAGTACTCTATAGTACCCCTATAGTCCCCCTACAGTCCATCTATAGTCCCTCTATACTCTCTCTACAGTCCCTCTATAGTCCCTCTATACTCTCTCTACAGTCCCTCTATAGTCCCTCTATACTCTCTCTATAGTCCCTCTATAGTCCCTCTATACTCTCTCTACAGTCCCTATATAGTCCCTCTATACTCTCTCTACAGTCCCTCTATAGTCCCTCTATACTCTCTCTATAGTCCCCCTAAAGTCCTCTTTATAAAGTCAGCGCTGGGAAACTCAGGGAGTGGGAAAGCTCACTCTGTTCTTGGCAAAGACTGCAAGTTGCTGCACACAATGACCACACACTACGCATATATTAAAACACAAGGCACTGTATGCATAAGCACGCACACACACACACACACACACACACATACACAAGCACACGCACACATACACAAGCACATGCACACATACACACACTCAAAAATGCACACTTACACATACACTCATAGGTACACGCACACACACACACACACACACACACACACACACACACACAGGTACACACACACACACACACGATGAGAGTCCTCACCAGCGCTCCATCCTTCTCTGAGGGCTGAAACTGAACTCGCTCCTGATTGGAAGAACTCATGAGAGAAGAAAACTGTGAGAGCAAGGGGTGGGGGGGGTGGGGGGGGGGGTCTGTAGAGAGAAATGCCAGGAGACACAAGGAGACACCAGCCACATCGCATTCATAATCAACTTGGAACGCCAGCGCAAGCCATCGCCAGGGATATGCACTGTGAGAGTGAGAGACGGGTTATAGACTAGTATAGACTAGAATATAGAGTATAGACTACAGACTAGAGTATAGAGCATAGGCTAGAGTATAGAGCATAGGCTAGAGTATAGAGTATAGGCTAGAGTATAGAGTATAGACTAGAGTACAGAGTATAGACTAGAGTATAGAGTATAGGCTAGAGTATAGAGTATAGGCTAGAGTATAGAGTATAGGCTAGAGTATAGAGTACAAACTAGAGTATAGAGTATAGACTAGAGTATAGAGTATAGGCTAGAGTATAGAGTACAAACTAGAGTATAGAGTTTAGACTAGAGTTTAAAGTATAGGCTAGAGTATAGGCTATAGACTAGAATACAGAGTATAGACCAGAGTATAGATTATAGACTAGAGTATCGAGTATAGGTTAGAGTATAGAGTATAGCCTAAGTATAATATATCTTATATATATATATATATATATAATATATATATATATATATATAGCATAGACTATTAAAGTATAGCTAGTATATATGTAGATAATATATAATATGTAGAGCATAGACTAGTAAAATAAAGATAGTATATATAGATAGCAAAGAATATCTAGAGCATAGACTAGTAAAGTGTAGATAGTATATATATAGATAGTATAGACTGGGGGGGTGTCATCAGTGTCCTCCTCACAGTGGCTTTTTCCCTTTCCACCAGATCCCCAGGAAGTCATTTTTTAAAGGTCCCAGTACGTGCGTGTGGATGTGTGTGTGTGTTCGTGCGTGTGTGTTTGCATGTGTGTGTGTGTTTGTGTGTGTGTGTGTGTGTGTGTGTGTGTGTGCGTGTGAGTGTGTGTGTGCGTGTGAGTGTGTGTGTGTTTGCATGTGTTTGTTTGTGTGTGTGTGCGTGTGTGTTCGTGTGTGTTCGTGTGTTTGCATGTGTGTGTGTGTGTTTGTGTGTGTGTGTGTGTGTGAGTGTGTGTGTGCGTGTTCATGTGTGTGTGTTTGCATGTGTTTGTTTGTGTGTGTGTGTGTGTTCGTGTGTGTATGTTTGCATGTGTGTGTTTGTGTGTGTGTGTTTGCATGTGTGTGTTTGCATGTGTGTGTTTGTGTGTGTGTGTGTGCATATGAGTGTGTGTGTGTGTGTGTGTGTGTGTGTGTTAGTGCTCCTGCCCCACTAGTGGTGCCGGTGTGTCCTGTGTTCAGGCAGCACATGACCCCTCACACATCTGGGGAGGTCCAAGTCTTTCATGTCCCTGCTTTAGCTCTCCCTGAATCTGGGTCAAAGGATAAAAGAATAACCCTGCTACACACACGCACACACACACACACACACACACACACACACACACACGCCATCAGGTGACCACACACAGTGGGGCTGAAAGCATGCAAACGGCGACACACTTTCTGTGGTCTGCAGCACGGAGACCCGGTCTGCGTAACACACCTGCTACACTTTACACATGGCAGCCTTGAGCCAGTGACCTTCTTCGCTAACAGGCAACACAACACGCTAACACAACACGCTAACACGTGACAATTGCATGATCCCATGTACTCAATTGGCCGTCACAAAGGGATAGCATGGGCCTATAGCTGCACAGTTAGCACACACAGACAGCTACACACATGTAACACACACAGTGCGCTACACGCACGTAACACACACAGTACGCTGCACACGCATGTAACAGACATACAGTACGCTACACACGCATGTAACACACACAGTACGCTACACACATGTAACACACAGTACACTGCACACACGTGTAACACACACAGTACGTTGCACACGCATGTAACACACGCAGTATGCTCCACACACACATGTAACACACACAGTATGCTAAACACGCATGTAACACACACAGTACACTACACACGCATGTAACATACACAGTACGCTACACACATACATGTAACACACACAGGACAATACACACATGAATATAACACACAGTATGTTACAAACATGCATGTAACACACACACAGTACGCTACACACATACATGTAACACACACAGGACAATACACACATGCATGTAACACACAGTACGCTGCACACGCATGTTACACACACAGTACGCTACACACGCATGTAACACACACCGTACGCTACACACACATGTAACACACGCCGTGCGCCACACACATGCATGTAACCCACGCTGTACGCTACACACGCATGTAACACACACAGATTGCCCAACACATGAATGTCAATGACTCCACATCTTTATTCCATGCAAACACAAGACACGGGCAGAGTATATACAATTTCTCCCCGACAATAGAGAAACAAAAGGTGAAGCAGAGTTCTCGGGCTATCCTCCGTAGACGCGGCCTACCCTTCAGATAACAGCCTGGCTGAGGGTGGCGTGGGTGAGGAGTGATGCATCATCACACAAAAGGACAGAGGAGGGATGAGTGTGTCATAGGTGATCTCTCCTCCTCTCTGGACAAGAGAACAAGAGAGACAGGAGCACTCGGTCACCAAGTCTACAGGAACCATACGATGCATGCAGGGAGGAACCGAGCATTATGACATTGGTTATGTGCATATGCGTGGATTATTGTGCGTGCGTGCGTACGCATGCATGCACGTGTGTGTGTGTGTGTGTGTGTGGGAATGTTGATCAGGGCGAATTTGTTCATGTGTGTGTCGGTGGAGTGTATTTGTGTGTGTGTGTGTGTGTGTGTGTATGTGTGTGTGTGTGTGTGTGTGTGTGTGTGTGTGTGTGTGTGTGTGTGTGTGTGTAAAAGTGGGTACCCATGTGCATGCGTATGCGCATGAATAACCGATTGACATCAAAAAACTAATTGGACTGAGAACACATGATGCTTCACCACAGCAACGCCTCCAGTAACCTCAGCTAGAGGCAGCCTCTAGTAACCTCAGCTAGAGGCAGCCTCCAGTAACCCTAGCTAGAGAGGAGGACCAGTAGCCTCAGCCAGAGAGGGGGACCAGTAGCCTCAGCTAGAGAGAGGGACCAGTAACCTCAGCTAGAGAGGGGGACCAGTAGCCTCAGCTAGAGGCAGCCTCCAGTAACCTCAGCTAGAGGCAGCCTCCAGTAACCTCAGCTAGAGGCAGCCTCCAGTAACCTCAGCTAGAGGCAGCCTCCAGTAACCTCAGCTAGAGGCAGCCTCCAGTAACCTCAGTTAGAGAGGGGGATCAGCAGCCTCAGCTAGAGAGGGGGACCAGTAGCTTCAGCTAGAGAGAGGGACCAGTAGCTTCAGCTAGAGAGCAGGGACCAGTAGCCTCAGCTAGAGAGTGGGACCAGTAGCCTCATCTAGAGGCAGGGACCAGTAGCCTCAGCTAGAGGCAGGGACCAGTAACCTCAGCTAGAGGCAGGGACCAGTAGCCTCAGCTAGAGACAGGGACCAGTAGCCTCATCTCGAGGTTATGATGCGCTGCGTGTGATCTGCTGAATAACTCAAAGGTTTTATTTCACAGAGAGCAGGCTGGGCGAAGCTGCAGCTACTGCTGGTGTTTCCTGGTTACTTTTCCCTCGTTCCACATTTCATGTTATGGTGATAGGTTTGTGGATTCACAAAGCTATTAGGATATGATGTACTGCTAGTGTCAAACCCAAAGGACCCCACCCAAAGTTGCATACTGGGATATTTCACTACGTCTATGTTATTGCATTTAATCCATGCATTTGCTCTTTACATTTATATTAAATAACATGGACATGTGTGTTGCCGTGTAAAGCTTCCCTCTATTTCACATTTTTCACAGCTCTCTGACTGGTTTCTCATTGAGTTGAGACCTGGTCTTTGATTCCTTCACCGCATGACGCTCAACAAACCAAACCTAGTTGGTAGTGGTACGGGGGGAGGGGATGTGATGGTGGTGGTGGTGGTGGTGGTGGTGGTGTTAGAGGTGGGTGCGGGTGAGCGGGGGTAACTTGTTGGTGGAGGGATAAAAGTCCCTTTCTTCTCCTCCTCTTCCTCCTCCTCCCCCTCCTCCTCTGTCTTTGAGCCTGAACAGAGGGTTGCCAGGGCGATGAGGTTGGTCAGCCCCCACAGTGGAGTCTGGGAATATCAGCAGCTTGCCCTGACATTTACCCAGAGAGAGAGAGATGGAGAGAGAGAGAGGGGGAGGGAGGGGGAGAGAGAGAGCAGGGAGGGAGAGTGAGAGAGCAGAGGGAGGGAGAGAGAGAGGGGGAGGGAGGGAGAGCGAGAGAGAGAGAGGGGGAGAGAGAGAGAGAGGGGGGGTGAGAGGGAGAGAGAGAGGGGGGAGGGAGAGAGAGAGGGAGGGAGAGAGAGAGAGAGAGAGAGAGAGAGAGAGAGAGAGAGAGAGAGAGAGAGAGAGGGCTCCTGTAACTCCAGTAGGTGAGACACATGTCTGCTGTCTCACGTCTCCAGCAGCGCTGACTGCGTTCCTGATCCTCGCTCGGCAGAACGTTGACACTAGTATTGCAGACCAAGTGGACGTGAACACCGACACTGTTAGCTACAGAACACAGACACTGACCGAAAACGACCTTTAGCCCCAGAAAGGGATGGAGCCAAAACCAGGAGGGCAGTTCAGGGGTCACTCTCTCAGCACGGCTTTTCTGTACAACAGTAAAAGTTCACACACATACATATTCATCCATATCGCATATTTGACTTTTTCTCGGGGTGTGGGGGAGTATTTTGAATGTGTGTGTGCGTTTGTGGGCATTGCGTGTGTAAGTGTGTGTGTGTGTGTGTGTGTGTGTATGTGTGTGTGCATGTGTTTGTGTGTGTGTGTCCTTGTGTATGTGTGTGTGTGTGTGTGTGCATTGCGTGTGTGTGTGTGTGTGTGTGTGTGTGTGTGTGTGTGTGTGTGTGTGTGTGTGTGTGTGTGTGAATGTGTGTGTGTGTGTGTGTGTGTGTGTGAGAGATCAGGAAGTGTGTGTTGAATTGTGTTCATGCATACATATATGTGGCTCATACATCTTAATCTTACCTCTGCTCATCCAGCCAAGGAATACAACGATTGAATAAATAACCAGACAAATAAATAAAGTATCCCATGATTAATGAGCCGGTGACTAAAATGAAGTTCAATAACGAATATATAACACACAAAAACGAAAGCAGTGAAAGATCTGGGTATTTGTTGTGTTTTAAAGGCCATTCGACTGTAGTGCAGGGCACTATGGTGTGGGCAGATAGAGGTTCAGTCTTAACGGAGCGCGCTATCTGCCGCTGCAAAGCACAGGCTAACAGCAAACTGTTCAGAGGACAGCCACTGTTAGCCTCCATGCTGCTCAGATCTGCCTGCTTCGCACCACTACACTAAGTAAATAACAGCAGAGGGAAGAATATATATATATATTATGTCACGGAAAGACATAACAAGTCCACTTCCAGGAAGTAAAGTGGTAATACTTTATGAACCACATATGGGTACTAGGAAATATAAATCTTGAAAATAAAAACATTGCTGGTTTGAGACTTTATCTTTGTGTTGAGCTACACAAGGAGCCAAGCAAAGCATTTGTGTAGCTTATAAAATAAGCATAGCAAAGCATTCGTTGTGCAAGTATAGCTTACTGAATAAGTATAGCAAAGCATTCAGATAGCTTATTAAATAATTATAGCAAAGCATTTGTATAGCTTATTAAATAAGTATTGCAAAGTATTCGTTTTGCAAGTATAGCCTATTTAATAAGTATATCAAAGTATTCGTTTTGCAAGTATAGCATGTTTAAAAACAATAGCAAAGCATAAAGTATAATTTATTCCCTAAGAATAGCATAGCGTTCGCTGTGTTTCTTGTTAGCCTCTCTCTGATTCCCTCCAATCTAAATCAAGGCATGTAATTGCTTACGATCACCACCTCCATGGCTGCACATTGACAGTCTACATAATTAGGTGATATTGATAATTAGCTAACAGAACTATAATTGCTGCTGTATAGTTTCTAACAGCAGCAGTCAACACTGAGATGTGAGTGTGGTGAACATGTCGATAATATGCACTTGTGAACATTTCATCTTGAAAGCTTTTCACGCTTCTATTGTTCTGTTGTCCATAGTCCAGTAATAATGACCCAGGCCATGGGGGTGTTTAGAGGTCAACAAGAACAAAGTTCCAATACACACGACACCAAATTCCCCCCCACCCATCGTTCTGCTGATACGTCAGAGCGCTATGATACCTGGGGTGTTGGGTTTAGGGTCCAACAATCCTGTCCATGTACATACACGATCTTAGCTACTGACAGAACGGGGGATGATTAGGGGGGGGGGGGGGGTGCGGTCTGCTATCAGAGGATATGGGGGTTGACAGTCTAAAATCATAATTACTAATTATGTGACTAAACTCACACACACACGTATACATACATTCATACACACACACGCACACAAACAGACACACATAAATACACACACAAACACACCCACACACACACAAACACACACATACATACACACATATACACACACAAACTAACAGACACACAGACACAAACACACACACGAACACACACATACACACACACACAAACACACAAACAAACAATGAACATATGTTAATTCTGTTCGTATTATTATCCCTCTTCACTTTTATTTCTGAGCACTGATTATCTTCTGATTATCTTTGTGTTATTTCTGGACCTGGAGGACAGATGGTATTTTTATTGCTTCTTGAATCTTCTTCTGCGTCTTTTCTTCTTCTATCTGTTATTTCTCGGAGGACTAGATGTTATTTTCTCTAGTGACTTTAGTATATGCTGATTACGCTTCTTGTCATGTTTTGTAGACCATGGTCACTTGCACATATAAATATATATATACATATTAAAATATGGACATGTCTAAATATAAATAAAGGCGTAGCTCATTAACCCTGGGCATGTTGCAGATAAATAAACACAGGAAGCTACAGAAAGACAGGAAGGATTTCTCCATAGTGAAGCAGCTGTCTCTAGTTTGCTTATCCTCCCATCGCTGGAACCATCTCAAGTTCTTCTGCAATGTTTCCCCCTCTGGGGGCCAGCTCCTCCAGGGAGGAAGGAGGAGCAGGAGAGAGATGTGACCTCCAGGGAGTTAGGAGGAGCAGGAGAGAGATATGAGCTCCAGGGAGTTAGGAGGAGCAGGAGAGAGATGTGAGCTCCAGGGAGTTAGGAGGAGCAGGAGAGAGATGTGAGCTCCAGGGAGTTAGGAGGAGCAGGAGAGAGATGTGACCTCCAGGGAGTTAGGAGGAGCAGGAAAGAGATGGACCTCCAGGGAGTTAGGAGGAGCAGGAGAGAGATGTGACCTCCAGGGAGTTAGGAGGAGCAGGAGAGAGATATGAGCTCCAGGGAGTTAGGAGGAGCAGGAGAGAGATTGAGCTCCAGGGAGTTTAGGGAGGAACGGAAGACATGTGACCTCCAGAAAGGAAGGAGGAGCAGGAGAGAGAGGAGGCGGGAGGGATACCCTAACCCTGGGATGAGCGATTACATTGCCGGGACTTAAGTTATGCTAATGTATTCATCTCAAAACCACCATGATTATTTCGAGTTCCTCCCCAACTGTTTCAGATTTTGCTCGCTTGCTATTTTATGCAAAGATGTTTTGTTTTTTACTTTTCTTCTCTGCTCTGTTCGGGAGAGCGCTTGCCAAACCGAGGAAGATAAGAGGAGGGTGAATTCACAAGATGGTGAATATTTTCGCCCTTATTCTAATACACCCTTTGAATGCCTAAATGGATGGGAATCAAAATATATAAACTTTTCCTTGCTGGAAATAATTCTCGTTCGGGAGAGCGCTTGCCAAACCGAGGAAGATAAGAGGAGGGTGAATTCACAAGATGGTGGAATATTTTGCCCTTATTCTAATACACCCTTGATGCATAAATGGATGGGAATCAAAATATATAAACTTTTCCTTGCTGGAAATAACTTACGTTGCAATTTGTCAGAATGGCAGTGGAGCAGAATGGAACGAATGATACTGAAAACACTGTGTTGTTTATTTCTCTAAATTACCTGATGTTTTATTTAAGTCTTAGTGATCAACAACCACACATCATGTGAGAAGGATCATCTGTAGTGTCTTGTATTTACAGCGCCTCTGCAAATACAAGACACTACAGACTGGAACGTGAAGACTCGTTCCAGTTGGTCGTTCTGGTCAGCATTCTGTCTTGTGTGCGCCGCACTGCATTCTGGGAGTTGGCAATGGCGCCAGGCATTCCTGTGAATCATTGTCAGGAGGATATCAGCGTAATACCAGAGTGAATATGTTAGAACATATTATCTCTAATCCAGAGCATGGCGTAATCACAAGAGACTAGGCCTTCCATCCGTCTGGTCTTACGCACGCACGCATGCACGCACGTACACACTCACGCACACACACACTCACGCGCACGTACGCACGTACGCACGCACGCACGTACACACTCACGCACACTCACACACACACACGCGCACGCATGCACGTACACACACACGCACGCCTGCACGCACACACTCACGCACGCACGTACACACACACGCACGCCTGCACGCATGCACACACTCACGCATGCACGTACACACACACACACTCACTCACGCACGTACACACACACGCACACACTCACGCCTGTACGCACGCACACACTCACACGCTGTCGATACAAGACACATGAAGCTTTGTGTAATGCACTGGTCAATAGCTGGGATGAGGTCAGGGTTTTAGAGAGCAGGAGAAACATGAGGATGGCAAATTAATTAAATAACACAAAGAAGAGGGAGAGAAGAGGTGAGGAGAGGAGAGGGGGAGAGAGGGGAGGAAGGGAGACCAGAGGTGAGAAGAGGAGAGGTGAGGAGAGGAGAGGAGAGGAAGGGAGACAAGAGGTGAGAAGAGAAGAGGTGAGGAGAGGGGAGGGGAGAGGAAGGGAGTCAAGAGGCGAGGAGAGGGGAGGAGAGGAGAGGAGAGGGAATAAGAGGAGAGCAAAGGTTAGGAGAAGAGAGGGGAGGGGAGAGGAAGGGAGACAAGAGGAGGGGAGAGGAGAGGAGAGGAAATGAGAGGAGAGGAGAGGGGAGAGGGGAGGAGAGGAGACGAGAGGGGTGAGAGGAGAGGAGAGGGGTGGGAGGGGAGGGGAGGGGTAATTAGAATAAATCGGTAGTCAGTTACAAAGACGAAAAACATGCGGAAGGCAAGCAACAATACGAACCAAACGTGCTGGGCAAAGAAAAAGCAGAAGACAAACAGACTAGAAAGCAGAAGACAGAGACGGAGTGAAACAGACGCTGGGGAGCGAGGAGGGTTTCTAAACAGCAAGGGTTTGAACAGAATTTGGAGAACATTTTTGGGGGATATGAGAGTGAGTAAATAGCATCTGCAGCATTAATTACAATAGCTCCCCCTACACACACACACACACACTCTCCGCCACCTGTTTTCTTTTCAATGGCCCTGCAGTACGTGAGTAAAATCCAGCAACCCAGATTCACCGCTAAAGCTGATGCAACCGGGGAAAAACCAAATGTCCCTCCCTAGCCCAGCCTCCCTCCCCTCCCTCCCCCCCCCCCTCCCCTCCTCTCCTCTCCCCTCCTCTCCCCTCCCCTCCTCTCCTCTCCCCTCCTCTCCTCTCCCTCCCACCCCTCCTCTCCTCTCCTCTCCTCGCCTCGCCTCGCCTCGCCTCCCTCCTCTCCCCTCCCCTCCCCTCCTCTCCCTCCTCTCCTCCCCTCCCCTCCTCCCTCTCCCCCCTCCTCCTCCTCCTCTCCCCTCCCCTCCTCTCCTCTCCTCGCCTCCTCCCTCTCCTCTCCTCTCCCCTCCCCCCCCTCCCCTCCCCTCCCCTCCCCTCACCCTCTCCCTCCTCTCCTCCTCCTCCCCCTCCCTCCCCTCCCTCCTCTCCTCTCCTCTCCTCTCCTCTCCCCTCCCCTACCTCCCCCTCCCCTCCCCTCCCCTCCTACTATCCTCCCTCCTTTTCCTCCTTCCTCCCTCTCTTTGTTGTCCTCTCCTCTCCTCTTGTGACGTTACCCCTGTCACTTCCTCTCCCCTCCTCTCCTCTCCTCCCTTCCTCTCCTCTCCTCTCCTCTCCTCTCCTCTCCTCTCCTCCTCCGTCTCCTCTCCTCATCTCCCCTCCCCTTTCCCCTCTCCTCTCCCCTTCTCCTCTCCTCTCCTCGTCCCCTCCCCCCCCATGGGTATCTTGATGTCCTATCTATTAGGAAGTCCGTGTGAGAAACGAACCAAACAAAAGCTGTCACCTAAGAAGTCCGGTCCAGCGCATTGTTTTGCTGCTGGTTGAATGAGCTCTGGTGTGGACCGCGTCACAGATGGCCCGATAGCCGGGCCCGAGAGAGGGGGCTTTGTTGGCTGTTTGACGTGGACCACGGCGCACCGTGTCCGTCGCCATGGCGTCCGTGTCGGTGTTGTGGACACGATGCGTCAGCGTGCCGTCTGAATCCCCCGCCGAGATTACATCTGCTCGGCCCGGGGTTGCTTTCACGTCGCGCCCCCAGAGAGGGTGTTGTTCAAACGCGGATCGCAGATTAAGCTCAGCGGGTTTTATTCCGTTCGCTCTCTGCCGACCCGCCGGGATGTGGGTCAGATGTTTAAACTTGAGCGTTCTTTCAGCGGGAAGGACGGCGCATGCAGAATAACATGGATCAGGAATATCGCAGATAGACTCTAGATGGAGAAAGATTTGCAAAGAGGATTTGGGGGTGAAAAGGCATTAGATCAACTCTCAAAGTCTGCAGATTTAGCCGCATAAATCCTAGTGGACGGTCGGCTGAATGGATGGATTGAGTGGGGGCGGGGGGGGCAAGGCTCTTATAATAGAAGATCTCCATCAGAGAGGAGAGCGTGGCGCAAGGGACTGACCACGCCCCCCCCCCCCCCCCCCCGCTTTACTCCCCCGCTTTACTCCCCCGCCCCTACCCCGGCCTAGATATCGCCTGGCTTATTTCAGCAAATCAATCCCATAATTTAACAACAATTTACAAAACGCAGCGTTACTTATGGGATCAATGGTATGGATCACAGCCGTGAAGGGTGAACAAAACCCAGCTCACCCCTAATTATATATTTATATATATATATATATATATATATATATATATATATAGTCACACACACATACATATATATATGTATGTGTGTGACTGTTCTATCGCCCCCAGTCCAGTCACACCCTTAAGTATTGTTATCGTGTGTTGTCGTGTTGCCCCACCAGACACACTTCTAAACATCCTCATAGCTCTGCTGTAAAGTCTTAGAGATGCATAGCCCAGCAGACCCGGGATCAGTGATGCCAGGGCGTACGAGGAGACACGGTGACCATCAGGCTGATAACCCCAACATATTAGAAAATAGCAGTTAGAGAGCTGCTCCCCTCCCTCCCAGTCTGTTGACCGACCACGGGGGGGGGGGGGGGGGGGGAGACCTTATGGACAACCACACCAGATAAACCAGTAGACCCGTTTGAAACAGGCCAGTCCACCAGGGATGGCTCTCCACTGGGTTCTGAAAGGATGAAGAGATAATGGGTGTTCTACATGAAAGGGCTTCACTGGCAGAGACGTGGTTGAGCATGCATCTCAGAGACGGATTCATCTGATAGACCTATTTGAACTGCAGCGAACGTTTTCCTTGATGGTCCCAGTGATACAATCAGAAGCACCATCAATTATATCCAGGAAGCCAAGCCGCTGGTGAGATTGGTACTGTAGTGATTCACCAGGATACCAATCCCACCCAGCAGCTCCCTCACACACTCAAAATTGAAAACTTGAAAAGATTATTTGGAATCAACACTGTCTCCCCCCGACGCACCCCCCCCCCCCTCCCCCCACACACACACACACACACACACAAAACACGGACACTAACACACACACGCACATACATGGACACTTACACACACACGCGCACACATACACACACACACAAACATTGTGCCGATGTTAGGTGGTGATGGTGTTGGTGTTGTGATGGTGGTGGTGTATGGTGTGATAGTGGAGGTGGTGATGGTGGTGTGATGGTGGTGGTGTTGGTGTTGTGATGGTGGTGGTGGTGTATGGTGTGATAGTGGAGGTGGTGATGGTGGTGTGATGGTGGTGGTGTTGGTGGTGGTGGTGTTGTGATGGTGGTGGTGTTGGTGTTGTGATGGTGGTGGTGTATGGTGTGATAGTGGAGGTGGTGGTGGTGGTGATGGTGGTGTGATGGTGGTGGAGTTGGAGTTTGTGTTGGTGGTGGTGGTGGTGGTGGAGGTGGAGGTGGTGGTGTTGGTGTTGTGATGGTGGTGGAGTTGGAGGTGGTGGTGGTGGTGGTGGTGGAGGTGGAGGCGGTGTTGGTGGTGGTGGTGGTGGTGGTGGTGGTGGTGGTGGTGGTGGAGGTGGAGTTTGTGGTGGTGTTGGTGTTGTGATGGTGGTGGTGTATGGTGTGATAGTGGAGGTGGTGATGGTGGCGTGATGGTGGTGTATGGTGGTGGTGTTGGTGGTGGTGGTGGTGGTGTATGGTGGTGGTGTATGGTGGTGGTGATGGTGGAGGTGGTGGTGGTGGAGGTGGTGGTGGTGGAGGTGGAGGTGGTGGTGGTGTTGGTGGAGGTTGTGGTTGGAGGTGGGAGGTGGGGAGAGATAACTGGAATGGCGTGGTGATGAAGGTTAGTCAATAGGACCGCAGAGGATAGATAGTGATGAAGAGGAGTCACTAGGAGGATAGATAGTGATGAAGAGGAGTCACTAGGAGGATAGATAGTGATGAAGAGGAGTCACTAGGAGGATAGATAGTGATGAAGAGGAGTCACTAGGAAGATAGATAGTGATGAAGAGGAGTCAC
>JACYXH010000273.1:663545-686045 GCA_026745465.1 Lota lota | reverse complement strand
TTTTGCCAAGTGACCCATGCAGTTAAATATTCATAAGCCATTAAAAATAAAAGACGCACATTTTGTGCGTTTGACCTGTTGTTATATACGGTGCATTGTAGAATGTGTTGGCCCGGCCGTCCCACTTAGAGGTGAGGCAAGCAGAGAAACGCGTTAGCTTCCCACATGCTAGGTGCTGATTAGAGCTCATGAAAGAGACAGCAGCTGAATATGGGGCGTGTCATTCTGCTGGCTCTGCGCTGGTAGCGTTGTTGTTCCATCGACGCATTTCTGCCACTTCAGATTGGGACAACTGCTTCCATTACAGCAGTAAGATAGGATAACGGCAGAGCAACACAAACAGGGACAAAACCTTGGAATAGCCATTAAAGTGTTAATTAAGATGTGGTTCTGAGTGGTGGTGGGGGGGGGCTTATAAACTCCTTCCACATGGACGCTTAGGAGGTGAAGAGGAAGAACTAGGTCTGAGTGTTTGCATTTGTGTGGGTGCTGTGTGTGTGTGTGTGTGTGTGTGTGTGTGTGTACATGGGTGCCTGCGTGTGTGTCTGTGTGTGTGTCTGTGTGTGTGTGTGGGTGCGTCTATGTGTGTGTGTGTGTGTGTGTGTGTGGGTGCGTCTATGTGTGTGTGTGTGTGTGTGTGTGGGTGCGTCTATGTGTGTGTGTGTGTGTGTGTGTGTGTGTGTGTGTGTGTGTGTGTGTGTGTGTGTGTGTGTGTGTGTGTGTGTGTGTGTGGAGGGGGGTGGGGTAGTTTATAGAGTTTTATTCCTGGATGAGGCCGGATACCATACACACCAAAATATCTATTTGTGGAGGATAGAATCGCATCCCTGAACACTTTGTTCAACTGCAGTACACTGCTCTGTAGCACGATGTTCACAACATTGTATTAGCCTTCAAGCCCTTTAAGGCTTCACCGTTTCCTTCTTACCCTCACGAGGATGCTTCTAGTATGGCCACAAATACAAAAGACAATGATCATAATTAAATATTATTTAGCCTTTCTGCCCATCCGCTTGCCAGCTGTGACACGATCAGCCAAATCATGTCTGGATCAATCAAACACATAAACACGGCGTCAGTTTGCTTGTCTATGTAAAAAAACGAGTGTATTTGCTTGAAAAGTGGATTTTGTCATCAGCCATGACTTGCACTAAGTAGTGAGCTTTAGAGTATACAAGATGGAGCATAAATTCTGAAATCAGCCAACACACGTTTAAAGATAGCCTGGGGGGGGAGTTTACTGACTGTGTGTGGTGTGTGTGTGTGTGTGTGTGTGTGTGTGTGTGTGTGTGTGTGTGTGTGTGTGTGTGTGTGGTGTGGGTGTGTGTGTGTGTGGTGTGTGTGTGTGTAGGTATGTGTGTGTGTGTGTGTGTGTGTGTGTGTGTGTGTGTGTGTGTGTGTGTGTGTGTGTGCGCGCGCTTGTGTGTGTTTGTGTGTATATAGAGCTGGCAGGCAGATGGAGCGGACTAGAAACTGGCAAACTAACAGACGAATGCTCAGATTGAGGGGTGCGTGCAATATATAAATATCCGTAAATACGTAATATCCATCAAATGCGTCAGTCATCGCTGTGTATTCCTCATCAATATGAGTGTGTGCGTCGGTCGGGTTCAATGGGGCCAATTGTGTGTCACATCAGACATGTGCAGCGTATCTCCGGTCTGACTATCTGCGCAAGGTCGTGTTCTGGCCTCACGTTGGTGCTGTCAGCTGCTTGTGGTGACAGGGACGCATCAAAAACGAGCAACGTCCCCCCCGGTACAAGCGTGTCTACAAAGTGATGATAAAGTGCGATCAGCACGGCGTCAACTTCACTTACAGAGGAATAAAAGTAAACGAAACAGCCAAGGGAAGCCCGAGGCGTCGCGTCGGCTTTGGTTAACCGCCGTGGCTTGACAAACCTGCGTGCGCGCTCCACCGAGGAAGACTCACATGTGTGCCGAACCCGCATCACAGGGAGGAACGCCTCTACCTTTACGTGTGCGCGAGGCCTTGAGTCGCCTCCCACTCGGAAGCGCGCGCTAAAGAGACTCACAGCACGCTGCGTTAAGTAGGAGGAACATCGCTCCACGGATGGGAACCTCGGAGAACAAAGAGCTTCCGTCGTGTTGTTTCCCGTCCCTGCCACCAACATCAACTACGTCACCATGGAAACACAACTGATACCCCCCCCCCGTCCGTATCTCAGACTCCTGGGCTCCGACCCCTTCTCCTTTCATCAGCTTATGAGGTCCTCCTGTAAGATGTAATGTGGATTACCACGTCGGCGCCCTGTGATTGGCTGAGGACATCGCTGCTTCTGAATGTGTTTAATTAAAAAATGTTGGCTGGGAAAACATGTTTGTACCCTGGATGGATGAACAACAATGAACAGGGGGGGGGGGGGGGGGGGGGCGGCTCACATGTTACTTGAATTGAAGCAGCGACGTTCTCCTTCAGTCATGACGTTATCTAATGCCACTGATTCATCCCGAGACTGATGACGGGTTTAAATGCTACACAGATATCTATTGGGATATTGTTATATAAAGCACAAAAGATGGAGTGTTGGAAAGCCCCAAATGAAAGTACAATCCTATCCTCTGTCCTCTCAGCCTGGGGATGAAGACGATTCCATGCCCTCTTAAATATAGCTGAATCACAGCTACTGTAAGTGGCCTTGGGCTTTATTTCTGACCACAGCAGCTAGCTTGACCCTCCTGGAGTCAACAGACTGTTGACTTGTGCGTGGGGCTTCAGAAGAACCGACAGAGAGCTAATCTGCCCCTCATTCCCTCGTCCTCCTCCAGTAAACTAGGTCAAAACCAAGCTCTGCCAATCGGGAACAAGACAGAGAAAAGAGGACCCCGCTAACCAAACAAAAAAAAGCAGTTGGATAATGTTGGCTGTCGGATACAAAACAACGAAACAAATAAGAGAGAGAAACAAAGAGACGAGGAAAAGGAATCAAAATGGCATCTCTTTGTTTCTGACTTTGGATCCGTCACAAGCAGGTTCTTCCAGGCTGGTGCAAAGGGGTTGGAATCAGCTCGCGGGCCAAAAGCGCCATTGTCCTCAGACTGCCGGATGAAAGAGGAAAGCTGTGCATAGCCTCCAAACGTGAGTCAACCAAAGCCTTGTTCATCAAACACAGAGCCTGTGTAATCTACCCTAAACATAGCATACCCTAATAATACCCGTACCCTAAACATAGACCAGCAGCCCTGACAGCGGTAGGGACCAAAAACACAAAACCCAATTGAAGTGAAGCACAGCAACAGTAGGTGCTTCCTACTTCCTCTATCATCCTGGCAGATTGTTCCCTGCCTCGCCTCACCGTTCAAAGATGTGTGGACAAATTCTCACAGTCATCCTAACAAAACAGTGCAGCTCCCACCCACTCTGGCCTCCCTCCGGTCCCCTCGCCCCATCCCACCCTCTCCTCTTTGCTTCCCCCCCCCCCCCCCCCCCCCGCCGTCGCCGCGGCAACCCTGCAGGCACACTGTCTCTCCATCCCAGAGCCTCAAAGAGACACCACCGCCACTCTCTGGGGCTCGGGGGTGTGTGTGTGTGTGTGTGTGTGTGTGTGTGTGTGTGTGTGTTGGGGGGGTGGGGGTGGGGGGGGGGGGGGTGGGGGGTGGAGAGCCTGGAGGAGAACTGAGAAAATGTGATGGAGGAAAAGGGGTAAAAGAAGAAGAAGAAGAAGGGCAGAAGATGTGTGGTGGGTGGGAATGAGCTGTGTTTTCATGTTCACCGTCCTTTTGATGCGCACACCAAAACAACCTGGGGGGGGCCGCCGGCCGCCCCTCCCAGCGGCTAATGTGACAGTCGGTTTGGCAGGCTCTCTCGCACGCCGGAGACGAGCTCCGCGCCTCCCGTTCCCGCTCGTCCCGCCCTGTCCTCTCCCGTTTCACTGCCATCCTGCTAGTCACTGCCGCCCCCCCCCCCCCCCCCCCCCCCCCCCCCCTCCATCCCCCCCCCCCCCCCCCCCACCCCCCCACCCACCCACCACCACCACCACTCTCCCACCCTCCAGCATGCATGCCAAAGCGCAGTTGGCTTCGCAGGATCAAACCTATTCCATCTCTGCCAACCCTTCTCCGCACGGCGCCAGCGGCCTGGCCCAGACCCAGCTCTGTGGAGCTGGCGCACCAGCAGGCCCAGACCCAGCTCTGTGGAGCTGGCGCACCAGCAGGCCCAGACCCAGCTCTGTGGAGCTGGCGCACCAGCAGGCCCAGACCCAGCTCTGTGGAGCTGGCGCACCAGCAGGCCCAGACCCAGCTCTGTGGAGCTGGCGCACCAGCAGGCCCAGACCCAGCTCTGTGGAGCTGGCGCACCAGCAGGCCCAGACCCAGCTCTGTGGAGCTGGCGCACCAGCAGGCGCAGACCCAGCTCTGTGGAGCTGGCGCACCAGCAGGCCCAGACCCAGCTCTGTGGAGCTGGCGCACCAGCAGGCCCAGACCCAGCTCTGTGGAGCTGGCGCACCAGCAGGCGCAGATACTGTTGCCCACTTACTCTTAACTTTGGGAAATTAAAACGTAGCGGGACAATGGAGGAGAATCCTCCCTCTTCGTCCGAGAGATTTTTCCCTACCGTGCCAGCCGTCACGAAGAGACGAGAGACAACAATGTAGGGTTTGACTCAACGGGGGGGGGGGGGGGGGGGGGGGGGGGTTGAAACGCATACATAGAAGGAGTTTCAAGATATATCTTTTTAACCATGAATATATTTGGACAAATTTCAAATTTTTTTGGAGTGAAAATCATAATGTACGGATAGATCATTTCTAAGAGATGATGGCTGTTGAATTAAAAGACCGGTCGACCTTCGCTGTTGTTGTTTAGCCTTTTCTTTCATCGTTGTTGAGAGCTGATGAAAACAATGACAGACACTCCGAGTCCTAACCAGGGGGCTAACTCTGACCCTTGACCTTACCCTTACCCTACCTTTAACCTAAGCCTAAGCCTAACCCTAACCCTTGACCTTACCCTTAACCTAAGCCTTAACCTTACCCTATAACCATCACCCCCACCACCACCAAGAGAACACAACCACTCCACCACCACCACAACTACACCCCCACCACCACTCCACCACCACCACAACTACACCCCCACCACCACAACTACACCACCACCACCACTCCACCACCACCACAACTACACCACCACCACCACTCCACCACCACCACCACCACCACCAAGAGAACACAACCACTCCACCACCACCACCACCACTATCACCCCCACCACCACCACCACCACCACCACAGCACACACACATGTGCTTTACACTTCAAAGCCACCAATACATGCACAGGATAATTCATGCTGCTGTACATGTTTACGCACATGCCCACACACACACACAC
Source organism: Lota lota (assembly GCA_026745465.1). NCBI lineage: Eukaryota > Metazoa > Chordata > Actinopteri > Gadiformes > Lotidae > Lota > Lota lota. Next base: position 680,695 of record JACYXH010000273.1, on the reverse strand, counting down.
ACACACACATTCACGCGCACAGATGGGTTTGCTAAAACAAACACACAAGCACACACACACTAGCGTGCGTTAACACACACACACACGCAACGACAAACACAAACACACATATGCACACACACTTGCGCGCACAAACACACATACATGCAGACACACAGAGCGCCAGCTCCAGTTGACTAGGGCTGGCGGGGAGATGGTTATCAGAACGAGGCAGGGTATTAATTGATCTCGGTCACAGTTTAATGTGAGTCGCGGATTAGCCGCTATCGATGCTGCACGAGGGACGCCTTCAGCGCCCTACTCTCCGTCCTCCCGGATAGGACGCAGGCCGCGTGACCCACAAAGATGACAAGTTTGCTGGGCGAGAAAGGGAGCATCGAGCTAAACTTAATCCCAGCCTCCCTGTGATGATCTGGACCACATGCCTGTCTTCTATTTGTGGACCGGGGTTAAGTGCAGTGGGCTTTAGCCAGCCGTGTTAAAAAAGCCACATCTTCCCGGGTCTTTATGGGATGATTACACACGAAGTCCGATTAAAGACACGGTCCATGCGCACTAGACTCCAGCGACTCAGACCATCTGCAGGCTCTCTCTCTGACTCCTCGTGGTTCAGCGGAGCCCAGATACGGAAGGTACAGGGTACCGGGTATCCAGGTTCAGGGCAGACGGCGGGGACGTAGTCCCGGGGTTCAGAACACTGCAGGGTATAACACGTCATGTGACCACCGCGTGGTCATGAATGGGCCGGGTCTATGAGGGGGGGGGGGGGGGGGGGGGGGGGGGGGGGGGGGCCTCTCTGTGCTTTAAATGGCAGGCCGGCGAGAGCAAAGCAGGCGAGTGCGGCAGTTGGTGGAGTATCAAACCGAACGAGCGGGGGAAAAGGATGAGAGCTGGATAGGATGGCTTCACTGTTGTTCCCCAGCACACAGAGTCCTTTACAAAGGGAACATTGACAAATGTCCAATCAAACAGGAAAAAGGAGGGCAACCCGAGAGAGCCGAGCACAGAGAATGTTCTGGAATAAACCCGGTCAGCAGGGTGGTGCCTTGCTGACCGGGTCCGGGCTGGAATATAACTCTTCCTGTTTTATGATGAACAGCTCTGTTTGGATTCCTTTTCCAATGAAAAACGACGTTTTTTCACACACACACACACACACACACACACACACACACACACACACGCGTGTGTGTGTGTGTGTGTGTGTGTGTGTGTGTGTGTGTGTGCAGAGGAGGTGTAAAAAAGAGACAATACAAATCCAAGCTATAACTCTGACGTTTTTCCTGCCTCTTGAGACCAATTGCTGAAACACTATTCCCTGTGCACTATATACTATACCCTATGCACTATATACTATACATACTATACCCTATGCACTATATACTATACATACTATACCCTATGCACTATATACTATACCCTATGCACTATATACTATACATACTATACCCTATGCACTATATACTATACCCTATGCACTATATACTATACCCTATGCACTATATACTATACATAATATACCCTATGCACTATATACTATACCCTGTGTACTATATACTATACATACTATGCACTATACACTATACATACTATACCCTATGCACTATATACTATACATACTATACCCTATGCACTATATACTATACATATTATGCACTATACACTATACATACTATACCCTATGCACTATATACTATACATACTATACCATATGCACTATATACTATACATGCTATACCCTATGCACTATATACTATACCCTATGCACTATATACTATACATACTATACCATATGCACTATATACTATACCCTATGTACTATATACTATACATACTATGCACTATACACTATACATACTATACCCTATGCACTATATACTATACCCTATGTACTATATACTCTACATACTATACCCTATGCACTATATACTATACTCTATGTACTATATACTATACATACTATACCCTATGCACTATATACAATACCCAATGCACTTTATACTATACATACTATACCCTATGCACTATATACTATACCCTATGCACTTTATACTATACATACTATACCCTATGCACTATATACTATACATACTATACCATATGCACTATATACTATACCCTATGCACTATATACTATACCCTATGCACTATGTACTATACATACTATACCCTATACACTATACCTTATGCACTATATACACTATATACGTTATGTTATACACTATATACGTTGTACTATACACTATACAGTATACATTCTACTATACTGACTATAGACCATCTCAGTAGACCAGAGGGTTCAGAGGTCAGGAGCTTCTCAACAGGGCCGTCTCCGCGCCCCCCCGACTCATCGCTGGCCCGACCCATCCCCCCGCCTCACCAACCACATCCTGGTTCACCAGTCCGGATGGAATCCTCCCGTGTTTGGATCCCGGGATCAAAGGGGGTCTCTTGGTTACGATGGGTAGCCCACACGGTCGTTGGTAAACTGATTGTAACCATGACTACCACCGAGGTTGCGTAGGGGAGGCCGGGCAGGAACAAGTGCTTTAAAAACGGACCCCTCGTTTCGGGATGTACGGCGCACTTGACCGACTATCGATCGTCCGATTGGATGTGCTAATTAAATCAGAAGTGATGGCCCTCCCCCTGTACGGAGCGCGCCATCCTAGGAGCCAGAGCGGGTTCCTTTATGGGGACGCCCCAAACACCTACCGCCCAGCTCACTCTGGGCTATAAAAACATATTTATGAGCCTCAGACCACTGAGCCACAGCAATGTTGGCCATTTTCTCTGCGCTCTAGGATTCCAGCCAAGCCTCAAGATTGATCCTGAGAGCCCCTGCTGGGCCCTCCATAAGGAACATGTATAATTCAACGGCATGTACTCTCATACTATTACCAGCCCTCAGCAGCAAAATAAAAATACTAAAATATAGAAATATTATCCTCCGCTTAGCGGATAGAGTACAGGGGCTGGGGGGGGGGGGGGGGGGGGGTGGGGGGGGGGGGGTGAAGTGGAGCCCAGAGTGATAGAAACACACTGTGTGTGTGTGTGTGTGTGTGTGTGTGTGTACGTGTGACGTGTGTTGTGTGTGTGTGTGTACGTGTGTTGTACGTGTGTGTGTGTACGTGTGATGTGTGTGTGTGTGTGTGTACGTGTGTTGTATGTGTTGTGTGTGTGTGTACGTGTGTTGTGTGTGTGTGTGTGTGTGTGTGTACGTGTGTTTGTGTGTGTACGTGTGACGTGTGTTGTGTGTGTGTACGTGTGTTGTATGTGTGTGTGTGTGTGTGTACGTGTGTTGTATGTATGTATGTATGTGTGTGTGTGTACGTGCGTGTGCGTGCTTGTTGCTGTGTGTAGACACGTATGGCTTTCTAAGAAGTGCTTCTGTCAGGCTCCTCCCAGCGAGGCCTCCTCCGGTCCACGGTGTCGCAGATGGCCAGGCAGATGATCCCCGCTCATCTCAGTCAGGGCCGGCCCCATTTATGATTTACTTCACGGCTGCTGGCGCCCTCCCGGCGGCCGTCTCCGCGCCACGCGCTGGCATCAGAGCGCGCCGCCAAACTCAAGGAGGCATGCGCACAGAAATGGAAGCCGGTGCGACACGAGAAGACACGAGAAAGTACAACGCGTGACAATAGAAACCGGCTAAATAAGGTGGGTCCCCCAACAGACACCGGGGGGCCGAATGACGCCCCCCGCCGATCAAAGACAGCAGCCGGCCCGTCGGCGAGCGCTGGTGACCACGGCGACGGGGAGGCGTGGGATTTATGCAGCTTCCTGCAGTGCCAAGAAATGAAAGGTTTGATTGGGCCGGTGTACAACCTGGCCGGCTCTGCAACTCGCTGCTTTTGATCTCCCCGCTACTTAGCGGGGAGATGAGGAAGCGGGTGCTGAGCCATCTCATGCATCACAGGCCGTCCCGCTGGACCGAAGCCAGCGGTAAGAACACCGCATTTGTCGACGCCGATGCTGTAAAATGGGATTTGGTATGACAGGAGGGAATTTTATTAATATAAGAAATGTATGCCGCTTAATGCTGATCCAGGCACAAAAGTTGACAACGCATCTCCTCCAATAAGCCTATTGTCCTAAGTCTCACTTCTGTGTTTCATGCACAGATGGGATCAAACGTGCCCAGACTACTAAGATCTCATCACATCTCACCTGGTCTCCTGCCTCTCTGCTGCTCCTACTGTAACGTCTTGGTGTGTGATCGTCTTACTGTAACGTGTTAATGTGTTATCTTACTGTAACGTGTTAATGTGTTATCTTACTGTAACGTGTTAATGTTATCTTACTGTAACGTGTTAATGTGTTATCTTACTGTAACGTGTTAATGTTATCTTACTGTAACGTGTTAATGTTATCTTACTGTAACGTGTTAATGTGTGATCTTACTGTAACGTGTTAATGTGTGATCTTACTGTAACGTGTTAATGTGTTACAGTAAGATAACATATTCTTCTTCTACTGAACACACGGTAACGTCTTCTTCTTCTACTGAACACACGGTAACGTCTTCTTCTTCTACTGAACACGCGGTAACGTCTTCTTCTTCTACTGAACACACGGTAACGTCTTCTTCTTCTACTGAACACACGGTAACGTCTTCTTCTTCTACTGAACACGCGGTAACGTATTCTTCTTCTACTGAACACACGGTAACGTCTTCTTCTTCTACTGAACACGGTAACGTATTCTTCTTCTACTGAACACACGGTAACGTATTCTTCTTCTACTGAACACGGTAACGTATTCTTCTTCTACTGAACACGGTAACGTATTCTTCTTCTACTGAACACGCGGTAACGTATTCTTCTTCTACTGAACACACGGTAACGTCTTCTTCTTCTACTGAACACGGTAACGTATTCTTCTTCTACTGAACACGGTAACGTCTTCTTCTACTGAACACACGGTAACGTATTCTTCTTGGCCCTCACCCGATGTGGCACCCTTCCGCTGGATGATATTTAGGTTGCTCATAAGAAGTGACATGAAGGTGTCCCCTTTGGGGCACAGCGGCTTAGTGAGCAACTCAATTAAAAGCAGAGTGCCTGCGACCGGGTCTGGCCATGCAGGCCGGACCCTGGAGCTCCAGGGAGGGGGACAGGAGACTCTGCTCCGGTCTCTCTGCAGACCCTCTGCAGGGCAGAGTGGGCTGGAATGAGTCGGTCACGGATGATTCATATCTGGGGGGGGAGAGGACACATTGATGACTGGATGCTTTGTTCCACACACACATGGACAAGCACACACACACACACACACGCACACACACACATACATACATACATACATACATACACACAGGCACACATACACACACACACCCATCAACTCCTGCTGTGTGTGTGTGTGTGTGCGTACTTGTGTGTGTGTGTGTACCTACGACTCTCCACCAACCCTGCTGTGCCGCTGGTTGCCGCGGAGACGAAAGAGGCAGACAGCAGAGGGGTTTCGACCATCAAACACTCGTCATGTTCTCTGAGTGGAACCGAGGGCCGTGTCAGACGTGTGACAGGTAAGGAATGTGTGTGCATGTGTATGTATGAGTGCGCGTGTGTATGCATGTGTGTATGTGCGTGTGTATGTATGTGTATGTTTGAATGTGTGTGTGTGTGTGTGTATGTTTGAATGTGTGTGTGTGCGTGTGTGTGTGTGTGTGTATTTGTATGTGCATGTGTGTATGTGTGTGTGTGTTTGTTTGAATGTGTGTGTGTGTGTGTGTGCGTGCGTGTGTGTTTGTGTGTGTGTGTGTGTGTGTGTGCATGTGTGTGTGTGCGTGTGTGTTTGTGTGTGTAAGAAGGCACGTGGGGGAGCTGAGGGGCATATGAGGGGGAGACAGCGTGGGAGGACAATCAGGTGACACATAACACTGCGGTGAAGCTCCCGATTCCTCCCACACAGCGGTCACTCCCTCCCCCCCCCCCCCCCCCCCCCCCCCCCCCCCCCCCCCCCCCCCCGCCCGTCCCCCGCCCCCCCCCACACCCGCATGGACCACCCACGGAGGAAGTGATGTGGATGAACCCAACGGGAGCACTGCTGAAGTTTGTGTCAGCGCCGCATAATGTGGACCGCCCAGATGTCTGTGTGTGTGTGTGTGTGTGTGTGTGTGTGTGTGTGTGTGCGTGCATGCCTGTGTGTTTAGGGACATTGTACTGTATCTACAACCAGCTGGTTTCACAGAGAAGGTTGTCCGAGAGATTCACTTCATTCACTGGCGTCTAAGATGGAGGACACCACACCTCGTGTTAAGTAGTGGTGTTGCTGTTCTTGTTGTGTTGTTGTCCTGTTCTGTTTTTTTGGGTTGTGTTGTGTTGTTTTGTTGTGGTGTTGTGTTGTGCTGTGTTGTTGTGTTGTGTTGTGCTGTGCTGTGTTGTTGTTTAGTGTCGTGTTGTGTTGTGTTGTGCTGTGCTGTGTTGTTGTATTGTTGTGCTGTGCTGTGTTGTTGTGTTGTGCTGTGCTGTGTTGTTGTATTGTTGTATTGTTGTGCTGTGCTGTGTTGTTATGTTGTGCTGTGCTGTGTTGTTGTGTTGTGCTGTGCTGTGTTGTTGTATTGTTGTGCTGTGCTGTGCTGTTATGTTGAATTGTGTTTCAGCCTCATTTTTTAGATGGACTCCGGTCATAAAACATAACTGAGCGGCTAAAACCACAGCGGCGAGTCCAAGACGACTAGACCAACACTAGGGAGCGTCTGTCCCTGGGGTCAGATCTCTCTGTGGGGTCAGGCGTTAGATGTGTCCCTGGGGTCGGATGGGTCCCTGGGGTCAGGGGTCAGATGTCTCCCTGGGGTCAGATGTGTCCCTTGGGTCAGGGGTCAGAAGTGTCCCTGGGGTCAGATGTGTCCTTAGGGTTAGATGGGTCCCTGGGTTCAGGGGTCAGATGTGGCCCTGGGGTCATGGGTCAGATGTGTCCCTGGGGTCAGATGTGTCCCTGTGGTCATGGGTCAGATGTGTCCCTGGGGTCAGGGGTCAGATGTGTCCCTGGGGTCAGACTGTGGCGCTACGTTGTTGAATCATGCTAACAAATCAAGCATAATTAGCTGTCCGGTCAAATCAGAGGACAGATTTCAATCTGCACGCTTGTATCATGAGGAACATGGACATGAGTCAAACGTCACTTTCTCTCTCTCTCTCTCTCTCTCTCTCTTTCTCTTTCTCTTTCTCTTTCTCTTTCTCTCTCTCTCACACACGCAAACACTCACACACACAAACACACACTGACACACACACAACCACTCATACACACACTCACACAAACACACAGACACAAACACACACTCATACAAAAACGCACGCACACTTACAACACCAGCGTCTTCCCTCATTGAACTATGGCCTAGCCAGCCAACCACAATTCTTTCCCTGCTGCTTTCACAACATCTCTCTCTCTCTCCCTCTCAGCTGCTGTGTGTGTGTGTGTGTGTGTGTGTGTGTGTGTGTGTGTGTGTGTGTGTGTGTGTGTGTGCATGGTGCGTGTGTTTGTGGGGGGAGGGTAATGTCACCTGAAGAAAGTGCTCATCAATCATATTTCCTGTTGAGGGTGCATGACCTGACCAGACTTAACACCAGCTCCCTTCTACTCCTGCCTTCACTCCTCCTCCTCCTCTATCGTCCTTCTCTCACCTCTCTTCTCTTCCCTCCCTCCTCCTCCTATCTTCTCCTCCTCCTCTTCCTCTTCCATCTCCTCCTCTCGCTACCTCCTTGTCCTTCTTCTTCTCTCTCCTCCTCCTCCTCCTCCTCCTCTCTCTTCTCTCTTCTCTTCTCTTCTCCTCCTCCTCCTCCTCCTCCCTCCCCTCTACTTTCTCCGCTCTCTTCCTCCTCCTCCTTCTTCTCTCCTCCTCGGTCCATAACTCTGGAGGAGATTGTTTGGGAAACACTTCCTGAATCAGACAAGTGGTTCCCGCAGGAACATGATGAGCAGGTTTTGGCTGAGAGGAACCGCCCATGCTGGTCTGGTAGTGAACTAGCAGTGGCACAGTAATGAATGGGGGGGGAGTGTAGGGAATAGAATAAAATACATTCTATTTGAGAAGGTCAATGCTGCAGCAAACCTACGATGCGGACAACGTCTTGGGCAGATAAACATGACCTTTAGTTTCCAGGGAATTCTAAGTTACGAATAGCAACCCCTTTGAAAGACTAAAACGAATAGAATTCTTTGCTAAACAAAAGGAGGTTATACGATGCCGACAATGAGTGCTTTGATGAATTCTAAAATCCCAATGCGTCTACTTGGCCTCTGGATATCTGCTTAACTGATATGAATAATTTTCACCGCGACTGGCCAAAATACACTAATCCATATCAGACAACTTTCAAGTATCATCTATCAGCAAAAATAATCTATTCTTCTTTATAAAAAGCCCCTTCCCCCGTTTCATTCAATCCATAGGTGTGCTTAATTTGAGCGCGGCCCGTTTTAATACAGCACAATTATGTGGAACAGTTCTGCCCTTGAGCAACGAACTCTACCTGCACTCTGCAGCTACAAAGCAGCTCGGCAAATAGGCTCCGCGAGTTTTGTGTCACTGGGGATGAAAGCCTTTGCAAATCCACAAAGTAATAACACTAATATTTACATAAGGCCTGAATCCCCCCCCCCCCCCCCCCCCTCACACACACACACACACACACACACACACCACTTTCCTAGCAGGTATATAAGCCCCCTGCCAGGCGAGGACGGGGAGCAGTAAGCCATGCATTGTCTGCTGGGTGACACTCGCTGCGCAAAGCTGGAAACACAATTAAGCGCTGGAGGTAATTGGGTCATTTCCCCTGTGGATGTTTGGGGCGCGGCGCCTTGATGCGTCAGCAGCCACTTCCTCACCACCACTTTTCAAAAATAAAAACATCTTGGTAATCACGGCGAGGAAGCGGACGGGCGGAGGAACTGCCGGGGAACGCACGCACAACACAGGGGGTTGGGGGGAGGCGGGGGGGGGGGGGGGGGGGGGGGGGAGTACGCACAACCAGGAAAGGGGAGGCGGATGAGAATAAGTGTAACTTTATCAGGATAACGCGGGCGGAAGGGGACAGCGGTGGCGGTAAAGCGCGTGGACGGCTAATAATAGAGACGACGAAAGAGTTGGGGGAGCGAGAACAATACGGCCTCGCCGACAGACCTAACCTTTCCGTGTGGCTGCTTCCAAATCTGGCGTCAAGAAACGTTTGAAATGCTACCACCGCCCTGTGATACTCCTATGGCTCTGTTTCCGAGCCCTCTTTCTTTGATCCTTTGTCCAAAAGAAAACGGAATGATTTAGTGACATTTAGTGGCACACTGGCGTAACAAAAGTTTTAAATACTTTACCGACGCCGAATGAATCGTTTTCCCTCTGATTCAACCGTCTTTCTAATCCTTTTGACCCAGAGTGTGAAGTTTTCCTGGAGAAGCCAGTAGACAAACAGGAAGCCCACAAAGCGTGTATCACACCTCCTTTCTGCAATCACAACACCCCTTCCCGCGCCATGCGCTACGCAACCCTATCATCCAAACATCCAATAACAACAGATGCTCACGATGCTCACGATATCACTCAGACGACACCCAAACCCTTGCTGTCACATACAAAATAAAAATAAAACATGGGCTCTTTCCTTCCCTGCTTGAAAAAAAAGAAGCCCTTTTTCCTGTTCAGCCATTTATTTAAAACAGGAAGGATCTCTGAACTGGCATCTGTTGTTGAAATCATTTTGATTATGACAGCCTTTAAAGAAGAAAAAAAAAGAGGAAACAGCTAGAATTGATTTTTGTATTCTCTTTTTTTACGTCGGGTCTTATCTTTCAAAACAGCATTTGTTTTCCTGAGTGAAAGACGAGCGGACGCTGGCGGCGAAGGGAGATGGAGAGCATCAGGGGTTCAAGGGTTCTGAGCGTGTTCTGAGCCAGCTAAGACACGCCAGTGGCTCTTTTAGCCTGTTTCCCGGCCAGTCAGCCATGTCCTCACATGAGGGACGTCTGTCTGTCCCTCTCCGCGCTCTCTGGATGCCCGGGATCAAGAGGCCGTCGTGGGCGCGCCGCTCCTTCAGGGAAGAGGGCCGTGTCGCTCCTTCGTCGTTAAAGACGTTCGTTCACACCCCGTCACAAAGAACACAACCACCGAGCAAGGCTCAGACCGCCAAGTCACTCACAGTGTTTCACTGAGAAACGGGTGGACTTCCCCGCATTCAAGTGGAGAGCAAAATCCACGTAGCAGAGTCTTGAAATGGAAAATCCCCATCAGAGAACTGTCCCATGTGCAAAAGGTTATGGTAATCATAGGGGCAGGAAGATAAACAATTGTGTGTATCAGAAAAGGAATGTGGTAGTGATTTAGAGCATGAGCCTACAGGCTTTCCAACTGATGTACCGATACGTGTGTGCATAATTTAGTTTATATCAATCCTATGTGCATGAAGAGGCACAGATGTACCTTCAGTAACTGCACACAAGCCATTCCAGATGTTGTGGTTCAAATCATGCCATCTCTACTTAGCATAATAGGCCGGGAGCTCCATGTGGAGTAGCTACCTTCTCAAGGCTCCTATCCCAGCATTTGGTGGATGTTTTCTTTTCTTTTTCTTTTACTCACTCTTTTTTTTCTTTCTGACCTTTAGCTATTGTTCACCTTCTGATCTCAACATGGTGTTCACCTTCTGATCCAAGATGGTGTTCACTAATGTTCACCTTCTGATCTCAACATGGTGTTCACTAGTGTTCACCTTCTGATCTCAAGATGGTGTTCACTAGTGTTCACCTTCTGATCTCAACATGGTGTTCACTAGTGTTCACCTTCTGATCTCAAGATGGTGTTCACTAATGTTCACCTTATAAACTCAAGATGTTGTTCACTAATGTTCACCTTCTGATCTCAAGATGTTGTTCACTAGTGTTAACCTTCTGATCTCAAGATGGTGTTCACTAGTGTTCACCTTCTGATCTCAAGATGGTGTTCACTAGTGTTCACCTTCAGAGCTCAGGGGATTTTGAAATAAGTGATGCCTCTTCACATTTTTAATTTAGGGCTATGATGAAAAATGTACCAATGAAAGACCTTGATTTAAAACAAGCAGCTTGCCTAAAGCAACCTCTCCATCTTGCTCTTACCTCACCCAACCATCTCTCTCTCTCTCTCTCTCTCTCTCTCTCTCTCTCTCTCTCTCTCTCTCTCTCTCTCTCTCTCTCTCTCTCTCTCTCTCTCTCTCTCTCTCTCTCTCTCTCTCTCTCTCTCTCTCTCTCTCTCTCTCTCTCTCTCTCTCTGTACTACATCAAACCATGATTATTCCACTCACGTAAAAACACTGACCAGGGAACCAGCTTAGCGTGCCAGGCTAACAGTAATACTTTACTATCATGATGTTACGTCTGAGTGCATCGCAAGATGTTTACTGAAAAGAAGCGACAAAAAGTGCCCTTCCCCCCAGAACCAAAGCACCGGGCATATCCCATGCACCGGTTAGAAGGCAGGGTATCACCAATACAGCTGGGTATAGGTCCGGGTATATGTCCGGGTACCACCCATAGAGATGGGTATAGGGCCAGGTACCACCCATAGAGCTGGGTATGGGGCCGGGTATAGGGCCGGGTATCCAAGTAACACCAGGATTGTTTCAACAGGACTTGGTTGTTGTTGAGTTTTTATCACATGGCTCTGGGAAGCGTTCCATTATGTTCCTCAGTCATCCTTTACTCAGCATAATATCTCCTGAAAGGTAGATAACTATTATTAGAGTTCGCACAGCTCTGCAGTCCTACGGATAGCCCTGCAGCTGCAGGGACTAAGTACAGCTGATGTCTCCAGTGACAGCAGCTTGTGCCTCTGTCATCTAAGACGTTCAGACACTCTGCATACATTACCCCCCCCACACCACCACCTCCAGCACTACCTCCTCCTCTACCACCAGCATATCCTTCTCTTCCTCCTCCACCACCAGCTCCTGCTCCACCACTTCCTCCTCCACCTCCTCCACCTCCTCCACTACCACCATCACCACCTCCACAAGCTCCTCCTCCACCACCTCCTCCACCAGCTCCTCCTTCTCCACCAGAAGCTAACCAACCTCCACCAGCCGGTTTGTGTGTGTCCTCTGTCTGGATGGCACCGCAGCTGTCCCAGAGAGTCCCAGACGAGAGCTTCTGTCAGGGTTTGTTTGCTGCAGGCCTTGATTTGATGCCATTACTCTGCAGATGCAGAGGCTGCATCCAACTACGGGAGGGAGAGAGGGAGGGAGAGACAGAGAGGGAGACTGAGGGAGAGGGAGAGAGAGAGAGATGGTGGAAGAGGGAGAGGGAGAGAGAGATGGTGGAAGAGGGAGAGGGAGAGAGAGACAGAGAGAGAGGGAGAGAAAGAGAGAGAGTGAGAGGATAGAGGGAGAGATGGTGGAAGAGGGAGAGGGAGAGAGACAGAGAGAGGGAGGGAAAGAGAGAGAGAGAGGGAGAGGGAGGGTAGGAGAGTAGGAGAGAGAGAGCGAGAACAAGAGGGAGAGTAGGAGAGAGAGAGAGAGAGAGAGAACGAGAAGGATAGAGACTGCTGGTGGACAGCTCTCGCCTCAGGCCTTGTCCCAGCGGTGTTAATTCACAGTTAAAACATACAGAGGCAGAAAATGAGAAGGGAGTAACAGAACAACCAACCCCCCCCCGACCCCCCCCCCCCCCCTTTTAACTCCCCCTGTGTCGCCCCTAAAAAAACACCAAGCCGTCTCTGATTCCTCCACAGCACCCGGTTGTGTCGTTGAAGAGGCTGGAAGAAAAAACAGTGAGTCTCTTCTGCCAGCTGTTCCTCATTCATTTTTCCCGAGCACAGCTGCATGTGTGAATAATCCATGATTCGTCCTGTCGGACTGAGGATCATCACGTCACATTGTGTTCCTGTAGAAGCAACACTGGCTTTCTTGTGCCAAGCTTGCGCAGATATGACTGACTTTCAAAGCCGTGTGCTGAGGTCGAGCTCTGTGTTGCCGTCCTTTCGACGGTCACATTGTGACCCAAATGGGACGGAAACTAAAAAAAACTCACGCCTGAGCTAAAAGTCCTTGGCTACCTGTTTGGGCAACGGAGAACAGACGTTCTGCTGCTGCCAGTGGCAGACCCAGTGGCTCCTCCACACACGACGTTCTCAGCTCCTCCTGCCGTCCCCGGCGAGGGCGCCAGCTGAACCACAACATGTCACCGCCGCTAACACGAGGAAGGACTGGCAAGCACCGAGCTGCACGGCCAGGTCCACCAGGACGATAACAAGACCAGAGTCCAGGGCAGAAGGGAGGGAGGAGGAGACGCAGGAGGAGGAGGAGGAGGAGGAGGAGCAGGCTAATAATGGCCAGGCCGGTGTCTTGACACTCTATGGAATGCGACAGCGGACGAGTCATTCATTATTTACAGAGGTGCAGAGCTATCTGTTATTTATTATAGCTTATATTGATTCACGACAGCAAGGTCTGTAAGGTCTGCTTCCTATAAGGTATGTTTCCTATAAAGTCTGCTTCCTGTAAGGTCTGCTTCCTGTAATGTCTTTTTCCTGTAAGGTCTGTTTCCTGTAAGGTCTGTTTCCTGTAAGGTCTGCTTCCTGTAAAGTCTGATTCCTGTAAAGTCTGCTTCCTGTAATGTCTGCTTCCTGTAAGATCTGTTCACCACCCATACCCTCACATAAATCAGAGTTGAACCTTCTTTTTAGAGGCTATTTGAGTATATTATTGATATTTATGTAAAGGGAATTCATATTATTGTCTTTTTAATGTTTGTGTATTGGCATTATTCATTTAGCAGATAATCATCTTCCGCCAACGATCAATCCCCACAACCCTCCGTAGGCATCAGAGACGGCCAATCCATGAATAGGAATGGAAATATTGAAATTAGTATGTTATCTCAGATCAGACCCGCTGTGTGTGTGTGTGTGTGTGTGTGTGTGTGTGTGTGCGTGCGCTTGTGCATGCGCATGTGTGTGCAAGTACACGAACAGACACACGCGCGCGTGTGTACACGTATGTGTGTGCGAGTGTGCCTGTGTGCGCGTGCCTGTGTTTGCGTGAGTGCCTGCTCGTGTGTGTGTGTGTGTGTGTGTGTGTGTGTGTCTGTGTGTGTGTGCGGACATGATTTAGGATTGCAGCGATAGCTAAGGGGCCATCAGGCCACTCTTGGCACAGAGGAGGCACACGGCATCAGGAGCAGATGCTGCTGCTGCTGATGAGGGGATGGAGGGATACTGGTGCTGATGAGGGAGTGGACAGACACTCCGCCTCTGCATACCTGCAGCAATGGCAGGCGCTGCTCGCAAGAGGGTATCGGCTATCTGCGATGCTATCGATCCAAACTTTGGGGAATTCATCTTATCCCCTCCCGGTGCGTGACCATGTGAGCAGCCGTCGCCTCAGCATTACAGAATATGGCTTTATTCCATCCTTCCTGATGTATCTAAGAAGTGTCCATCACAGTAATCCATACGCCTTCCTGAGCTCAGAACCTGCGGCCTCAACCCCTCCTTGACCCCAGAGGAACCGAATCACCCCCAGCCCATCCCGCGAGACTCTTTTGTTACGGTCAGACAGAAGCACCGGGGGGGGGGCTAGAGTCATGTTCTCATGCGAGGCCCTGGGACCGGGGACCTGCTATGGGTCCACAAATAGTCCTGCACGTCCTGTAGATCCTGGCCGCATGCGCCAGCATGGCCTCCTCCCACGCATCCATCACACCTTAAGGAAAACGCTCGACTGCAGAATTTTTTTAACCAGTGCGCCGGACTGATGTCATGTTATTGGAACGAGGGAAAGAAGAGAGGAGAGGAAAGAGGAGAGAAGAGAGGAGGGGAGAGTAACAACAGGGAGAGAGGAGAGGAGGGGAGAGAAAAGAGGAGACGGGAGAGGAGTGGAGAAAAGAGAAGAGAGGAGACAGGGGAGGAGAGGAGAGAGTTGACGGGAGAGGAGAGAGGAGAGAGGAGAGAGGAGAGAGGAGAGAGGAGAGAGGAGAGAGAGGAGAAGATGAGGTATGTGGAGTGTGGATGGATGTTGTCCCTAGCAACCCCCTGCCAAAAGAATAAAAAGGTAAACGTCCTGGTGAGTTACGAGCTTGTAGTCTGAGTCAGAGTTACGGTGGACACAGATCAGGACCGCATTCGATAAAACAATTACAGTAAAAGCTGTTGTAATGTTCCTCATATGGATACTAACATAAACCCTGGAACCTTTAAGAGCTGTGAACCTGTAAACAAACACTGACATGTAAGAGAAGGCCGCTGCTGTTCATTCATTCCCTTCTTTTCAGAAGCCTGCCCCCTGTTTGATCGTGGACCATCGTAAAAGCACCGCCTCACTGTGTTAACACAAAGAAGCCAAATAATATTGAACAATGTTCAAGGACTACAATTATGAAAAGGTTGTTATAGCATCAAGCGGTATTGAAACAGAACTCAACGTCAACTAGTCCTTCAGAATTGACTTTGGAGGAAAAAAATCAACATTCTGCTCCCTTTGTTGGATAATGAAGTCAATTTGATTCTGTTTAATATTCATTCAAACTGAACACGCGTCTAATGACATTATGAATACCTCTTCTTTCAAACTTAGATCTCTTCCCTCCGAGCAGACAGAAGAACGCCTGTTTAAAGTTCGATCCCCTTCCTCCGAGCAGGCAGAAGAACGCCTGTTTTAAGTTCGATCCCCTTCCTCCGAGCAGACAGAAGAACGCCTGTTTAAAGTTCGATCCCCTTCCTCCGAGCAGACAGAAGAACGCCTGTTTAAAGTTCGATCCCGTTCCTCCGAGCAGACAGAAGAACGCCTGTTTAAAGTATGCCTAGGTGTTCACAGCTGTTGACGGCTCTTTTTTAATTGACCCCGGGGTCAAACAGCGACTGAGATAATATTTAGTTAAATTATTCTCCGTACCCGATGAATCACATTTCCATATATCTTCACCTCATGACTTATTCATCAGCGTCTTTTATTACCATGCAGACTATGTTTTAACTGTCGCCCCTTTCTCCCTTTCTCTGAACAGTTTAGTAAATATCAAACTGTATTTATTATTAATTAACCCCCAGTCAGACAAAAAAGTGTTTTCATGGATATAAATGAGGAACGTTCTCAAAAGGCAGCGGCGGTTGACAGCACGGAGGCCACGTGTGGAAATGAGTGTGCGCTTGTTAATGTGTGTGCACCTATGTGTGTGTAGGTGGCTGTGTATGTTGCTGCATAATTAATAGTGTGTACGATGTGGTCTATAGTGATTCCAGTGCATGTTTCCTGGGTGGCTCTCGTACCTATCGTCCATCTGTTAGGTCTGCGGGGAGTCACTCGTTCCGTCGGGAGGTGACAGACTTTACACCTCATCACTTATTGTTGTTTTTATTAGCTCAGCAACTGGTTGGAGACCCCCACTGTTTTAGTGCCCAACTATACCCCCTGCTCTCTCTCTCACTGATGAATCCTCTCTCTCTCACACACACACACGCACTCACACACGCACTCACACACGCACGCACACACACGCGTGCGCCCGCGCTCGCTCTCACACACACGCACTCACACGCTCACTCACACACGCACGCACGCACAGACACACGCACAGACACACACACGCGCACGCGCTCGCTCTCACACACACACACACACGCGCACGCACGCACTCACACACACACAGACACACATGCACAGACACACACAGACAGACACACCTACTCACACACACACAATTAAAAACACAGATACACACACAATTACAAATACAGACACACACACACATACAATCAAAAGTTCAACACACAACCACTTACATCACGCATAGACACAAACTAGTAATTTTGCGGCAACATACACAGCCACCTACACACACATAGGTGGACACACATTAACAACCGCACACTCATTTCCACATGTGCTCAGTCACAGTAACCTGGCTGGCTGAGCAGCTGGGCCAGCTGTTACTCACATCAACATGTGTTTACTAGCAGGGGGCCCTTATGTTGGCATTACTCCTAGCCAATGGAGGGCCAGCCTGGGGTTCGCAGACTAATCCCACGATCCCCGGAGCATGATCACCGTGTGGAATAATAACACTCGATTAAATAGGACACTATATTAAATGCTTCATATAATGGGAATGAAGCAAAGACCAGACAAAGATGTCGACTATCTATCGGATCACGTTTATCGTGGAATGTTGTGTAG
>JACYXH010000273.1:643545-656045 GCA_026745465.1 Lota lota | reverse complement strand
TCCCTCTTTTTAGCTCCCTCAAACTGAAACATCATTAGTCACGGATAGCACGTGGTCACGGATGTATTACACCACAACAGTGTGTGTGTGTGTGTAATGAGAACGTATTCATCCACTGCTGCGTACCTGGAGCTACGGGATGAGTCCAGCTCAACGAAGCTACCGCTAGCGGAGCTCATCAAGTGGCTTCCTCCTCAAAGTTGAGATGGGAGTAAAGCCTATAATAGCAGCCCAACCCATTTGTTGTCTGACATCTGGAATGAGCCGGTTTAGCCCGGTGTAATCCAACATGCAGAGCGACCACGTGTTTCGATCTAAAGCAGTCAGTGCAGAAGCAACGGGGGGGGGGGGGGGCGAGTGGGGATGTATTATGGGATGTATTATGGTTATCTGCAGAATCCAATCAGTGTTGGACTGGAGCGACATGGTGGAGAGCATACTGGATGCCAGGTGGGACTGGGATTCGTCCCAGATCCAACTGGTTATCCCTGCACATTGAAGGGTCGTAGACTTCATCGGAATACGATCAATCACACTCACTAGCAACGCAACATCTCTGCTGCTTAGTGCCACTCACACTGAAGAAAAACAAAAGCACACCCTAACGATGGCACACACACACGTTCACATACAGGCACACACCCACAAACATTCAGATACAATCACACCCACACCCACACATACACACATTCACATACAGACACAAACCCACACACACATTCACATACACACAAACAATACACACACACATTCACACACACACACACACACATGTTCACATACAGACACAAACCTACACACACGTTCTCATACAGACACACACCCACACACACATGCACACTAACACACAATGACACATGCAAACAAATGCACATGCACACAAACAGACAATGACACATGCACACAAACACACATTCACACAAACACACATGCACATAAACACACATGCACATAAACACAAACACACATGCACACAAACACACATGCACACAAACACACATGCACACATGCACTCAAACACACAATGACACATGCGCACAAACACACAAACACAAACACACATGCAATCAAACACACAATGACACATGCGCACAAACACACATGCACACAAACACAAACACAAACACACATACACACATACACACAAACACACATGCACTCAAACACACAATGACACATGCACACAAACACACATGCAATCAAACACACATGCACACAAACACACATGCACTCAAACACACAATGACACATGCACACAAACACACAAACACACATGCACACATGCACACAAACACACAAGCACCAAGCAGAGGTCAAGGTTGTCTCAGGACGTGGGAGGGTGAGTGTTGGGTGCCTTCAGGGCTCTGTGCCCTTTCTGGGGCGATTAGTCACCGCAACAACCGTCTGATGAATGATGGACGCGTCCTCAACCAACTGAAACTAGCGGCCCCTGGAGCCGCGACGGGCTCCAGAACCAAGCTCCTTGATCAGGGAAGCGTGAGGATATACGGCGTTTTATATATATACAGTATATATATAAATATATATATATATATATATATACAGTATATATATATATGTATATATATACAGTATATATATATATATATACTGTATATATATATATATACTGTATATATATATATATATATATATACAGTATATATATACAGTATATATATATATATATATATATTTCTACTATAATAGAAGATATACACTATGAAAACAATATCTCACTACCCTCCTTTGTTTGTTCTTTGTTCTTGTATTTCACGCTGCCCTGAACGCACAAACTAATATTGTCTCAGTGATTCAACCAATTAAGCAGAATAGTCCTCCTGCAGGCTACAGGAAACCGCAGGAACGTCTCCTGTCTCCTGTTGGCAGAGCGGGACGGGCTGAGGAGAAAGGGTAGCTCCGATATATTTTCCTGAAGGGAATCCTGAGCAGGCGGTGAGACTTGGAGCAGGGGGGGGGGGAGGGGGGGGGGGGGGGGCAGCTGCCAATTTGCTGTGAACTGAAGGATGTCAGTCCGAGAGCATCGATCTCTTAACGGAGGCCACTGCAGCGCTGGGACATGTTAATGTTATTGAACCGGGGGGGGGGGGGGGGGGGAGAGATGTGAGGAGCAGGCGGGGGAGGGGGGCTGGAGGAAGAGGAGTGAGTGGGGGTGGGGGGTCCAGCAGGGAGGAAGGCGTGTGTTTGGCAGAAGTAAAAGCTGACGCAGGGATTACTGTTGGCTCTGCTCAACGAGTGCTGAGGGAGAGAGAGAGGGAGAGAGAGAGAGAGAGAGAAGAAAGGAGGAAGGAAGGAAGGAGAATGAACGAGGAAGAGAAGAAAGCGAGTGCGGGTGAGAAGCAGGGGTCAGAAGGGTCCGTTGCCCTGAGGCTCAGCAGGTAACAGATAGTCTTGTATTCAGTGTAAGATGAACTCTGTTTTTCTTTCACGTTGCACCGATGAGAAAATAACAAAGGTGTAACCGACGAGGCCTGAGAAGGATTAATGGAGCGAGGTCATTTTAAGGCCTCTGGCTAGACACCAGACTCAGGACACCAAAGATGTGTTTGTGTGTGTGTGTGTGTGTGTGTGTGTGTGTGTGTGTGTGTGTGTGTGTGTGCTTTAAGGGGATGGAGTAAAGGAGTATCATGTGACCAAATCTTTTCCAAGCGAAAGTAAAATATCTGCTGAGTCCTTAATAATCGTCCTTCCTACGCACACACACACACACACACACACACACACACACATACACACACACACACACACATACACACACACACACGCACAGACAAGGGGGTGGGGGGGGTGGGCATCCTCTCCCAGCTAAGTGCTTCCCAAGCTGGCAGGAGTGACCCCTGGAGACAGTAACCCCTGGGGGGAGCCCCCACCCTTCCACGAGGTTCTGTTCCAGCACATTGGACCCGTCCCGGGCTCTGCTGGACCCAGGGGGGGGAGGACGGTTTGTTCACTGCTGTCCACAGATGTGGCCCCGGGGACACAAGGCAGGGGCCTCAGAAGGGCCCCTGGTGTCGGCATTGCAGCTGTGCTGCACAGAGGGGCCCCTAGGGGCAGGAGGGATGGCCGAAGGTGTAGAGGGATGGAGGGAGGGGGGAGAGAGGGAGGGGGGGAGAGAGGGAGGGGGGAGAGAGAAGAGAGAGATAAGGAAAGAGAGTGAATAGAAATAGAGAAGACAGGGAGAGAGAGGGAGAGGGGAAGAGAGGGAGGGGGGAGAGAGGGAGGGGGGAGAGAGAAGAGAGAGATAAGGAAAGAGAGTGAATAAAAATAGAGAAGACAGGGAGAGAGAGGGAGAGGGGAAGAGAGGGAGGGAGGGATGGCCGAAGGTGTAGAGGGAGGGAGGGAGGGGGGGAGAGAGGGAGGGGGGGAAGAGAGAAGAGAGAGATAAGGAAAGAGAGTGAATAGAAATAGAGAAGGCAGGGAGAGAGAGGGAGAGGGGAAGAGAGGGAGGGAGGGATGGCCGAAGGTGTAGAGGGAGGGAGGGAGGGGGGAGAGAGGGAGGGGGGGAGAGAGAAGAGAGAGATAAGGAAAGAGAGTGAATAGAAATAGAGAAGACAGGGAGAGAGAGGGAGAGGGGAAGAGAGGGAGGGGGGGAGAGAGGGAGGGGGGGAGAGAGAAGAGAGAGAAAAGGAAAGAGAGTGAATAGAAATAGAGAAGAGAGGGAGAGGGGAAGAGAGGGAGGGAGGGATGGCCGAAGGTGTAGAGGGAGGGAGGGAGGGGGGGAGAGAGGGAGGGGGGGGAGAGAGAAGAGAGAGATAAGGAAAGAGAGTGAATAGAAATAGAGAAGACAGGGAGAGAGAGGGAGAGGGGAAGAGAGGGAGGGAGGGATGGCCGAAGGTGTAGAGGGAGAGAGGGAGGGGGGGAGAGAGGGAGGGGGGAGAGAGGGAGGGGGGGGAGAGAGAAGAGAGAGATAAGGAAAGAGAGTGAATAGAAATAGAGAAGACAGGGAGAGAGGGAGAGGGGGGAGAGGGGGATAGAGGGAGGGAGGGGGGAGAGAGTGAACGGGGAGAGAGAAGAGAGAGATAAGGAAAGAGAGTGAATAGAAATAGAGAAGACAGGGAGAGAGAGGGAGAGGGGAAGAGAGTGAATTGAAATAGAGAAGAGAGGGAGAGGGATAGAGAGAGGGAGGGAGGGAGGAGGGAAAGAGGAGGGGGGGGGGAGAGTGAACCAGCACAGAGAAGAGAGAGGGAGAGATCGAAAGAGGGAAAGGAAGTAGAGAGTAGGCATAGAGAACAGAGAGCTGGGAAGAGAACAAATAGGGATGGGGAATAGAGAGAGCAAGGGAGAGAGGGGAAGAGCGTGAACAGAGAGAGAGAGGTAGACCTCGGTTAATATGATGCCTCGGTGAATGTGGTGTCGGTGCCGGCAGGGGGGGGGGGGGGGGGGTAAGACAGATGATACAGGCGTACGATGATAAGGTAGTTAGCCCGTAGACCGGGTAGCGAACAGAGACGTATAGAGCAGAAGATAATGGGGAAAAGGCAGAGGAAGACAACAGACACGCAAACGGGATGAGATGCTGGTTACCAAGCGGCATCCATCGTGTGGTGTGGTGCACAAGCCATTTGTAGCCCATGTTCTCCATCATTTGTTTCCTCGCTGGCCCGCAGAAGACAAGGGACAACGCCTGGCCGGCCGTTTGTTCCTGCACTAATTGCATAAGTGAGACAGCGTAATTGGATGTATAGATAAATAGACAGGAAGGAGAGGGATCTGTAGAGCAGATGGAGACACACAGGGAGGTGGGGATGGATGTGGAGACACAACAACACTTTCCCATTCAGGGACTGAAGAAATAAGGGGTTTGGTACAAAGAAGGGAGAGAAGGCTGCAGATTGGGGGATACGGGAGGAGGGGGGAGTGATGGAGCAGATGAGAGGAGAAAGCCTGTCTTCCCAGACTGCACTTTGAGGTGCGGCTCAGCACTGCCAGAACACTCACCCATTTAATACACCTGCGCGGCAGGGGGGGGGGAGGAAGGGGAGGATAGAGAGGGGAGGCTGAGTGGCAGACAGCCATCTCCTCCTGCTCTCCAGATCAAAGGCACAAGGCTGACTGGAGATAGGCGGATGTTTGTCTGCTTCTAAGAAAGCTTGTGTGTGTGTGTGTGTGTGTGTGTGTGTGAGGTCGCTGGTCTACCTGCAAGACCCTGAACATAGTCCCCCTTCAGGGGAGCGTGTGGTTGAGTCTGCTGGAGCGGAGGGCCACACAATGCATTTTCATGGGGAGGCCAACAGACCGGATAAAATCATGGATATTTCTTATCATATTTTGCCGTGGTTCAACATTGTGCGTGCTGAACAGGTCCTCTTTGTGTCGCCACAAAGGCGCCGCTTTGTGGGGACACTATTTGCTGTGTGTGTGGGGCGTGTCCCCTGCCTTTCACGGCCGGTGACACGGTGGGAAGACGAATGTGCGTCTAATGAAGCCTCCATCACAGGCGAGTTAAAAACGCTCACCAGGGACCAGAGGGAGGGGGTGGGGGGGGGGGGGGGGGGGGGGGGGGGGGGTCTGAGGTCTATTCAGCGCGGCTGGAGGGCAGACCTAAGCCGTCACATGGGGGAGGAGACCTTTACTGCTCCATAGACCAGACCATCAGCCCTTCACCGCTCCATACAGCCTCGCGTCAGCTCTGTGATTGTCTTGGGGACTTCTTTAAAAGCCACTTTAAACTCATAAAACTCTTTGTCTCGCTATCCCAGAGTTGTTTTCTTTATGTGTGTGTGTGTGTGTGTGTGTCTCCTGTGTGTGTATACCTTTACAGTGCTATTCTGTTTTGTGATTCTTTGTGCGGCAGTGGTCTTTGAGTGTGTGGGTTTCTTTTTTTTGGGGGGGGGGGGGGGGGGGGGGGGGGGGGGGGGGGCGGGGGGGGGGGGGGGGGGGGGGGTGGGGTGACGGGGGGTGCGGGTGCGGTGGGGGGGGGGGTGGGTGGGCGGGGGGGGGGGGGGGGGGGGGGGGGGGGTTGGCGTGGGGGGGGGGGGGGGGGGGCGGGGGGGGGGGGGGGGGGAGCGGGGGTCGGGGGGGGGGGGGGGGTGGGGGGGGGCGGGGGTGGGCGGGGCGGGGGGGGGGGGGGGGAGATGCGGGGGGGGGCGGGGGGTGGGCGGGGGAGAAAACTCTGGAACTGTTGGAACTGTTGTATCTGAACCGGCACCGACTGGTTTTCATGGCTGAGAGCGGGAACATGAGAGGAATCAATGGGCCAATAGAAGCCACCACCGCAGCCATGACCGTCGCTGTTACCGGTGGAGGAACGGGCGGTGGTCATGTGGCTGCGGGCGCTGCACCACCACCGAGGCCTGATTCACTTCCCGCAGCTTTGATTAAAAGAGGACTCGGAGGATTTCAAACACTCTCACACGACGCTGGGAGGCGAGAGTGCCTTCCTCTCTTCTTCTTCTTTTCTTTCTTTTGTTGTTGTGGGGAATAGACCAAACTTTCCTCTCGATGAAACTTTCTATTCTGCAGGGTTGTGGCCGGAGGTCAAACGAAACACTGGCCTGCAATATTCTTCTCCTCCAAATGAACGCCTTCCCCGCTCGTCCGGCGGTTCCGCCCGGGCCTGCCTCTGTCCTCCACCGCTTTGATCCTGGCTAATGCGCTAACAGGCCAGAACATTAGCAGGTGTGCGCGTGTGTGCGTCACTCGAGTGTGTTTGAGCTGCGTGCGTGCTTCTGTGTGGGTCGTTGCGTGCGCGCGCCATGGAGGGAGAGGGACAGAGAGAAAGAGTGCGTGCTTGCATGTGTCTTACGTGTACATGTGTACCCTTGTGTGTGCGCACGTCTGTGATTGTGGGTGTGTGCGTGCGTATGTGTTTTCACACTTATTACTGGAGTGCCTTTGGTGACGCCGACAGTCTGTCTGGGGATTAGTCCTCCTCTCTCCTATCAGTGGGTGAGTGCTCCTCTCTCCTATCAGAGGGTTAGTCCTCCTCCTATCAGAGGGTGAGTCCTCCTCTCTCCTATCAGAGGGAGAGTGCTCCTCTCTCCTATCAGAGGGTTAGTCCTCCTCCTATCAGAGGGTGAGTCCTCCTCTCTCCTATCAGAGGGAGAGTGCTCCTCTCTCCTATCAGAGGGTGAGTCCTCCTCTCTCCTATCAGTGGGTGAGTGCTCCTCTCTCCTATCAGTGGGTTAGTCCTCCTCCTATCAGAGGGTGAGTCCTCCTCTCTCCTATCAGAGGGAGAGTGCTCCTCTTTCTTGTCAGAGAGTGAGTGCTCCTCTTTCTTGTCAGTGGGTGAGTGCTCCTCTCTCCTATCAGAGGGTGAGTGCTCCTCTTTCTTGTCAGTGGGTGAGTGCTCCTCTCTCCCTCCTCGTCCACCAGACTCCTCTCATTAGCGTTCCATGGAGTTCAGTTCACACGCTCGGCCTGCTGCCGTCACCCCAGACGCCGGCAGGCGAATTAGCCGTGATGACCCACCATGTGAGCGGATAGGATGATTGGTCGGTTGGCTGATCATTAAGGCATGCGTGCTTTCTTCCCCCCCCCCCCCCCCCCCCCCCCCCCCCACCCACCCCCCCCCCCCCCCCCCCCCCCCACCCCCCCCCCCCCCCCCCCCCCCCCCCCCCCCCCCCCCCCCCCCCCCCCCCCCCCCCCCCCACACCCCCCCCCCCCCCCCCCCCCCCCCCCCCCCCCCCCCCCCCCCCCCCCCCCACCGCCATGCTGGGTCTGCTGGCCCATCTCCTCCCGAGGGCAATGCAGCAAACGATTTTGATTCTCCTCCGCTCCTCCCTGGCTCCATCTCTCTCTCTTCCTCGCTCTCGCTCTGGTAATTTAATCTGTTCAATATCAAATAATCTCCACCAATTTCTCAGCCAATTTTATCCTTATCGCCCGGCCTTTGGGGGACAGGTCTTGTTCCACCTTGTTAAAAGAGAGGGGGAGAGAGAGGGAGGCAGAGGGATATAGAGAGAGAAAGAGAGAGGGAGAGAGAGGGGGGCAGAGAGAGAAAGAGAGAGAGGGGGGAAAGAGAGAGAGGGGGAGAGTCAGAGTGATAGAGAGAGAGAAAGAGAAAGAGAGAGAGGGAGAGAGAGTCAGGAAAGAGAGAGAGAGGGGGAGGGGGAGAGATAACCCAGGAAAGAGGGGTGACAAATGGCTCTCCAAGGAGAGGAGCCCTGTGCTCCCCCCACCTGGGCCGTGTGGACGAGGAGCAGACAGGGGAGTGAAGGGGAGGTGGAAGGGTAGAGAGGGCTGGGAGAGGAGGGGGGAGGAAGGTGAGGGTGGGTGGCTGCTGAATTGTGGCTCTTGAGCTTCGGGGGTTTAACTAGCGTCCCACATAACATTAACAATAACAAATAATTAACATCCCCCCCCCCCCCCCCCCCCAGCCGTCCCGTCCCCCCAGCCGTCTCCCCTGGCACTTAATTACAATCCAATAAGGTCTGGGCCTGGTGGTCATTCTCCTCCGCTGTGTTTACCCTTTCCAAAGACTCGGTTCGCAGCTTAATCTGCCAAGGAGCTGGATGTCAATAGGTCAGCACAAGACTGCAAAGCCCAGGAGAAGGAGAGGGAGTGGGAGGGAGAGGAAAACAGAAGAGGAATGAGGGAGGATGAGGAGAAACAGAAGGCTCGTTCCCGCCCCCTCCCTCCTTTCAATACTTTTTTCCTACATTCCGTTTAGCTGGTTGTTTTCCCCTCCCTCCCTCCCTCCCTCCCTCCCTCCCTCCCTCTCCCTCCCTCCTCCCTCCCTCCCTCCCTCCCTCCCTCCCTCCCTCCATCACTTGAGTGCGCCCCCCCCCCTTCTCTTTTCTTCTCAGTTCTAATCCGTCCTCTTGATTGTTCTAAGCTGCTTTCAGACGGCCCCTGGGAGCAGGGGGCTTGGAGTCTGTTTTAATTAAGATTTACTAGTAAACTCCCTCAAGAAGGAGATTCTACCGCAGGAAAAGGTTCAGCAAAGGACGTGAGAGGGGAAGGCAGGAGCGACGGCTGGCTGAGCAAATATCAGCCATCTCGGGGAGAGCGTGAGATGAAGAGAAGAGTGTCTGCCACACACTGAGGTACACTACCACGGGGCTGTTTACACCCCCGGCACGCTCGGAGAAGGTGGAGTGGCTTCGCTAAACGAGCTTGATTTACTCCTCTGTTTGCAATCAGCCGGCTCTATGGGGACTTATCTGATCTTGCTGTGATTCACATCATAGTCGGCCAGGGTGATGCGGGCCCAGGGAGAGACGTCTCCCGATCCGTGACTTCCGAGCTCCCGGTCTGCAGGGCCAAGACCCCAGTGCCCTGCCCCCGCCCCAAGCACCGCAGCCACCCTGCACACTAGCCTGCTGCCCCAACGCAGAAGGAAAGACCCAGAAACACAACTCGACTGCTTCCGCTAGTGTGTGGATATGATCCCGAGGTTTTGAGGCTGGTTCCACCCCCCCCCCCCAACAGCCAGCGTGAGACGCTTCATCATCACGTGGCTTATCTCTCGCTGAGGCACACGAGCCTCTGTTCTGTTCAAATCGATTCGTGTTGTAACTCGCCGTGGCTTCACCGGGCTTCTGCAGCGTCCATTTTGTGTCCCCCTGACGTCCTGTCCCATTTCTCCGCATGCTCGGGTGCTTTCAGTGCCATCTTTCATGTGACACATCTGTCATGTGACGCATCTGTCATGTGACGCATCGTTTCCCACCGCAGACCTCGGACGCCCCGACCCCCAGAGGACCAGCCCACCCCGAGTGGGAGGAGCAGAACGAAGTGTTTAAGTTCATCATCCGGCCCCGTGAGGTGTTAGGAGCCAGCCAGGGGTCAGGGGTCAGGGGTCAACGGGCCCACCCACCCACCCACCCCACATCCCAGCACACAGCCACCATATGTCCGCGAGGCAAACCCTCAATGAGTCCACAAAAAGGACGTATTCACTACTGCACCCTGAGGGCAAATCTGCAATTCCACGCCACGTTTGGGGGCACAGTATACCACCGGCCCGAGTGAGAAGACAAGAAAACAAAAGACTGGGAAGCATGGATGGCGTCGAGTGGAGAAGGGAAGGGGAGGAAATGGACCAGGCCGATGGACAGACGTGCGGGCCCCTCCAGTTACCATCGGTGGGATCCACAGGTCACATGACGTCAGCGTCATAAGGGGATGATGAACGTTCTCAAACAGTAGTAGTTGTATGGGGGGGGGGGGGGGGGGGGGGGTGAAATAAGAGCGAGGGAGAGAGAGAGAGAAATAAAGAGAGAGAGAGAGAGAGAGAGAGCTTGGTCATGAAAGGCTAGTTTGTTAGCATTGTCTACACTCAGCGTCATGCTCCAATGACCCCCCCACCCCCCCCCCCCCCCCCCCCCCCCACCCCCCTTCCCCCAGACAGTTTTCCCTGCAGACTCTGCCTCTATCACTCACGGCTCTTTAATACGCTGAGGATATATAGGACAGAGTAGGGTCGGGTATATAATAGATCTTTATTTTATATAGGGTATATAAATGTACGTCTGGGCGTTGAGGATGTGTTAGTTAGTCGGGGATTGGTGGTGGTGGAGCTGATATTAAGCAGTCATTTAATGGGACATTAAAACGATGGCACAATAACACAATATTTTTGCGTGGCAAACTCTTGTGACTCACTCTATGAGTCATGGTCGGTGATGTCGGACCACCGCGAGGCATGGAGCTGCAGCACCAGGGGAGGGGATCACACGTCTCTTCTTCCACTGCAGCAATTTAGATCCAGGAGGAGAAGAAGAAAGAAAAAGAAAAAAAGTATCACAGCTACGTTTTATACATCAAGAGCGACGCAGCGTCACACACACACACACACACACACACACA
Organism: Lota lota; assembly: GCA_026745465.1. NCBI lineage: Eukaryota > Metazoa > Chordata > Actinopteri > Gadiformes > Lotidae > Lota > Lota lota. The sequence goes on along the minus strand of JACYXH010000273.1, from coordinate 645,272 downwards.
CACGCCACACATTATCAACCATTGATAGGGTGTCCTAGTTAGAGCCAGGGGAGCACCAGCGGGAAAAAGAAAGTGTCAGAGTAGGACCTCTGGACACATCCTTGCCCCTGAGTAGTAACATCATTACCGTGGTAACCAGCGGATGGCCGTGTGGTATGCAGGAGACAACAAACAGACAATGAAGGGAAGTTAGAGATTGTGTCTTTCACCCAAAACCGTTTCCTTAGCCTTTAAAGACTAAACAAAGTGACGGTATTGTAAATCTCCCCTTGTCGTGTAGGAAACAAAAAGCCTCTCCTTATCCAGTTCCTGCTGCCACCCCCCTTTCTCTCTCAGAGTGCTTGCTTAATAATTAATTGATTAATTAGTTCTCTCATTAATCATTTATTCATTAATCAGCCCTGATTTTTCTAGAGGAAGTGGCGCAATCTGAAAAAGCCTGACTTCACAGTTCACTCTAATTGCAATCCTTTGCTAATCAACGCTTAAGAAATGGAGTTCCAGGAAATCATTTTTCCCTGCTCCCCTCCCATTCTTGTCGACCTGGAGCAGGAGGAGGTTAGCCGCTAACAGTTCCCCTTCCTTTAGAAACCCTGCAGTCAGCACTAACACCCTGGTGGTAAACTAATGAACAGAACAAAGTTTGATGTTCAGTTAAAAAGAGAAATTCTCTCTCTTGGTTCCGGAGGAAGGATAATAGGGCGATGATGGCCGACTAACCCCAGACATTGACTAATGAATTGCAGTTTGAAGGCCACAGAAGCAGCGGCGAGAAATGGTGAGACATTTAAGTGCTGGCATCTCTCCTGGGAGAAGGAAATAATTTGTTCAGTCGGCGGTACTTTTATTCCGTAGAACACAGAGGAAGCTTTATTCCACGGACTCAGAGCAAGCAAGACGGGTGCATACATAAATAGAAAATACCACAGACCAAACAAAGAAACGAAGACAGGGGAATCGGTTAAAACTGGTTTTCGTTTGGAGTCCTTTTCTCCCTTTATGTTCCTATTGGATGCAGGGTTCCCAGTGCAGCTCACGCTTGAAGAGAAACGTGTGTCAGGAACTAGAATAGAAAAGCCCGCTATGAGTTACATTGAATTAAGCTTCAGAGCGGTGGATGTGAGCTAAGGCTCAGCATCCATACGTATTAAGCAGCACTAATGAGCCTTTCATTGAACTTGGTGTGTTTTGTTCCACACACACACACACACACACACACACACACACACACCACAACCAGGTTTTTTCATGTTTCTCATCGGCAGCGACAACGAACAATAGCTCGGCAACTCAAACTGTAATGAGATGCACACGTTTACAACATTACCACTCTCATTAAAAAATAATAAAAATAAAGGAGGAAAAAAAAGTATTAATTATGAAACGCACTACTTCCTATCGCGAGGGGCCAGGGGAGTCTCTACCGGGCTCAATTAGGGAGAGGAGGCCGCAATTCCCCAGACTAAATTAATTGCCAGCCCAGGGCATTAGACCCACAGTGCAGAGCCTAAGTAGAGAATTCCTTTGTTTTCATTTCCATTGCCTTTTGGAAAAAGCAAGCAAGGGGGGCAACGCAAACTCAACATTATCAGTTCATTGTTTTACGGATATTTAATCTTTTATTTATTTCATTGCTTTGTGAGCACATTATGTCTGCGAGCTGGAATTGAAGAGAGGGAGAGAGAGGGAGAGAGAGAGCGGGACAGAGTCGACACATTTACATTTTC
>JACYXH010000273.1:576045-638545 GCA_026745465.1 Lota lota | reverse complement strand
GTGAGATGCTGGGCTGTACTTAACCAGAGGGTTAAGCAGGAAAGTCAGAGTAAACGTGTCAAAGAATGCACCGAATATGCCCTCTGGTCCGGGACAATGGGCTTGACCTGTTAATACTGCCATAGCGCACGCATGTACACACACACACGCGCGTACACGCACGCACACACGCACCCTATCATTACACCAGTGTAATGGGCATGAAACGTGAGAAGTGAAACGGTTAAACGGTGTTCCTCTGCCGGAGCCACCGGTGACGTTTATCTATCAAACACAAAGCATTCATGACCTCCAGCCGTACCTCTGTGTTGCTATCGAGCGCTGTTGGAAGACACCGCACCCTTGTTGAGATGTTGAAATACCAATAGTGTCCGGGCGCTCCAATCATTCCCCGATCCCTAGTATTGATTTCGATAGACAATACAATCACTGTGTGTGTGTGTGTGTGTGTGTGTGTGTGTGTGTCTGTGTGACACCACTGCAGTAAACATAGATTTCTACCTCTCTACTCTTCTGTTTTATGTTCTCTCTCTCTCTCTCTCTCTCTCTCTCTCTCTCTCTCTCTCTCTCTCTCTCTCTCTCTCTCTCTCTCTCTCTCTCTCTCTCTCTCTCTCTCTCTCTCTCTCTCTCTCTCTCTCTCTCTCTCTCTCTCTCTCTCTCTCTCTCTCTTCCCCCCTCCTCTCTCCCCCGTCAGAAATGTAATCATGTAATGAAGCTCCTAATTCAGCCTCGTAGAATTGTCTAATTCAGTGGAGCACTGTAAGGAATGTGTCGTGAGTCATTAGCCAGCAGAGATGTTCAGCTCAGCATTTTTTATACGCAATGAATCACTCAACATGTTCGCTCCTCTGTATCTGAATGGCTGTGCATGTACGTGTGCGTGTGCGTGTACGGTGTGTGTGTGTGTGTGTGTGATGCTAATTGCCAAATGTGAGCATGGGAAATGTTTACGTGGGGGAGAGAGAGACCGAAACGGAGTGTGATCCGTCGGCGCAGCCCCGAGAGCCAGGGCCGAGTGTGAACGTTGCACATATTTGATTGTAATCGATGGTCACCGTCGCAAGCACGAAGGGCCAACCCCACACCGGCGCCGTGAGTAGAGGCTGAGATCGCTGAGCATGAGGGGCCATGCGCTACACGAGCACACACCGCTGTGGAAGGCCTGACGGGAGGACGCCAGCCTGCGCTCGCCGTCTGGTGGCTGAGCTGGAGGATGTTTCACTCCTCATTGACACTCTAAAGCGGACCTGTTCTGATCCTCGCCGCGTGGCACACACACGCACGCACACACACGCATACAGACACACACACACACACACACACACACACACACGCACACACACACACACGTACCTGAATGCTTTTAAATGCTTTTTGTAGGTAGCTAGCCCTTCTCCCCTAACATTAAAAGCTCTCATTCAATGGGGACTCAGGGATGGAGTGAGCAGGATGGAGTGAGCGGGGGTGAGACTCGTGGATGGAGTGAGCGGGGGTGAGACTCGTGGATGGAGTGAGCAGGGGTGAACACTCGTGTGCGGAGTGAGCAGGGGTGAACACTCGTGGATGGAGTGAGCAGGGGTGAGACTCGTGGATGGAGTGAGTGGGGGTGAACACTCGTGTGCGGAGTGATTGGGGGTGAACACTCGTGGATGGAGTGAGCAGGAGTGAACACTCGTGGACGGAGTGAGTGGGGGTGAACACTCGTGCGCGGAGTGATTGGGGGTGAACACTCGTGGATGGAGTGAGCGGGAGTGAACACTCGTGGATGAAGTGGGCGGGAGTGAACACTCGTGGATGGAGTGAGCGGGGGTGAACACTCGTGCGCGGAGTGAGCGGGGGTGAACACTACTGCGCGGAGTGAGCGGGGGTGAACACTCCTGCGGGGGAGGGAGACAGAGAGAAGTGGGCAGCAGACCCCCCCCCCCCCCCCCCCCACCCCCACCTAGTTGAAGTGGATAATTGAGTGGAACAAATACTGCCAACAATCGAGGTGCCCCCCGCCTTTAGAAAGAAAACCAGGCGACAACTCAGAGAAAGGGGTAGGAGAGGAGAAAGGTGGGGGGAAGAGAGAATTTCAGCACCCCTTGGGGGGGGGGGGGGGGGGGGGAGCCGGCTATTGAAAAGCTATTAAAGTTGCATTTAGCGGATTGATTGGGAATGAAGAGGCCTATTAAAGCAGGGGGACGGGGGACAATGGAGCGTCTCTGGCCACCGTATGTTGCCCTCCTTTCGGGGGGGGGGGGGGGGGGGGGGGGGGGTTCTGTTTAAGCTCTTCCACCAAAAGAGGCATTTCAGGAAGAGAGGGGAGGGAGGGGCTTAGCACTGCCTGAATAGAGCCCTCTTTATCTTCTCCCCCTCACCCCCTCACCCCCTCACCCGCCCCCGCTTCCCTTCCATTCTTTGCTGAGCCACAAAGTGAGAAGAGAAAGAGGAGAAAGGAGAGGAGAGGAAGAAGAGAGAGAGAGAGAGAAGAGAGAGAGAGAGAGAGGAGAGGAAGAGAGGTAGAGAGAGGAAGAGAGAGAGAGAAAGGGAGAGAGAGAAAGAAAGGAGAGGAAGAGAGAGACATAGAGAGAAGAGAGGGAGAGAGGAAGAGAGAGGGAGAGAGAGAGGGAGAAACAGACAAGCTTCTTTATTTTAAACACTCCCCCCCCCCCCCTTCCCACAGGATTAGTTGCTCTGGAGGGCGGCCATGTCTTCCAGCCAGCAGGGTTTGTCATACCCAATCTTCTGCATCATGGCAGAAACAGTTGGATCCGCTCGCCTGTGTGTGTCTGTGTGTGTGTGTGTGTGTGTGTGTGTGTGTGTGTGTGCCTGTGCATGCGTTCTCATGTGTGTGTGTGTGTGTGTGTGTGTGTGTGTGTGCCTGTGCATGCGTTCTCATGTGTGTGTGTGTGTGTGTGTGTGTGTGTGTGTGTGTGTGTGTGTGCATTTGAAGACAGGCCAGCCAATGGGGTTAGAGAACACACCATACTTAAACACCGTAGTGGAACAGAGGCAGGTGTCTCTGCTGACGTTCTGCTCCAACGGATGGCCCCTGGGGGACTGTAATGGACTTCTGATTGTTTAACATCCATTTTTACAAAAAGCACACGAAGGAGCAGCCTATTCTAAGTGTGCTCGCTCGCTGTCAGCCCGCGTGTTACCATATGGTCCCGGGAAAGAGTTGAATAAGTCATGGAGCAGCTGACATTCTTTTCCCGTTGAAAACACTTCTCCAAACATGTCAACGAACCTCCTGCCACCAGAACACTCCAGGCTGCTCTCTGGACGCGTTTAGCAACATCTTAGCACCTTGGGAGTATTTCTGGTCCCTTCCTATGAACGCCCGCTCTATAGAGAAGCACACACGCGTCATGTGCTCATCAGGTCCACCGTTCTAATGTAGTCCATTCCTCTCCCAACAGCTGCCCATGCGGCCTACTTCTCCCAGCAGCCCCAGGACCAGGTGGTCGTGGCCGGCCAATCGGTGACTTTGCCCTGCGTGATCGTGGGTTACCGGGGGATGGTCCAGTGGACCAAGGATGGCCTGGCGTTAGGTGGAGAGAGAGATCTGCCAGGTAACTAAAACACCACCCACTACACCACCACCATCATACACCACCATCCATCACTATCATACACCACCCACTATCATACATCACCCACTACACCACCACTATCTACACCACCACTATCATACACCATCACTATCATACACCATCACTATCATACACCACCCACTACACCATCACTATCATGCACCACCCACTACACCACCCACTACACCATCACTATCATGCACCACCCACTACACCACCACTATCATACACCACCCACTACACCATCACTATCATACATCACCCACTACACCACCACTATCTACACCATCACTATCATACACCACCCACTATCATACACCACCCACTATCATACACCACCACTATCATACATCACCCACTACACCACCACTATCTACACCATCACTATCATACACCACCCACTATCATACACCACCCACTATCATACACCACCCACTATCATACACCACCACTATCATACAGCACCCACTACACCATCACTATCATACACCACCCACTACACCACCACTATCATACATCACCCACTACACCACCACTATCTACACCATCACTATCATACACCACCCACTATCATACACCACCCACCATCATACACCACCACTATCATACACCACCCACCATCATACACCACCCACTATACCATCACTATCATACACCACCCACTATCATACACCACCACTATCATACACCACCCACTATCATACACCACCACTATCATACACCACCCACTACACCACCACTATCATACACCACCCACTATCATACACCACCACTATCATACACCACCCACTATCATACACCACCACTATCATACACCACCCACTATCATACACCACCACTATCATACACCACCCACTACACCATCACTATCATGCACCACCCACTACACCACCCACTACACCACCACTATCATACACCACCCACTATCATACACCACCCACCATCATACACCACCCACTACACCATCACTATCATGCACCACCCACTACACCACCCACTACACCATCACTATCATGCACCACCCACTACACCACCCACTACACCATCACTATCATGCACCACCCACTACACCACCCACTACACCATCACTATCATACACCACCCACTACACCATCACTATCATACACCACCCACTATCATACACCACCACTATCATACACCACCCACTATCATACACCACCCACCATCATACACCACCACTATCATACACCACCCACTATACCATCACTATCATACACCACTATCTACACCATCACTATCATACACCACTATCTACACCATCACTATCATACAGCACCCACTACACCATCACTATCATACACCACCCACTACACCATCACTATCCTACATCACCCACTACACCACCACTATCTACACCATCACTATCATACACCACCCACTACACCACCACTATCATACACCACCCACTATACCATCACTATCATACACCACTATCTACACCATCACTATCATACAGCACCCACTACACCATCACTATCATACACCACCCACTACACCACCACTATCATACACCACCCACTACACCACCACTATCATACACCACCCACTACACCACCACTATCTACACCATCACTATCATACACCACCCACTACACCATCACTATCATACACCACCCTCTACACCACAGGCTTTGAGATCAAGCCACCAGCAACTCACTTCGATTTATTTTCACTTTCTCTCTCTCTCTCTCTTTGTTTGTCTTCAGCGATCAATGTGTGCTCTCATTAGAAAGCTCGCTGCTCTCTCTCTCTCTCTGTCAACTAGTTGGGTTTTACACAAATGAAAAGGGAGAGAACAAATATACCGCTGCCACAGACGGTGGCCTTTTAATTTGTTGTTTAGCATTTTGAGGGTTTGGTTCAAAAACAGGTGGATAATCAATTGACTTGTGTCACACGTTGACATTTAAATGTGTGGCCAACGAGAGGAAGCGGGCGCTCTCGTGACCTCAGGCGCTCCTGTTGTTATCGTGTCCGGGTTTAAAGGACAGCATGTCGCACTCACCAGCTTTAAAGCTGTTGACAAAGACAAGGATGGGGTGTGTGTGTGTGTGTGTGGGTGGGTGCGCGTGTGTGTCTACGTGTGCCTGTGTGTGTGCGTATGCCTGTGTGTGTACGTGTGTGTGTGTGTTTGTATGCATGCGTGTGCCTGTGTGTGTTTGCCTGTGTGCCTGTGTGTGTGTCTGTGTGTGTACGTGTGTGGTTGCATGTGTGTATGCCTGTGTGTGTGTGTGTGTGTGTGTGTGTGTGTGTGTGTGTGTGTGTGTGTGTGTGTGTGTGTGTTCATCAGCAACACTAACAGGCCACACCACCCTCTCCTTTGTGTGAGGCACTCAAGTCTGTTCACTTTTCCAAGGCTGTTCCCTGTGTTTGTTAAGGGGTGTATTGTGTGTGTTGTGTGTATTGTGTATTGTGTGTATTGTGTGTGTATGTGTGTGTTGTGTGTATCGTGTGTATTGTGTGTGTGTGTGTGTATTTTGTGTATCGTGTATGCGTGTATTGTTTATGTGTATTGTGTGTGTATGTGTATTGTGTGTGTGTGTTATGTGTATCGTGTGTGTGTGTGTTGTGTGTGTATTATGTGTGTGTGTATTATGTGCATCGTGTGTATGTATCGTGTGTGTATCGTGTGTATTATGTGTGTGTGTGTGTATTATGTATGTGTGTGTGTGTGTGTGTGTGTGTATTATGTGTGTGTGTGTGTGTGTGTTATGTGTGTGTGTGTGTGTGTGTGTTATGTGTGTGTGTGTGTGTGTGTGTGTGTGTGTGTGTGTGTGTGTTTATGTGTGTGTGTGTGTGTGTGTGTGTGTGTGTGTGTGTGTGTGTTATGTGTGTGTGTGTGTGTGTGTGTGTGTGTGTGTGTGTTATGTGTGTGTGTGTGTGTGTTATGTGTGTGTGTGTGTGTGTGTGTATTATGTGTGTGTGTGTGTGTTATGTGTGTGTGTGTGTGTGTATTATGTGTGTGTGTGTGTGTGTTATGTGTGTGTGTGTGTGTGTGTGTTATGTGTGTGTGTGTGTGTGTGTGTGTGTGTGTGTGTGTGTGTGTATTGTGTGTGTGTATTGTGTGTGTGTATGTGTATGTGCTGACTCTCTGGCTGTTCCAGGTTGGACCCGCTACTCCCTGCTGGGCGATCCGCTGTCAGGAGAGCACAGCCTGCTGATCGACGCCTCCGAGCTGGCCGACGACGCCGCGTACGAATGTCAAGCTACGCAGGCAGCGCTGCGCTCGCACCGCGCCAAGCTAACCGTGCTAGGTAACACACAAACACACACACACACACACACACTCCACCTATAAAACATGTGATCGACAGTAGGAATAAAACACACTCCACAAACCTGTCACTATGACCGAATGTTTCAGGATTTCTGAAACGATAAATTACTAATAAATCGAACTAAGCCTTTACAAGCCGTAACTCGTACCCTGGATACATGTGTAAGATACATGTATACTATAGGTGTATAGTATACAAGTATAGTATAGTATACTATTATATTACTGCACGTACAGGACAGTGAATGGGAGCAGATAGCTCAAGAGGACACTACATCTCCTCCTGGCTTTAACCGTGAAGACTTTACATGTGAGACTCTAGATGAGAAGTAGGAGTGTTGAAACAGGAGACGTGATCGCTGCGGCCACAAATTACTCCTGCAGTCGTTTAAAAGTCAAGGTTTGCACACTTTGCAAATTTTTCTGTGCGCCATGGAAATTGTCAAACAGAAGGCGACTTTTACATTAACGGGATGTGAGTGATCTACATATTCGCTTAGACGTCGGGGGTGGGGGTGACGGAGGAGGTGGTGACGGCAGTGGTGGAGGGGTTGAGGCAGAGAGCAGGTCTTGTGGGGTTCAGAGTTGGAGAAGCGCTGCTGGCACCTAGTGGCAGTCAGTGGAATGACACTGCATTTGGTGTTCTCGCATCATTCGGCTGATTTTCCTTTTGCTTGTTAACCAGAAATCTGAACGAGTAAAAGCACAGGATGGGATAAGAGACTCAGAGGTCTGACAGGACAGAGCTACAACTTATGTCCACCTCTAAGCATATTTAATAGTATCTGCTTGTTAGCTTGTTAGCTTAAATAGTATCCGCTTGTTATCTTGTTAGCTTGCTTACTACAGTATGGAGTAAAAAGGGTAATGGGTGTGTGATGCTTAGACCAAGGAAGGATGTCAAAGTTTCAGCTCTGATATCATATAATAATAATATTATATATCATAATATAATAATAATAATAATAATAATAATAATAATATTATTATTATTATTATAATATCAAAGTATTTTAAGAAGGTGTATCTAATTGGACAGGTTCGGACAGCCCATCGTCTCGAAGCGATAGCGACAAAGCGTAGTGCAGCATGCCCACCAACGCTACGACAACACTGTGACGTCACTCGTACAGTGGAGCGCTCAAACCCCTCGCCACGTCTGCTAGGCACGAGCAAAATGAATCAGGCACAGTGCTCTCCCCTGAACAGACAGACAGACAGACAGACAGACAGACAGACAGACAGACAGCAGGAGGGCGACGGGCTCGTATGAGCTCTGTAACAAGGTGGCTTGCTGTAGATTGTAATTGTCTGAGCGTGTGTGTGCGTGTACGTGTGTGTGCGCGTGTGTGTGTGTGTGTGTTAGCGCGTGCGCGCGTGTGCGTGCGTGCGTGCGTGCGTGTGTACGTGTGTGTGCATGTGTGTGTGTGTGTGTGTGTGTGTGTGTGTGTGTGTGTGTGTGCGTAAATCAACATGGCCGGATGAGACCAAAGCAATCCAGCAGTGAAAGGAGCGAGCGCTGGGAGAGCAGTCAGGGGAATCGGTCTGGAAATTAAAATCACCTCGCGCTCGGATTCCATTAGCGCCGCGCGGCGCAGCGGAAGGACCTCTGACAATTCAGATACACGGAGAAATTGGTTTGGTGGAGGGAGCGGGAAAGGCCGGTCCGAACCCCCCGTGTTTACGCCTCCCCTTATTGGTCGGGAGATGGACGCCTTCATCGGGTGGGGTGGGGTGGGGGGGGGGGGGGGGGGGGGGGGCAGGCCGGGCCGTGTGCAAAACCATGCAAATAAACGAACAAATAAGCAATGCAATGAAAACATCAGCCGCGCCAGTAAGAGAGTCAATAGAGTACTAATGTCCGGGTCCCAGGGAGGCAAATGGAATAGGTTTGAGGTCTGTGTGTTCCTTCATAGTCAACTGGCTCTTGGTGCTTTTACCACTCTCTAACATCTTGTCGCACAAACAAAAAGAGGCTCAAATATTGTTTTCCTCCTTTTTGCTGACGCTGAAGCGACGAGCTGACTCGATATCACTCCGCCTCTCGTGGAAGCCTCCTCCTGGCCCCGGGCCCCCGGGGCCACAATCATCACTTTCCTTTCCGCGGTGTTGATGTTTGTTTGTCTGTCTGTTTGGGGCGTAGTTCCTCCCGGAGACCCCGTGGTGGACGGGGGTCCTGTGGTGCGACTGAAGGCCCACGCGCCCCACAACCTGACCTGCAGAGCGTCAGGAGCTAAGCCCGCCGCGGAGATCACCTGGTACCGCGACGGAGAGGTCATGGAGAGCGCCATCTACTCCAAGGTAGAGAGGACCCACACGCATCAGTCTAATGCACGCACACGCACGCACGCACGCACTCACACACACACACACTCACACACACACACACATATGCATCAGTCTAATGCACGCACACACATGCACACACACACACACGCATCAGTCTAATGCACGCACACACATGCACACACTCACACACACGCACACACACACACACATATGCATCAGTCTAATGCACTCACACACACGCACACACACACGCATCAGTCTAATGCACGCACGCACACGCACGCACTCACACACACGCACACACACACACACACATGCATCAGTCTAATGCACGCACACACACGCACGCACACACACACACACACACACACACATATGCATCAGTCTAATGCACGCACACACATGCACACACACACACACGCATCAGTCTAATGCACGCACACACATGCACGCACTCACACACACACACACACACACACGCATCAGTCTAATGCACTCACACACACGCACACACACACGCATCAGTCTAATGCATGCACGCACACGCACGCACTCACACACACGCGCACACATGCATCAGTCTAATACACGCACACACACACACACACACACACGCACACACACACACACACACACATATGCATCAGTCTAATGCACGCACACACATGCACACACACACACACACGCATCAGTCTAATGCACGCACACACATGCACGCACTCACACACACACACACACACACACACACGCATCAGTCTAATGCACTCACACACACGCACACACACACGCATCAGTCTAATGCATGCACGCACATGCACGCACTCACACACACGCACACACACACATGCATCAGTCTAATGCACGCACGCACACGCTCGCACACACACACACACACACATGCATCAGTCTAATGCACGCACACACACACACGCACGCACACACACATGCATCAGTCTAATGCACGCACACGCACGCACACACACACGCACGCACACACACACACACACATGCATCAGTCTAATGCACGCACACACACACACACACACACAAACACACATGCACATGCAGAGCACTACAGCAGCAGCAGGGCTAAATAACAGGCTAAACTATTACATGGGCTCAGTTTCACTGTGAAGATATGGTTACCTGTCTCTCTCTCTCTCTCTCTCTCTCTCTCTCTCAAAGTCTCTCTGTCTCTCTCTCTCTCTCTATATCAATTTAAATTAAATTCAGAATGGCTTTATTGGCATGGGAAACATAGATTACATTACACGTTTACATTGCCAAAGCAAGTGTGAAATGAAAACAAAAATGTAGTATATCTTTACTGTACTACTATATTACATCTTTCTCTAGCTCTCTTTTTCTCTCCATCTCAATATCTCTCTATCTTCCTAATTTTCCATTCCTTCTTTTATTTGCCACCACGATAGTTTTCTTTGTTCCTCTCGTGACTCGCTGGGTTTCTCTCACTCACTACCTTTCTCCGCAGTCTCCCCCTCCTCTCCTCCCGCCCTCCCCTCCTCTCCCTTCCCTCCCCTCCCCTCCCTCCCTCCCCCCCATGCCCAAAACCGTTTCCTCACCACCAACCAACCCCCCAAACAAGACCCCCCCCCCCCCCGCCTCCCTCCCTCTCTCACTTACACCCCACTCTCTCTGCTCTCGTACGAACGCACCACCCTGCCTCCCCCTCACCTCCCCCTCCTCCTCCCCCCCCCCCCCCCCCCGAGCCCCACACAGCCTCTCTCTGCTGTGGGGGGGCGCTACAGCAGCAGAAGTGGAGCAGGGCAGAGCGTTCGAGGAGCGGTCGCACAGCGGGGTGGGGGGGTGGGGGGTGGGGGGTGGGGGATTGGGGGGTGGGGGGGTGGGGGGTGGGGGGGGGGGCAGCCGAGCATGAACCAGCAGGGAAAGTGTCACATTTGTCACGCTCCCTGACCACGCTAAACGCCACATTTAAAGGAGGGCTGCAGTGAGGAGAGGGGGAGGGGAGGAGAATAGGAGGGAGGAAAGTAGGAGGGAGGAGGTGGAGGAGGAGGTGGAGGTGGAGGAGTAGGAGGTGGTAGAGGAAATTGGGAACGAGGAACACTCGCAAGATCTCAGTGTGAGCAGAGAAGGGGAAGCTTTTAAGTAGAAACATCAATAGTGCCACATTATGTGTGTGTGTGTGTGTATGTGTGTTAGTCTACGTGTGTGTGTCTGTCTGTGTATGTGTGTTTGTGTGCTTGGTGTGTGTGTATTTGTGTGCTTGGAGTGTGCGTGGGTGTGTGCGCCTGTGTGTGTGTTTGTGTGCTGGGTGTGGGTGTAAGTGGGTGTGTGTGTTTGTGTGTGTGTTTGTGTGCTGGGTGTGGGTGTAAGTGGGTGTGTGTGTTTGTGTGCTGGGTGTGGGTGTGTAAGTGGGTGTGTGTGTTTGTGTGTGTCTGTGTGTGTGTGTGTGGGGGGGGGGGGGGGGTTAAAGTGCTTGGCCAAGGCCGGCCTGGTGACAGGGAGTGATGCGGTTCGATCCGGAGCATAAAGATGCTTTTTGTGTGTTTGGCTGAGGAAGTGAAGCCTGCTGCATTGATTTGGTCATCCGGGGAATGGACTCAGCCTGCCCCCCCCCCTCCCCTCCCCTCCCCACCCTCCTCTCCTCTCTCTCTCTCTCTCTCTCTCCCTCTCTCTCTCTCTCTCTACCCCCCCCCCACCCCCCCACCCCCACACCCCATTCCTCCTCCACCATCAATGTACCAGCCAGAAACACAGACACACACATTGATTGCTGCAATGTCCATGCTCCTATGAGTTTTGGGTGTTTTGGGTGTTTTTTTTATGTGTGTGTGTGTGTGTGTGTGTGCACGCCGATGTGTGGACATGTGTGTGTGTGTGTGTGTGTGTGTGTGTGTGTGTGTGACAGTTGCATGACAGATAAAAGCAGCGAACCATATCTTAAGGATAGACACCTTTTTGTCACTTAGGCGTATTGATTTCTGCGGGCAGTAAATAGATTTAAAAGATGATGGCAACAAGGATCGCTGACGGAGCGAGTGGCCCCGTAAAATATGTGATTTAACCGCCAACCGACTGGATGGCGAATTTATACGCCTCGCACATGAGAAACATAAGAACTGTGGTGTCACAGAGATGCTCCGGGATGAGGTTATCACCAGCCGCAGCCTCTCTGCTGGCACAACGCTGGATTAAAACGCTCCACCACGACATCGTGGCTGTCCCCGTTCCGCAGGATCGTTCTGCTGCTTCATTTGAATATGACATCGAGCCCTGACTAACTGTGGGCCGTTAGCTCCAGCAGAAATCTAACCCCGACTAACTATGTGTGGTTATCTCCAGCAAACATCAAACCCTGACTTACTATGGGCGGTTACCTCCAACAGACATCTAACCCTGACCTGTTGTGGGCGGTTACCTCCAACAAACATCTAACCCTGACCTGTTGTGGGCGGTTACCTCCAACAGACATCTAACCCTGACCTGTTGTGGGCGGTCACCTCCAACAGACATCTAACCCTGACCTGTTGTGGGCGGTTACCTCCAACAAACATCTAACCCTGACCTGTTGTGGGCGGTTAACGCCAACAGACATCTAACCCTGACCTGTTGTGGGCGGTCACCTCCAACAGACGCTGATGGAGGACAAGAAGAGGGAGTCGGCCGTCAGCATGCTGCCCATGGTCCCTGAGGACCGGGACTCGGGCCGGACCTACACCTGCAGGGTCCTGAACCCCGCAGCCCCCGCCGGCCGGCAGACCTCCGTCACCATCAACGTCCAGCGTGAGCACCTCCACCCAAAGAGAGCAATAGCATGCGTAGCGTTATCCGTAGCGCGGCACAGGCCGCAGCGTTAGCATACGAACGGAACGGCGCGCACAGAGTACCAGGTAGACCGACTGGCCGCGTTCACAGTTTAATTGTGAAAAATGAAATAAAGAACAGTTCCAGCACTGCGTTCATTATTCTCAGGACAGGGCGGTTCAGAAAGTGAAGGGTACCAAATTAAGCGCCGAGCTGCCACACCGGAACACATTGAGCACGGTGCGGTGCATTATCTGTATTGGAATAGCCTCGGTTGAATGAATTCACAGACGCCCCATCAGGAATAGCAAAGGACCTGCGCAGTCTCCTCGGGTGAGCTGTGAGACACGCAGGTTAACTGTTCTCCCCACACTGCACTCATTTCCCAGCAACGTACTCTCTGTTTGCAGATCCCCCTTCGGTGACTCTGTCCGTTCAGCCCCAGACGGTCACAGAAGGATCCAAGGTCCTGTTTATCTGCTCGGCTTCAGCCAATCCAGAGATCACCGGATACAGGTAGGCACCAGCACCCCTCTGACCCTTCCCCCAATCAATCCTCCCAGCTCACCGTCTGTACGTTTCCTTGGGGCTGACCGAGCCCGGCTTGCGGTAACATGATGACTCCCCGGTGACAGGTGGTCCAAAGGAGGAGTCCCTATCTCGGAGGCGAACGGGGACAGTCTGGAAGTGACCGTGGACTACTCCTACTTCACGGACCCCGTGTCCTGCGAAGTGTCCAACTCTGTGGGCAGCACCAACGTCAGCACCCTGGTGGATGTACAATGTAAGCTTGGAAGGGCAGAGGCCTTTAAAAAGGATTCACGCCTTCGTGTTGGTTCAATAAACATCCGTACTGTACCGACAGCGATATATTGTTGTTCCTCTTTCTTCGGACAAATGTACTTGTTGTAAAAGTCGCTTTGGATAAAAGCGCTCTGCTAAATGCCGTAAATGTAAATGTTAATGTCAATGTTAATGTTGTATTGATCTCACGGGTGAATGTTTCATGAGATGTTTCTCCGCTCTCCAGTCGGCCCAAGGCTGCTCTCCGAGCCCAAGCCCGTGGCGGTGGACATGGGCATGGACGCGGCCTTCACCTGCGCCTGGACAGGAAACCCCCCGCTGACTCTGGCCTGGACCAAACAGGGCTCCGGCGTGGTAAGGGAACTCCTCTTGCAAACGCGTCCACACGGTGCTCCTCCACGGAGCCTGAATCCGTCACGCCTCGTCTTCACACATCCTCCCTCGGACAGAATCTTCACGCCTCCTCGTCTCCCCAGAGCCCCCCAGGAACACAGCCACCGCTGGCCGCTTTTGACCCCGACAGCGGCACGCATGTTTCATGGGGGGGGGGGGGGGGGGGTCTGACGGTGGCCACGGCGTGCGCGGACCAACAACACTAACACAGTCTGTCTGTCGGTCGGCCGGCCGGCCAATCAATCAACCAGCATATCATTTCAGCTGAGACTTAATACTCCCAGTAGCAATTATGGTTCCTGCGCTACCGTACCGCCACGGCACTTGTTTCTTGTCAAGCATCACAAAGCCCTCGCATGAACTCCTATATCCCTTTTCTTAAGCCAATTCAGCGGAAGGAACCAATACGTCGTTTCCAACCTTTACCGCAAAATAATCGTGGGTAAAGGTATTCCGCTGCAGCAGCGCCTAAACGGAGAAATCTCCCGGGATTTACTCTCCGGGCAGCTAATCGGATTTCTTCGGCCATTTTGGAGGGGGGAAAAAACACCGCAGGAGCCCGTAAAGAGCAGGGCGGTGTAAGCGCTGATGTCATCTCTGAAAACCTTTCAGGCCCGCTCCGCCTGTCTCCTAATCCGCGCTGTGAGTAATGGATTAATCGGGTTACTCTGAGAGTGTGTTGAAATAAATAACCAAGATGAAGATGGAGGGAGAGTAGGGAGAGGGGTGGGGGCGGGTGGAGCAGGGCAGGGTGGGGACGGAGTGGTGGAGGAGGGCGGCGGTCTCTGTGTGTGTGTGTGTGTGTGTGTGTGTGTGTGTGTGTGTGTGTGTGTGTGTGTGCGTGCGTGTGTGTGCGTGTGGGCGGAGTAAACGGATTAATCACAGCTTAATGGAACGGCAGGATCAGTTGGTGGAGGAGCGCGGGTGCAGCCCCGAGCATCCAGGCCCACTTGTGCCACAAACACTTGTGTCCGTCCCCTCGGTTTTAATTACAACGTCTCACCAGCAGAGTGGTGGTGGGGGGAGGGGGGAGGGGGGGGGGGGGGGACGGGACGCGAACACCGTGACTAAATCTCTCCGCGATGAGATTACAGCGGAGCCAGCCGGCGCCCGTTTGTCCGGGCCGGCCCTCCTCTGAGCGCACGCCCGCCACGCTCGAGCCAGTGTCCGTGTAACCGTGCCCGGTCCCTCCCGATAACCAACGCCCCCCCCCCCCCCTCCTTCGTGCCCCCGTCTCAGGTGCTGAGCAACGGGAACACCCTGCAGCTGAAGGCCGTCACCCAGGAGGACGCGGGGACCTACGCCTGCAAGGCCATCGTGCCGCGCATCGGCGTGGCCGAGAGGGACGTGGCGCTGACCGTCAACGGTGAGACGCCCGCCCGCCCGCCCCGCCCCGCCCGCCCCCGCCCCGGCCCCCGCGCCGGCCCCCGCCCCGGCCTCCTTCCTGGCCGCGAGCCGCGAGCTGGCGGCGCAGGAAGAGGCTGCTTTTCTCATTCCTGCGTTTCTCCCGCCTCCCCACCAGGTCCGCCCGTCATCACGGCCGACGCCACGCAGCGCGCCGCCAAACACGCCAAGGGCAAGCTGGAGTGTGTGGTGGGCAGCAGCCCCCCTCCCGACAAAATAGTACGTGGGACGCTCGCCTCGCTCTCTTTGTCTGTCTCTCTCTTTCTCTCTCTCTTTGTCTGTCTCTCTCTTTCTCTCTCTCTTTGTCTGTCTCTCTGTTGCTGTCTCTCTCTCTCTCTCTCTTTGTCTGTCTCTCTCTCTCTTTGTCTGTCTCTCTCTTTGTCTGTCTCTCTTTGTCTGTCTCTCTCTCTTTGTCTGTCTCTCTCTCTCTTTGTCTGTCTCTCTTTGTCTGTCTCTCTGTCGCTGTCTCTCTCTCTCTCTCTTTGTCTGTCTCTCTCTCTCTTTGTCTGTCTCTCTTTGTCTGTCTCTCTGTCGCTGTCTCTCTCTCTCTTTGTCTGTCTCTCTCTCTCTTTGTCTGTCTCTCTCTTTGTCTCTCTCTCTCTCTCTCTCTCTCTCTCTCTCTCTCTCTCTCTCTCTCTCTCTCTCTCCGTACCGTACACTTATGTTTGTCTGCTCACACGTTGGGAGCCCCTCCCCCCCTCCCCCACCCCAACACATAACCACTCCACCTCTTACACTAAGAAACAGATGCAGGTGCACATGCATTAACACAACTCACACACACGGTTATAATGAACACATTGACACACACACACACACACACACACACACCCACACACAGCTTCTCCGGGGAGGCAAGAGAAGGAGGGCGATGTGGGGGGGGGGGGGGGGGGGGTGTACCATCAGGCATCAGTTAGCTGACCTGGTGAATCGCTAAGCGCAGGCGGAGCAACGAGAGGATAATGAGGGTCTGAGGAGGAGTGAGACACAGGTGGCCTGCTGGAGATGAAGCCCTGCCTCTACTCTCCCCAGCCTCATACTGCAGCTCTGCCTCTACTCTCCCCAGCCTCACGCTGTAGCCCCGCCTCTACTCTCCCCAGCCTCACACTGCAGCCCTGCCTCTACTCTCCCCAGCCTCACACTGTAGCCCTGCCTCTACTCTCCCCAGCCTCACACTGTAGCCCTGCCTCTACTCTCCCCAGCCTCACGCTGTAGCCCTGCCTCTACTCTCCCCAGCCTCACGCTGTAGCCCTGCCTCTACTCTCCCCAGCCTCACACTGTAGCCCTGCCTCTACTCTCCCCAGCCTCACACTGTAGCCCTGCCTCTACTCTCCCCAGCCTCACGCTGTAGCCCTGCCTCTACTCTCCCCAGCCTCACACTGTAGCCCTGCCTCTACTCTCCCCAGCCTCACGCTGTAGCCCTGCCTCTACTCTCCCCAGCCTCACACTGTAGCCCTGCCTCACACTGCAGCCCTGCCTCTACTTTCCCCAGCCTCACACTGTAGCCCTGCCTCTACTCTCCCCAGCCTCACACTGTAGCCCTGCCTCTACTCTCCCCAGCCTCACGCTGTAGCCCTGCCTCTACTCTCCCCAGCCTCACGCTGCAGCCCTGCCTCTACTCTCAGGACGGAGCCTCGGAGCTATGTCCACCCAGGGCGAGAGAGATAGAGAGAGGCGAGAACCAGGGAGAGGGAGAACCACAAAGAACAAAAGACTTACGTTCAATCAGAAGCCAGCAAGAATACAAAACTGCTTTGGTCTTCGGTTTTGCGCTAAGCTAAGCGATAATAAAGCAACCTATCTTTATTGTCTCTTCTTGTCCTCCTCCATCTTCAGGTGTGGACGTTTGGAGAAGTCAGCCTGTCTTCCGGGACCGCCGGGCGATTCTCCGTGCAGACGGTGAGCGGCGGCCAGGGGGTCATCTCGTCTCTGGTGATCTCCGAGACGCTGGCGCAGGACTTCCAGCTGAGATACAACTGCACCGCCTGGAACCGGTTTGGCACAGGCACCGCCATGGTCTCTCTGAAAGAGCAAGGTACAGAACTGGCAGGCGATGCTAATATATATATATATATATTTATATTTATTTATTTATTTATTCACCATCTCAGCGCTTGTTGTGAAGGGTAGCGGCCCGGTTGAAAGCAAAGCAACCCTTTTTTGCTTATCTTAATTATACTCTCCTAATCTATATAATTTAATCAGCAGATGGTCCTTTTAATGAATATGTTGGCCCCATAGCAGTGGTATCGATTAGAGACTAAAGTCAATTAGAGGAGGCTACAGGTGCGAGGGCTGGGCGGCTGTTCCATCTCCTGTCCGGCAGCCAGCTGCTGCGTCTTCACTGCAAAGCTTTTAAAGCACGTAAAAGCAAAAGACCATGTGGCGCTCTCGACTACGCACCCCTGCTCAGCTTTTGTTCTAAGGGACACTTAAAAAGAAGGTCCTCGCGAGTCATTTACATCAACGTAGCCGAGCGGGTCTCCTGAGGAACGGCTGCATCTCCTGCAATCTCTAATTAGATTACTGTCTATTGCTTCATTGCGTGTCAGGCCTTGTTAGCCTTTCATTCAGAGAGATTAGAGGCAATAGGCAGGGCTGTGAGACACCAGTGTGCAGCCCGCCGGGGGACTCACTGCACTCGGAGTCCTATGGAGGCAGAAGAGGCTGGGTGAATGGATCAGCATCCATTTCCTTGCACTGTGAGATCCCCGATTCTGACACCTATTCTCTCTTCTTCCTTTCTTCTCTCCGATTCCACCCACACCCACTGCTATCCGCTATCCTCCATCATCATCATCATCATCATCATCATCATCATCATCTTCATCACCCAACACACACATATGCACATCTCTCTGCTTCTGTCCTTGATGCAGAAGCCCTGCCCATGTTGATCATCGTGGGTGCAGCCGTGGGTGGAGGCTGCGTGCTGCTGATCTGTGGGATCACGCTGGTGTCTCTCTGCTGCCGGCACACGGGCAAAGGTGAGCTCAACGGTTAGTATGGGGGCCGCGGGCCGGGGGGACCAGTCTTCTTCGTCTCTTCGGTGAAATCCGCTTTCATCCACGATCTGGAAAACTCTGCTTGCACATTCATAAAAATACATTCATGTTTGCGGTGATAAAAAAAAAAAAGGTGCATTCCACCGTTTCCGACAGAAATGTTGACGTGTTATTTCCTTCCCTGCAGGCAAGAAGTGCACGCGCCTTTCCAAGAGCGACATCAGAGTCCAGATTGTCCACAGCGATCACAACGCCACGCGCGGCGGCGGCGACGATGAGGAGGACGTCAAGGAGCCCATGGTGACCCTCTTTGTGGTCTCTTAGAGACGCTCTTCAAAGGCCTGCAAAGACTTTGTTCTGCTTATCAATAGTTGGGTTGAGTTCAACCTTGTGACTCTTGGAATTGTGTGGTCTCCCCCTCAGGCTCCGAACAGCAGTGAGTCTCCCGGGACGTCCCGGACGGAGCACAGCGACCTGCTGGAGGAGGACGAGGACGAGCGATCCGACATCAAGGTAAACCCCGAGCAACGCCACTGCCACGCCTCTCCTGACGACTAAGCATTCAGCAGGCGCGTCCTAGACTGAAACGTTGCCATGCCAACATGGTCACGTCCTAGACTGAAACGTCGCCGTGCCAACATGGTCGCGTCCTAGACTGAAACGTTGCCGTGCCAACATAGTCGCGTCCTAGACTGAAACGTTGCCGTGCCAACATGGTCACGTCCTAGACTGAAACGTTGCCGTGCCAACATAAGTCATGTCTTCAGCTGAACCGTCGCCGTGCCAACATGGTCACGTCCTAGACTGAAACGTTGCCGTGCCGACATAGTCACATCCTAGACTGAAACGTCGCCGTGCCAACATAGTCACGTCCTAGACTGAAACGTTGCCGTGCCAACATGGTCACGTCCTAGACTGAAACGTTGCCGTGCCGACATAGTCACATCCTAGACTGAAACGTCGCCGTGCCAACATGGTCACGTCCTAGACTGAAACGTTGCCGTGCCAACATAGTCAGGTCCTAGACTGAAACGTCGCCGTGCCAACATAAGTCATGTCTTCAGCTGAACCGTCGCCGTGCCAACACCGTATTGTGTGCATCCCCTCCACAGGACCCCACCAACGGCTACTACAACGTCCGCGCCCACGAGGACCGCCACATCCGCAGCAGCGGCTTCTCCGAGTACGTGCCCAACGCGCGGCCCGTGTACACCCCCTCGCAGCTCCCGCCCTCCAGCCCGCTGTACGGCCAGCCGGGGGGCAGCCAGACGCGGGTGTACGACTTCAACCACCGCTACGCCACCACCACCGGGACGCGCTCCACCTACGAGCAGCAGCAGCAGGCGGCGGCCCAGCAGCAGGCGGCGGCCCAGCAGCCGGCGGCCGGCCTCTACTCCGCCGACCCCGTCTACGGAGGCTCCGCCTACCTGCCCGCCACCGCCACCTCCACCTGCGGCCGCGCCTTCACCAGCTACGTCAAGCCGGCCTCGTACGAGAAGGTGGACGCCTACGACCAGTCGGACCAGGCCAGCAAGGTGTCCGGCTCTTCCCGGTTCTCCTACGCCTCTTCACAGGTGTCCTCACAGCAGTCGGACTACGGCCGGCCCTCACAGCGCATGCAGACGCACGTCTGAGGAGACACACACAGACGGGTCAGAGACACAGGAGGAAGAGAGCAACCCACCACAACATCCTGTCTGGACAACCAGCGTTTGCCGAGACACCACCCCCCCCCCCCCCCCCCCCCCCCCCCCCGCCCCTGCCCTCCCCTTCACTTGCCTGCTCCTTCCGTGATATTTCAACTCTGAGGGGGGAGTTGTGTGGGTTCCGTCCTCCATTTTGTTTCTCGTCACTGGGACCTACGGCGGTGGTAGTCGTGGACTCTGTTGAGGGGGGTGGGGGGGTGAACTTAAGACTTGTGTTTTTCCACTCGGACTCTGAACAAAGTCAACGTAACACGACTACCTTACGCTGTGGAGGTATTCTGGGCATGGAAGGGGCGTGTGGAGACACGAATACAGAGCTGCCCGCGGATGTTTACTTTCTGGCAACGTGAGGAAAATCTCTAACACGACCCGTAAAGGACATTGAAAGAAGATGAAAAATTGCCAAACGTATGTGAAAAAAACAACAAGATATTGATGTCTGTCATTTGGTGTTTGTTGGCATGCGAAAGGAATTCCAAGCACATTTTCTGTGTCTATCCAATCAACAAAAGACTGAGCTGCACACGGGCAGACAAGAGCCATTCTGCACAACAGGCCAGCTCACCTCATGGACACGCTACATGCTACATGCTACACGCTACATGCTACACGCTACCTCCAACGCGTGGGAAGTCCGATCACCGGTTGAATCCCTTTGGCACGAGCAGAGTTTTGGACGCTATTTCTAACATCCTTTCTGGTAAAAACCCTAGCATGATAAAAGGATAAATGGAGGATCTACTGGCAATGTGTATCATAGCCTTCATGTCAACGAGAGACTTTGTACACGATATGTGTTGTATTGTGCTGGATGATGTGAGGTTAACATAACCCAAAGATGGTGGTCGTTTGATAGGAGGGGGGGGGGGGAGGGGAATGGGGGGGGGGGGAGGGGAATGGGGGGGGGGGAGGGGAATGGGGGGGGGGGAAGGGGAATGGGGTGGGGCGGAGGCTGTGTGAACCACTGACCCCCCACGTGGTAAGATTTTTCCTGCTGCAATCACCAGATGTGAAATTGGCTGAAGACTATTACTAGAACAATCATAGGTGGTGGTCGGGTTGTGCTGGCCGTCTGGAACCTAATAGACCTGAACAGTCCTCATACTCAACGGCTTGGGATTGGTCATAGCGTGCGAAACAAGTGCCATTTTGGACCTTCCGTTCTCTGGTTTTGCGACACGAGTAGTTGTAATGTTTACAAGAGAAGGAAAAGGAGCGCGAGCTCGGGACTAAGTGGTTGTACAGAAGGGTGAGCTCACGCTCTCTGTGTTGCATGCAAAAAAAAAGAAAAAAAACGACGTCGTGTCTCGTGAAACTCTCCAGTGTTTGTTTCCATTCCCATTGTGAGACATTCGGCACCAGGCCTCGCTCACCCCATCCTGTACTGCCATCCGTTGCCATCGGTTACCAGGAGACCCAGTCCACCGTGAAGGATCATTGCTTGTCTTTATTTTTATATTTTATATATGCCTTAATGTACAGCGAGTGAGCTGCTCTATTGTAAAGTACCTTTATATTATATACATATGTAACTATATATTGATTTGAGTCTCTCCACGTCTTCTTCAGTTGTTAATCAATCACCGAATGCAGAGTTACCTTTTTTGGAAAACAACTAATTGCCATTTTTTGTTTGTTTTTTTAAATAATGTATTAAGACTTTTTTTGCAAAAAAAAAAAAAAAATGAGCTATTGTTGCTTGTAACTTTGTACACATATTTATATTTAAATAAAACCATTTCTGATAACTGCACTGCCTTGAGTGTGTGTGGATCCTCAATCCGAAGCGGCCCCCCTGGTGTGCTGAGGTAAACAGTGACAAACAAGTCCTTCTGTAGCCGCCATGATGAATACAGAAAATTAGCGCCGCTGTCTTTGTTGATTTTCTTTTACCCCCAGCGGAGCGTTTTAATGAAGACAGATGAGAACCACCCCCCCCCCCCCTTCCGTCTACCCCTCTCACTCATCCCCCTCCCTCCCTCCCTCCCTCCCTCCCTCCCTCCCTCCCTCCTCATGTTCCCTCCCCCACCGTGGCACCGCGCCCACTTCCTGGGGTAACAGGATGCGAGAGCCCAGGTAGACGGACCAGCACAAGTCTACCTGGGGGAGGCGAGAGGAGGGGAGTACCACACCCCCCTTACGACTCCATTGTGAGGAGTACAACCTTTCAAACACAACAACGTAACAAGCTAGCTGGCTAGCTGAGCGCGTAGCGCAGACACATTATACCGTCGTCTAATTAGAGGCCACTTAACATTCTGATCCCGCTCGTTTATTCTCGTTAAATCTGCTCGTATTAAAACATTGCACATAGAAACACAGAAGCTATTTAAATTCATCCCTGAAAGAAATAAAAGACGAATAAACAATAGACACATTGAAAGAAGGCCCCTCAACCTGCATAGCAAACACAAGGCATCATAATCTTGCATTAGGCAATCCAAATCTATACATACAACACCCAAATATTGATATTTCACTATTTATATATATATATTAATTACATCCATGCTAAAATGTGA
Organism: Lota lota; assembly: GCA_026745465.1. NCBI lineage: Eukaryota > Metazoa > Chordata > Actinopteri > Gadiformes > Lotidae > Lota > Lota lota. Next base: position 615,760 of record JACYXH010000273.1, on the reverse strand, counting down.
TAGATGCGCGGTAAAACGTCTGATTTAAAAAAAATTGCTCCAAAAAAGACACAAATGACAAATAAAAGGAAGAAAATAAATTAAGGAAAAATAACCATTTCAATGTCTTTGGCATCTCATAAAAAAATCTCATTCATTTGTGTAAGCTCTCGGGGGGGGGGGGGGGAGATGGGGACCCTCCCTGGGGACACCCCCCCCCCAATTAGAGTTACGCTGGTGGGGTCTCTAAAAACACATTTCTTTGTTCAAAATAAGAGAAAAGGTCCAAAACATGGCAAGCTAATGGTTAGCACAAAGTCTCAATGGGGAGGGGGGGGAGGGGGGGGGGGGGGGGGGGGGGCGGTGAGGCTGGAGGCCTAATTCAAAGTGTTCTTTCATTTGGGAACCCCCCCCCCCCCCCCCTCCCCCATCCTCCGTCCCTGATTAGATGAATAGACCGTGGAGAGACTGGTCTGGAGAGACTGGTCTGGCGAGACTGGTCTGGAGAGACTGGTCTGGAGAGACTGGTCTGGAGAGACTGGTCTGGAGAGACTGGTCTGGCGAGACTGGCGGATCACAGCCCCGTCTTCTCGCTGATCCAGTCCCTCAGCTTGGTGACGCGGGAGTACACGCCCGGCTTGTTGCGGCGCGCGCAGCCCTCCCCCCAGCTCACGATGCCCGCCTGGTACCACTTCGCGTTGTCCTCGAAGCACACCAGGGGCCCGCCGGAGTCCCCCTGGGGACCAGAGAGAGAGCGAGAGAGAGAGACAGAGCGCGAGAGACAGACAGAGAGAGAGACAGACAGAGAGAGACCGTGAGAGAGAGACAGAAAGAGAGAGACAGAAAGAGAGAGACAGACAGCGAGACAAAGACAGAGACAGAGAGACCGTGAGAGAGAGACAGAAAGATAGTGACAGAGACAAAGACAGAGACAGAGAGACCGTGAGAGAGACAGAAAGAGAGAGACAGACAGCGACAGAGAGAGAGAGACAAAGACAGAGAGACCGTGAGAAAGAGACAGAAAGAGAGACAGACAGATAGCGATAGACAGAGAGAGAGACAGAGAGAGACAGAGAGAGACAGAAAGAGAGAGAGACAGACAGATAGCGACAGACAGAGAGACAAAGACAGAGAGACCGGGAGAGAGAGACAGAAAGACAGACATAGCAACAGACAGAGAGAGAGACAAAGACAGAGAGAGAGAGACACAGAAACAGAGAGAGACAGAGCGAGACAGCGAGAGACAGAAAACAAACGGTACGAGTTCAGCATCCAGACGTAAGGGCGGCTAACATGTGGCCATCTGAAAGTGTCCAGAGGGGGGTGGGGCGAGGCTACGGTGTAGTCTCACCTGGCACGCGTCCACTCCTCCCGACAGAAAGCCACTGCAGAGCATCCTGGAGGTGAGCTGGCCCTCCGTCACCACGTTACACACCGTGTCGTTGATGATCTTCACCTCCGCCTTCTGGAGCTGCTGGGAAATCTTTTGGGCTGTCGGGGACAGACAGACAGACAGACAGACAGAGTGAGTGAGACAGAGAGTGAGTGAGTGAGACAGAAACAGAGCGACAGTGAGTGAGTGATCCAGGAATTGAAAGGGGGGGGGGGGGGGGGGGTCACTGGTAGAGTCACATGACCTCTTTGTTGTCCCTGAACATCAAAAGGAGCTAATGGGCTGGATTAGCAGTCACCTAATGAAGAGGTAAGTGGCTTCCCGGGGGGGGGGGGGGGGGGGGGTCTTAACATGATGGAGATGATTACAAAAAAAGGACGGGGGGGGGGGGGAGATGCATTACGATGGGGGAGAGATGAAGGACTGAGAGGGAGAGATGTGTTATGATGGGGGAGAGATGGAGGACTGAGAGGGAGAGAGAGGGGAGATGTGTTATGATGGGGGAGAGATGGAGGACTGAGAGGGAGAGAGAGGGGAGATGTGTTATGATGGGGGAGAGATGGAGGAATGAGAGGGAGAGATGAGTTATGATGGGGGAGAAATGAAGAACTGAGAAGAGAGAGGGGGAAGACGTGTAATGATGGGGGAGAGAGATGACTGAAGGGGGAGGGGGCATCGGTGGGGAGAGCAGATAAGAAGAAGATGATAGTTCTCCATGAGATGAAGAAAAGAGGTGGGGCTTATACTATCCCCCATATATGATATATTATAATATGTTAATATATTACAAATGTAGACCACCGACTTGGAAACGAATAGAAAACAAATGAATAAAACAAAATGTTATTCACTCATAGCTACTAGAATGAAAAACAAACACCACACATACACAATAACAACACTGCAAACATTATCTCTATCCATCTAGACACACCGTATCCAACTTTGTATAGATCTATCTTCATCTTTGTACAGATATAAATGGGTGTCTGTATAGCTCTATAGATCTATCTCCATCTTTGTACAGATATAAATGGGTGTATGTATAGATATATAGATATATCTCCATCTTTGTACAGATATAAATGGGTGTCTGTATAGATCTATAGATCTATCTTCATCTTTGTACAGATATAAATGGGTGTATGTATATATATATCTTTAGATATAGATATATCTATAGATCTATCTCCATCTTTGTAGAGATATAAATGGGTGTATGTATAGATCTATCTCCATCTTTGTACAGATATAAATGGGTGTATGTATAGATCTATCTCCATCTTTGTACAGATATAAATGGGTGTATGTGTAGATCTATAGATCTATCTCCATCTTTGTACAGATATAAATGGGTGTATGTATAGATCTATAGATCTATCTCCATCTTTGTACAGATATAAATGGGTGTCTGTATAGCTCTCTCTCTCTGTACCTCCCTCCCGCAGCGTGCCCCAGCCCGTGACCCAGCAGGGGAGGCCTGGGGGGAAGACGTGGGAGCGGGCGGGGAGACACACGGGCTGGATGGTGTTGCTGAACTTGAGCGGCTCGCTCAGCTCCAGCACGGCGATGTCGTAGTCGTAGGTCATGGGGCTGTAGGACGGGTGGGTGATGATGGACTTGAGGGTGCGCACCGCCTGCGCCCCCCTGCTTGGCCTGGTCCTGCAAGCCGCTGATCGCCTGCCAGTTGGCCGTCAGGTGGTTCCTGAGGATGGGGGGGGGGGGGGGGGGGGGGGGGGGGGGGGGGGGGTTGGGGGGCGAGAGGTCAGGTGGCTCCCGTCTTACTTCCTGTTCGTGTAAGCGTGCGTGCGCCATGTTGCGGTTGACGGTGTGAATACGCAGAGATCCAGGTTAGCCTCTCCAGAAATGTTAAAATGCTAAACTATCAATCAGCGCTAGGGGGAGGAAAGATAGGACCAATCAGCGATAGGGAGAGGTATGAGAGGACCAGTCAGGTATGTTATGACCAATCAGCTTGGGGGAGGTATGATGGGACCAATCAGCTTGGGGGAGGAATGATGGGACCAATCAGCTTGGGGGAGGTATGATGGGACCAATCAGCTTGGGGGAGGTATGATGGGACCAATCAGCACTAGGGAGAGGCTGTGCCCATCTCTGGAAATCAAGTGCTGCCCAGCCAAGACCAGACAGATATTAATTGTGGATCGCCAACGTGAATATCAGGATGGATTCAGGAGGTTACTGTGCCACATGCCAGTAATCAACATGTGTGTGGAAATATGTTTCGGCACACCCACCCACATCCAGGTCCATATTTTATTTATTTATTTTTTGCACTACCACCATGGCTGGTACCACTACCACTTCAACACATTGTTGTATTGATGTTGCTACTTATTATCATTATTATTACATACTTTGTTATTGATCTTGTATTGATGCTGCTATGTGACTGTTGAGGATCCAAGCCAAAGAATTTTACTCTTGCGTACTTGTACGTTAAGATGTAATAAAAGCAACTCTGATTCAGATATTCATGAATGCTACTGTGTACCACTTAGTAAGTCAGCAGGCGCTTTTATCCAAAGTTACAGTGAATTCAGATGAATGTCATGTTAAACACCATTTATTAATAATATTAGGATTATACATATTGTATATATTTGAGCAAAACCAAACATTTTCCTCCAACCTAAATGGCACCAGCACTGCTGAAAACCCCAACTGATTAAATGCTTTCTAATGTTGCCTCTCTGCTCCTGAGCTGGGTTCTGTACTGAGACCGCAAGAGAATGAGGTCAGACAGAACTAGTGCTCCACCTACAGGGCACTACGAGAAGTACACCTTCACAAGAACGACGCCCTCCCTTAAATCTTGTTTTTAATTAGGTGGTTCATCGGGGGCTACTTTTCAGACGTGTCATTTGTACATAAATGGTCCTCTGTTGTGCAAAATATTATTATTTTTCTCCCCACTGAATCTTTTAAATAGATAAAGAAATCCTGCATAATCAGATCGTCGGATAATGAATAATAACGCAATGAATAATACAAAAGAGCACAGCTTGTTTCCCATACAAACAAATAAAGCACAAGCATTTGACTAAATCACAGCGAATAATGGTATTGTGTGTTATGTTGCAGTGTGTAGAGAATGCTCTAGAATGGTGTGTCAAGTAGTGTGTCGTGAATGGTGCAGTGTGTAGTGAAGCAGTGTGTAGTGAAGCAGTGTGTAGTGAAGCAGTGTGTAGTGAAGCAGTGTGTAGTGAAGCAGTGTGTAGTGAAGCAGTGTGTAGTGAAGCAGTGTGCAGTGAAGCAGTGTGTAGTGAAGCAGTGTGTAGTGAAGCAGTGTGCAGTGAAGCAGTGTGTAGTGAAGCAGTGTGTAGTGAAGCAGTGTGCAGTGTGCAGTGAAGCAGTGTGTAGTGAAGCAGTGTGTAGTGAAGCAGTGTGTAGTGAAGCAGTGTGTAGTGAAGCAGTGTGCAGTGAAGCAGTGTGCAGTGAAGCAGTGTGTAGTGAACGGTGTGTTATAGTGTTGGACTCACTCTGGACTGGAGGTCTTGAAGCAGTGTGCAGTGAAGCAGTGTGTAGTGAAGCAGTGTGTAGTGAAGCAGTGTGCAGTGAAGCAGTGTGCAGTGAAGCAGTGTGCAGTGAAGCAGTGTGCAGTGAAGCAGTGTGCAGTGTGTAGTGAAGCAGTGTGTTATCATAGTGTTGGACTCACTCTGGACTGGAGGTCTTGAAGCAGTGTGTAGTGAAGCAGTGTGTAGTGAAGCAGTGTGCAGTGAAGCAGTGTGCAGTGAAGCAGTGTGCAGTGAAGCAGTGTGTAGTGAACGGTGTGTTATCATAGTGTTGGACTCACTCTGGACTGGAGGTCTTGAAGCAGTGTGTAGTGAAGCAGTGTGTAGTGAAGCAGTGTGCAGTGAAGCAGTGTGCAGTGAAGCAGTGTGCAGTGAAGCAGTGTGCAGTGAACGGAGTGTTATAGTGTTGGACTCACTCTGGACTGGAGGTCTTGAAGCAGTGTGTAGTGAAGCAGTGTGTAGTGAAGCAGTGTGTAGTGAAGCAGTGTGCAGTGAAGCAGTGTGCAGTGAAGCAGTGTGCAGTGAAGCAGTGTGCAGTGAACGGTGTGTTATAGTGTTGGACTCACTCTGGACTGGAGGTCTTGAAGCAGTGTGTAGTGAAGCAGTGTGTAGTGAAGCAGTGTGCAGTGAAGCAGTGTGCAGTGAACGGTGTGTTATAGTGTTGGACTCACTCTGGACTGGAGGTCTTGAAGCAGTGGGCGGCCGAGAGCAGCCAGCGGTCAGAGATAATGGACGCTCCGCACACGTGACCCCTGGCCATGAAGTGGAGGCTCACCTGCCAGGGCCACTCCCCCAGCTCAGCGTTCTGGCCCCCCACGATGCGGGACTGCTTGTAGGGTCTGATGCCACAGTCTGCAGGGTCGGGAGAGGGAGAGACAGACAGACAGACAGACCAAAATAAAAACAGTCAAGAGCCTGCGGCGTGAACGGAAAAGCAAAACCCCCAAAAGTGTCAGAGCTGTCACGAGTGAAAGAGGAATAAACAAAACAGCTCTGACACGGCCCCGGGGCCACCAGAACCTTCCAGAAACCGCGTCACACCGAGCAGAGTAGCTCGTACTTTCCACACTGCACTCACATTCAGCTTCCAATCACGCGAGGCCACGGTTAGATGCGCCGCACACACAGACGGGGAGAGAATAGGAAGGCGCTTCCCTTACCACAGCCCTTCTCGTCGCTTCCATCAGCGCAGTCATCGACGCGGTCGCAGTCTGCGTTCACCTTGTTCACACAGCTCTTGTCGTCACACCTGAAGCTATAGTCTGAGCAGATCCCGGGGGCTGGGGGGGGGGCAGAGTCAGCACAGAACACTTGAACCTTTTGGACCAAGATGGGAGCCGACTGGTCAACTGCTACGGGGTCAGTTGACCGCTTTGTGGTGATGGAGGTTTCATTGAATGAACATACATATCATAACATTAATATGGTCATTAACTCAAAACAGCTCGAACTGTAAGAGCCGTCTAATATTTTAGCGAGAGAATTGGTGTGCAAAAGGGGGAGAAACATTATTCAAGGCAAACTAGGATAGAATGGATGGTTCCAAAACATAGAGAGTAGCCCGGCTAGCTACCCATAGAGATTAGTTCAGCTAGCTACCCACAGAGAGTAGCTCAGCTAGCTACCCACAGAGAGTAGCTCAGCTATCTACCCATAGAGAGTAGCCCAGCTAGCTACCCATAGAGAGTAGCCCAGCTAGCTACCCATAGAGAGTAGCTCAGCTAGCTACCCATAGAGAGTAGCTCAGCTAGCTACCCATAGAGAGTAGCTCAGCTAGCTACCCAAAGAGAGTAGCCCAGCTAACTACCCAGAGAGAAGCTAGCTTGTGGAAACGTACAAACGTCGCAGGAGGCTTCATCGCTGCCGTCCTCACAGTCCTTCCTGGTGTCACACATCACTTCCTTTGGGATGCACGTCCCATCACCACACCGCCACTCGCTGGAGCCACAGCCTGGGAAACACACACACACACACACACACACACAAACAATCATGCTGAAGAGCAACAACACAAACGCCATTTTAATAGGATAGTGTTACGGCCAGTGACTAGCTGCTAATGGGGAACTTTATATTGGTGCTCACCTTTACCTGATCACCAATTAGGCCAAGGGTATAAGCATGACAGCACCAGAGTTTGTCTGGTCTCTTCTTACTCTCTCTCTCTCTTGCTAGCTTACGGTCCGGTCTTTCTTTTTCTTTTTTTGCTCTGGTTGTGGGGCTTTTTGAAGAGAGCCTAGATAAGGTGTGTAAGGGTGAGCCACCATTTTGCTTTGCTAAATTTTTTCTCCTGTGTTTGTCTAGAGAGGTCGTTTAGAAATGTATTTTTGATTAAGCATAGATGGTGGGTTTTGTTTAAAAGTCAGGGGTATTTTGGGTTATTATTTTGGCCTTGGCTACCCTGAAACTATTCCTTCATTTATTCCTGTATTCTATACAGCTGTTGTAAAATAAACCCTTGATTCGTTAACAGTGCCTGCTTGAAAAGTGTCATCTCAATCCCTTTTTGCTTTGTTACCTCCCTACTACGCCTGATACCCTTTTAGGGTTCTAACATATAGGATCAATGTACTCTTGCCTGCGTGTGTCTATGTGCGTGTGTGATTAAGAGGCACATGGTTCCATTACTGATGAAGTAATGGCTGCACATGATGCACCTTTTATGTTAACACTATTAGCTTAGCATTAGTGACGAGCCCCCTGGAGGCTGAAGAGAGACTGAAGAGAGAGACAGGAAAGAGACTGAAGAGATTCAGGAGAGAGACACTGAAGACAAGACAGGAGCCACTTACCGCAATGCTTCTCGTCGCTATTGTCCCCACAGTCGTTAACGCGGTCACACACCCAGTAGTTGGGTTTACACACGCCGTTATCACAGGCGAACTGGTCCGTGTCACACTCTGGGGGGCAAGTCAGAGTTAGGCCAATCATTCAGATGAAGGAAGTACACACTGAGCAGAAAGACAAGGGTGTGTGTGTGTGTGTGTGAGTGAGTGTGAGTGAGTGAGTGAGTGAGTGAGTGAGTGAGTGAGTGAGTGAGTGAGTGAGTGAGTGAGTGAGTGAGTGAGTGAGTGAGTGAGTGAGAGAGAGAGAGAGAGTGAGAGAGAGAGTGAGAGAGGAGAGAGAGAGAGAGAGAGTGAGTGAGTGTGTGTGTGTGTGTCAGTGCTTACTGCAACCAATTTCATCACTCTTGTCACCACAGTCGTTCCAGCCATCACAGTGCAGGGCTTTGGCGATGCAGGTCCCAGACGCACAGGGAAACTTGCCCGGGCATGCTGGTCCCGACAATAAGGACAGGAAAAAGATACATCAGATGAGGGGAGGGGGAGATGGGGAGGGGGGGGGGGGGGCATGAACCGAGAGCGACAACTTATATATGTCCCCATCAGTCATGCAGCCATTTGCACGTCCCTGTTGATCAGAGCAATTACAAACCATTTAGATCAAACGGGGCGGGGGAAGATGCAACCCAAGTGGGCCTGACTGACACATGGGGGGGGGGGGCCCGTGGAGAGGCTCACTGGTGATTAGCCAGTGTCATCGCACTGCAGTGGCTCACACACACACACACACACACACACACACACACACACACACACACACACACACACACACACACACACACACACTTCATGTGGTGACATACCAGGCCAGTGAGCTGTGGGGGGGGGGGGGGTGGGGGGGGGGGGGAACTCACGGTTGGCGGGGTCGTATGCGCTGTAGTTGGCGATGAAGCCCTTGTCCGTGTACGACTCATCCGAGTGGAAGGAGATGTCCAACTTGTTGGTGGTGCTGGTCAGAGACAAGGAGGACCTCTCGCCGCAGTACCTGGCGCGCGCACACAGACACACACACGCGCACGCACACACACACACGTTAGGATAAAACACACGCGTACGTAAGCACGCGACGCCGATGTAAACGGGGCATGGCTCACTTGGTGCCCAGCGCCTCCACGTAGTCCTTGTGGCACGTGCGCGTATCTACCCCTGGCTCCTTCATCCGGAACAATAAGAACTCCACGCGCACCTTCTGCCCAGCGCCCACCTAGGAGGACAGAGGGGGGATGTCTTCTCACGTGCACGCCCTCGCTCACATCCTGACACGTGCACGCCTTATCACACATCCTGAACCGTGCACGCCTTGACAAAGCATGAAACAAGCAAGTGTTCTCCCCAACCACCCAGAAAGAGGAGTTTACACCCAGCGGCATGCATGTGCAGACATGTCACACGTGTTAAACGCATGCGTTACATAAAATGGAAAAAGCCACCACGTTCTAACATGGGGTGAGAGAGAGAGAGAGAGAGAGAGAGAGAGAGAGAGAGAGAGAGAGAGAGAGAGAGAGAGAGAGAGAGAGAGAGAGAGAGAGAGAGAGAGAGAGAGAGAGAGAGAGAGAGAGAGAGAGAAAAGCTGACGGAAGTGAAAACAGAGCACTGCAGCATGGCTCTGGCCGCAGCAGAAACGGTGACGGAGAAGGAGAGGAGGAAGTGGATAAGGAGAGGAGGAAGTGGATAAGGAGAGGAGGAAAGGGAGAGGAGGAAAGGGAAAGGAGGGAGAGGAGGAAAGGGAAAGGAGGGAGAGGAGGAAAGGGAAAGGAGGGAGAGGAGAAGGACAGGAAGTGGAGGAGGAGAGGAGGAAAGGGAAAGGAGGAAGAGGAGAGGAGGGAGAGGATGAGGAGGAGTCAGGCTGACAGATGAAGATAGAGGAGGTGCTGAGCAGCTTGGCTTCAGCACTGCTGCCTCAGCACACTCTCTCTATCCCCGTCTCCCTCCCTCTACCTCTCTGCTGGCAGGCTGAGGAGGAGGAGGAGGAGGAAGAGGAGAAGAGAAGTGGGGCAAACCTGAATGGTCCAATTGCAGTCCAGGGCGGGGGGGTAGAAGCTGGGATAGAGAGGGGAGCTGAACTGACCCGTGACATTCGTGAGCAAGCCTCCGCAGCTTTCGGCTGAGAAAATAAAATATGACACCTTTTTCAATTGGGTGGTGGGCAGGAGGAGAGAGGGCTGCTGGATAATGAGCTACATGTCACCACGGTGACAGGAGAGGCCATAAACACAATACATTGGTGTGAGATGCCACAGTAAGAGGTGTGTGTGTGTGTATTACATGTAGTTATCGGTATAGCTTTGTATTCGGCGCTGAAGCCAGGCCTCTGGACTTCGCCGTCGCTGATGAGGTTGACCAGGAGGATGTTGCTGGAGGAGACCACTTGTAGGATGTTGCTGGGGGGTCTCTGACCACACTTCCTGGGAGACGGGAGGGGAGGGGAGACAGAAAGGCTTCAGACGGGCTTCAAAAGTCAGAGAAAACATTTGTTTTTAGCTAAGTTGATGAAGGGGTTAACAGAGGGAAGTCTCTCGCCGGGGGCAGAAACCGATTGGCTGAGAGTTTCAAAGTCAAACGGGCAAATTAGCTCAAAGTTCGGCGAGCGCCGTGGCGATACATCTACCTGCGCGGGGATAATGTCGTTATAAACTATTACATTATGGCTTTCATAAACCCCATGTCACCTTGGATAACAGCAATATGAAACCGTGTGCGTCGCCTGGTAACCCGTATTTGTGTTTGGCGAAGGGGCTTGAAATTGCCTTGCAGCAGCTAGTCATGCAGCACTAGGGAGAGAGCAGACAAGCCCCCTCCTTCCATCCCTCCCTGCCTCCCCTCCTGACTACCCCCCCTCCTCCTCTCCTGACTACCCTCCCTCCCTCCCTCCCTCCTGACTACCCTCCCTCCTCCCTCCTGACTACCCTCCTTCCCTCCCTCCCTCCCTCCCTCCCTCCCTCCCTCCTGACTACCCTCTCCCTCCCTCCTGACTTCCCTCCTTCAACCTCCCCCCCTCCTTCCAATCCCTCCCTGCCTCCCCTCCTGACTACCCTCCCTGCCTCCCCTCCTGACTACCCCCCTCCTCCCCTCCTGACTACCCTCCCTCCCTCCCTCCTGACTACCCTCCCTCCCTTCCTGACTACCCTCCTTCCCTCCCTCCCTCCCTCCCTCCCTCCTGACTTCCCTCCTTCCCACCTCCCCCACCTGACTTCCCTCCTTCCCACCTCCCCCCCCTCCCTCCCTCCCTCCTGGGACTACCCTCCCTGCCTCCCCTCCCCTCCTGACTACCCCCCCTCCTCCCCTCCTCCTGACTACCCTCCCTCCCTCCCTCCTGACTACCCTCCCTCCCTCCTGAATACCCCTCCTTCCCTCCCCTCCCCTCCCCTCCCTCCTGACTTCCCTCCTTCCCACCTCCCCCCCTGACTTCCCTCCTTCCCACCTCCCCCCCCTCCCTCCCTCCCTCCTGACTACCCTCCCTCCTGACTACCCTCCCTCCCCTCCTGACTACCCTCCTTCCCTCCCTCCCCCCCCCTCCCTCCCTCCCTCCTGACTACCCTCCCTCCCACCTCCCCCCCCTCCCTCCCTCCCTCCCTCCTGACTACCCTCCCTCCTGACTACCCTCCCTCCCTCCTGACTACCCTCCTTCCCTTCCCTCCCTCCCTCCCTCCCTCCTGACTACCCTCCCTCCCACCTCCCCCCCTCCCTCCCTCCCTCCCTCCTGACTACCCTCCTTCCTGACCACCCTCCTATCACACAGCACCAGGTTGGCAGCCCTGATGGGATTTCAAGAGGGGGGGGGGGGGGGGGGGGGGGGTCTTTTTTTATTTTCTTCCTTACTTCGCTAAACTGACATCACACGGCGGCCCCCGGAAAAGGGACCCGTAAAACCGGGGACAACGGTGGGGTCCCTGGCGGCTCCGGACACCGGGGCCAACCGAAGAGGAGAGGGACGTGATCCCAAAGGCAGTGAAATGAATCGGGTGGAACGTGTTCCCCAGTGACACAGAAGCGGCTCGATCGCACGAGTCTCTCTCTCTCTCTCTCCCCCCCCCCTCCCCCATCTTCTCCCCCCCCCCATCTTCTCGTACGCGTTCACAGTCCCCCCCCCCCCTCGCTGAGCACCGCGAGCTTAGCGCGACAATGGGACGTGGCGGGAAGAACAAAAAGGGAGAGCTTGCCGTCGCTGGTCTGCCGTTCGGCGCCCCTCCCCCCCTCTGGTGAAACGCTAACAACCGGCATCTAAAAACACCCGCTACTGATCTGAATTGGGTCATCATCAAAATCGTAGCTGAACATCATCAGTCTTCGTCAGGACGTTCTTCTGTGAGGTTACCCCCCCCCCCCCCCCCCCTCCCCACAGTGGGGTATCATCTACTACAGTATCATCAGTATCATCTACTACATCCTCTACACTATATAGGAGGGACCATAGCTTTAGTCCCTCCTATATAGTGTACAGTAGTATCTACTACATCCTCTCTACACTATATAGGAGGGACCATAGCTATAGTCCCTCCTATATAGTGTACAGTAGTATCTACTACATCCTCTACACTATATAGGAGGGACCATAGCTATAGTCCCTCCTATATAGTGTACAGTAGTATCTACTACATCCTCTACACTATATAGGAGGGACCATAGCTATAGTCCCTCCTATATAGTGTACAGTAGTATCTACTACATCCTCTCTACACTATATAGGAGGGACCATAGCTATAGTCCCTCCTATATAGTGTACAGTATCATCTACTACATCCTCTACACTATATAGGAGGGACCATAGCTATAGTCCCTCCTATATAGTGTACAGTATCGTCTACTACATCCTCTACACTATATAGGAGGGACCATAGCTATAGTCCCTCCTATATAGTGTACAGTAGTATCTACTACATCCTCTACACTATATAGGAGGGACCATAGCTATAGTCCCTCCTATATAGTGTACAGTATCATCTACTACATCCTCTCTACACTATATAGGAGGGACCATAGCTATAGTGACCACGCCCCCGTGACCACGCCCCCGTGACCACGCCCCCGTGACCACGCCCCCGTGAGGACTCACTCCGTGATGGCCTGCGAGTTGTCGGGGCTCAGCGAGTCGTAGATGGAGACGAAGTCGTTGGTGCAGTCGTCCTCGATGTGGAACTTGTTGAAGCGGACGGAGATGGAGTTGTTCTCCGGCGCACGGATCTGCCACTGGCAGCGGGACTTGGCCGGGTATATCAGGGGGAAGTCCGGGGACTGGAAGGTCTGCATGACGGGCTCGGCCTCCAGGCGGAAGAAGCACTCCTCTGGGGGGTGGGGGGGTGTGTGTGGGGGTGGGGGGGGGGGGGGGGGGGGTTAGTCGTTAGTCAATCAATCACTTGTATTTATGAGTTTGGGCTACGCCTCGATTCGACCCGTCAGCGCTTTCCTTTTTGCTAAGGTAGTTAAAGTCCTCATGCATCCTTCCACGGCGGCGCTAGTCCTGTTTGGGATGCAACGCTGCCGGGCTACTGGACCGCGGTAGTCCAAATCGCATGCCCACATGTGTACACAGAGACATCACATGCGGGTAAACGAGAGCGTGTCGACTACTAGAGGACGTAAAAACGAGGGAGTTGCACTAAGCAATGCATGCTGATCTGAACCTAACGCCACAGCCATCACACCTGGACTATACATCACTGGCACACAGGGAGAGGGGAGAGAGGCGGGAGAGAGATGGGAGAAATGGGAAGAGATGTGAAGAGATGGGAGAGAGACGGGAGCGATGGGGAGAGTTCTGAGAGAAAAGGGAGAGAGATGGGGAGAGATGGGGGAGATGGAGAGAGATGGGGAAAGATGGGGAGACAGAGATGAGAGAGATGAGAGAGATGGAGAGAGAGATGGAGAGAGAGAGATGGAGAGAGAGAGATGGAGAGAGAGAGAGAGATGGGAGAGAGATTGAGGGATGGGGAGAGAGACGGGGAGAGAGACGGGAGCTGGCTCGGCCCACTCGATCTGACTGCGGCGGCAGCATCAGACTGGCAGGGGAGGTGAGGGAGGGGAGAGATGGGAGAGAGAGGGAGAGGAGAAGTCTACCCAGCTGGAACATTACAGCAGCAGAGTGATTGAAGGCTCCACTCACGTGCTCTGGGGTCCCTGGTCATCCGAGGATCCGTGTCTGGAGACGGAGCAGGAGGGAGGGATCGGGATGTTGGGAGGGGGGGGGGGGGTGTTTGTGTAGGAGGGGGAGCGAGGGATGCAGAGGGAGAGGTAAGGATATGTCACCATGCTATGCAGGAGGTAAGATTTGATGCATGTGGATTAAAATATTTGGGTTGCACTTTGTATTTCTTTTCTGTGCCGTTTCCTCCCGCTCCTTGGAGGACCGTCTCTCCCCCCAGGACTTATGTCTCTCACTACCCGGGGCTGTCAGACTGGTCCCAACTAGGAATGCACACTTGGGGAATTCTGGGTTGATACGGTACCAATGTTTGAACTAGCTATTTGGCTGATATTTAGTTGTTTCGCTGTTATTTATTCTCCCTTTTCTGCAGGGAAACGCAGCATGCGTGTGTGAGAGCGAGCAAACAAGAGACAACGGAGTGTGTAAGAGAGCGAGAGTGACTGAGTGAGCGAGTGAGTGAGTGAGTGAGTGAGTGAGTGAGTGAGTGAGTGAGTGAGTGAGTGAGTGAGCGAGTGAGTCTCCTGTACTCACAGGAGGCGGTGATCTCCCTGATCTGGATGTTCTGCCGGCTCAGCCTGCCATGGGCCTGGACTCCGGCCCAGAGCTTCTTCTGGATCAGCTCCTCTGTGAACTCAGGCAGGACCTCCAGGTGTTCCGGCGGGATGTCGAACTGGGTCCAGTGGTACGCGATGACGCCCTCGCTGGGAGACACACGGGGCAACACATGGCTTCAGTGAGATGAAGAACAGAGGCTTTTCTGCATTTATTTACACGGGCCATTTGATTTCCAAAATCAAGCAACACTCCGCATCTAGGGCTCCATGAAACCAACACGTTCTGTAGAACAATAAATAACGACGACAACACGACTATCGTAATAATAATACTACTACTTCTATTCATAATTCTAACGATAATATTAAGGATGGGGCAGGAAACGTCGGCACTCTGTCTGCAGACGCTCCAGACCTGTGTGCCAACAACACTCATCTCCATCACTGCAAGACCCATGGAGGAACAGCCCTTAAGTGACCATCTAGTATTAGTAGACCGGGCCCGGACAGCGCTGGACAGACATACCTGAAGGCGGTGATCACAGACTTGGTGTAATATTTTGCGAGGAATGGATCTTTCTTGTAAGCGGCCGCCATCTGTTTGTAAGAAACGCACGATTAGTATTTCCTGACTACACAGTATGAGAAGAGTGTAGCACGGATGGCATTTCCACCAGGTCGCCGCTGGTGTTGAGGCACAGCGGCGCAGGAGGTGAATTTCAAACGCTGCGTAGAGACATGAGACTACGACGTCGCCAATTAAGAGACTAGCCTGCAGCTGAAACGACCGGTGGGGCTGTGCAAACAGTTGTCACAACAGGTGTGTTGTCATTCCTGCTTCTAACTTCCGTCCCGTTTTGCACTGTGTATGTAGAACTAGTGAACTTGAAGAGCAATTGATATATCAGATGAAAAGGTAATGTTTTTTTATAAACATTGTTTCTATTAATAGAGTATAATCAATCATTTTAACTGTAGAATGTAAGACAAGATTGTAAAAGGTATATATTAAATAAAAATGTAAGTTGTACACTAATTATATATATATATATATATATATATATATATATATATATATATATATATATATATATATATATATATATATATATACACACACATACACATATACACCTGAAATGAGTGCGGTGAAGTGGAAGCACTGTGGCCAGTGAGGTGGATGCGTTTGGAGCACCAGTGCACTGCCCTCTAGTGGTGTTGCAACGCTACGGCATTCAAATAGGAGGTTGATGTTTGTAGGACTTCAAACATAAGTATACTGCATTATTGTTTGACACCTTTCTACAGCTTATACATTTGCGAGTATGTGTGCATTATTTTCATATCTACATCGTCTCCGTCACAACTAACCTCTGCGCAAGAAAACATCGAAAAATAAAATATATATATGAAAATAATTAAATAACCCAGAAGTCTGGTTGATGAGCCGGGGGGGGAACAGAACAAACTCACGATTTCCTGTAGGTTGTCAGCCAGGCCATTGAACTCCGTGCTCGTGGTGTCTTCCAGCTTTTGGTCGTACTCCATGTCCTTCAGCTTCAGGTGGCCGCTGAAGACCTGCAAGGCTGCGGACCGCTGCTTGCTGATGGTGCCGTCTGCCCCGCCATCTTTGACTGGGGGGGGGGGGGGGGGGGGGGGGGGGGGGGACATTTTGAAATGTTTGAACAGCAAAAAAAATAAAAAAAACGAGCGCCTCCATTTTGGACCATGTCCTGTGAGTGGGAGTGTGTTTACAACAGCCTACAGTCTGCTTCGTAAGTAAACCGCGCCACTGACAGCGATGTTTCTCTGCACTGTGTTATTAAAAGGCAGAGAGTCATTGAGTCAACAGTCAAAAACAGCCACGCCCCTTTTATTCTCCTCGCTATTTCAAGTTCTTCTTTCACTCTTGGAGTTTGTGGTGCAGGGGTTGATGGGGCCTGGTGACGGAGGGCCTGGTGACGGAGGGGCTGTGACGGAGGGCCTGGTGACGGAGGGCCTGGTGACGGAGGGACGGAGGGCCTGGTGACGGAGGGCCTGGTGACGGAGGGCCTGGTGACGGAGGGGCTGTGACGGAGGGCCTGGCGACGGAGGGACTGGTGACGGAGGGCGCGGTCTCCGGCAGAAGGGACTGGTCTCAGTGTTAATTCTGGGGGAAGCTACAACATGGCAACAGGTAAGAAGCCACCCGTAACTATACATTGAGGACTCTCTTTTCAGAAGACCACTTACGCTCTCTGCTTTCCTACAGACTTCCAATGCCGTCTGTCTGAAAAAAATCTAACACCCCACGGTATGGTCCGTAGAAACGTATAGTCAGGGCCCAAGCCCCCAATGGATAGAGTGACAGTTGGAATAAACCCCGACATATTGTGACCGAAAATTCAAGCAAGTGCGTGCAAGTTAGGGAACCCACATCTTGTTGTTGCCTAAACCCGAACTCATGCAACACACCCACACCCAAGATGAGTCTACTGCTGTCTCGTGCCTGGAGGAACCGAGAGCACGAGTCACATGGGCAAAGTCTGCCCAACAACCCAGGAACCAATCTGGAGGGGAATATGCTCTCCGAGGCCTCCTCTCTCCCCAACAGATACATGGGCTTTTCAGGGTTAAATGGCTCGTGATCCAACAGCAGGTGGTGCTCATCAACTCACAGAGGAAGAACCAGATGAGGAACGCCGTGACGGCAGCCAGGACCAGGACTCCCAGGAGAACGCCGATCACAAGCCCCGTTGTCCTCTTCTTCGCAGGACTCTTCTCTCGGTTGGTTAGGAAGTCCACCCTCTCAGCGTGATTGTTCTGGAGAGGAAACGGTGGACGGAGACGCATAGACCCAGACATAATAAGTGCACCGTGGAACAGAGCAACGCACGTGCACACACTTTGACCTCCATTTGTATTAGGAAAACACAGCATTGTAGTCCAAACCCATCATACCACTTATTTAAAAATGAAAACGGTTGATGCAAACGAATGGCCTTGACAACTGTGAACTGAGCCAGTTGAATTTGAACCACTCAAAACATTAGAAGAAGCAAGGCAGTGCATGCTGCCTTGCTTCTTCTATAACCAAGAATCCAAATGAGGCACCCAACAGGTACTCTAGACTTGAATGAAGTCGTCTGAAGATCGGTCACCCTCTCTGAACATGACTCGTCGACAGCAAGGCCAAAGCCCTGAGCGGTGTTGTTTACTGGTTTGCGTAGACCACTGTTTAGCGTTTAGCCGTTAACATATTGAAGCCAAAGCAGAAATGAGCACAAAGCGCCACAACCTTCTCCTCAGTCACATTGACAACAAGATGGAGGGATGGGTGTGGATGTACACATACTAAATGTTAAGCTTTCTTTACGTTTTCTAAATCGCCTCCGAGCTGTTCAACAGGAAGCTGTTCGAGACGGCTCTGATCTTGTGGTGTTCAGCGGGACTCTTTCAGTGCACAAGGGGAAAACGCTGAATTTCTCGTGTTCAATTAAATGCTATCAACACGATACATTCCTACCTACACAGTGTATTTGTCCAGTGCAAAATACACAACCCACATACATTAGGTACTGCACCCAGCCACAAGTTGCAACACGCTATGGCTAAACTGGCCCAACCAGTTCAGTAACCTCAAAAAACCCGTCTGCTGTCTGTCTGTGTGATATTAGGCCAGTTAGTAACCATTACAGGATGAATTGAGGGCCTGCAGCCCACTAGGGGGAGCCGAGGTCATTAGAGATCACTTTGTTATAAAAATCTATTTGTCAGACGTGCTGCCCCATAAGACGGGGGCTCAATTACATAAGGAGGGAAGATAACTCCTGGTTATTATGGGCTGTTCTGCTTATTATAGTCTGTTCTCACACGCCTCTGACACACAGGCTTTCTAAGTGGAATCTCCAGCAGCAATCAGAGCAGAATGAGAGGAATGATTCCAGAGGCTCACACAGCGCTCCGGGTCCATCAGTCACACGGATACGGGAAGGATGAAAACCATTACATCATCATCTTTATATCCCTCTCTTCCCACTCCCAGAAAGAAGCCAACTCCCAATGTGCAAGTGTGCTCAAGTGTTCAAACTCCCAATGTTTAATTGGATAAAGTGTTAAAACTCCCAATGTTCAACTGTATAAAGTATTCAATCTGTCAATGTTCTTCTGTAATTCCCAATGTTCAGCTATACAGTTGAAAGTATTTGTGACTTTTGTTTATTGTATGACTGGGCAAGGAAGATCTTAATGGATCGAAGAAGAGGGTCACACACACACACACACACACACACACACACACACACACACACACACACACACACACACACACACAGTTAAACTAGTTTAACAGCTAGCAAACTGGCGTACAATCTAAAGGTGTGGCCGCAACAGTATCAGGAGCATTACAATTCCTGAACTGGGGCACACACCAGGATGGATTTATTCAGGATACAAATGTGCAATGTGCCGTTTTTATTTCAATGCACATTTCTACAAGTCAGAGATGGTTAAATTCACATTATTGGACATACTGTGGCATTTAAGAGCTAAAGAGAGGGAGAATTAGAGGCAGAAAGTAGTAGTGTCAGAGTAGTGTAATACATATAGCTTTCATAGCGGGGAAGTCATGAATAATATCAATAATCCTGATGAACACGTGTCTGAAGAGTTAGCCACAGTGAGGTGACTCAGTATGAACAGTGTGAGGTGGTGAGTGTTCACGTTATTCATTATTCACCCTCAACACTTTCCCGTGGAGTAAAGAAACACCATTGTGTGATAACCAGAACTTTATATAATGACCATGCAACAATTTGGGAGCCCCTAAAACGTATAGTAAATAGACGAACTGCTCGCCATGACACACAACAACTACTGTTTTCCTTTCAGTACTTGGTGAGTTATAGCTGCTGTTTCAGCGTCTAAGAAGGTCAAAACAGCTTGATAAGCAGCAGTTTATTGTGATGTCACATAAATTATGAGACATTATCTTACTGAACAACAACAACTTGGGAGTTTAGTGTGTACTGACAATAAGTAGTAGATAGCCGAGATCTACTACACAACGTCTGCTACAGGTGTAGCATGACGTCTGCTACAGGTGTAGCATGACGTCTGCTACAGGTGTAGCATGACGTCTGCTACAGGTGTAGCATGACGTCTGCTACAGGTGTAGCATGACGTCTGCTACAGGTGTAGCATGACGTCTGCTACATGACAGCATGACGTCTGCTACATGACAGCATGACGTCTGCTACATGACAGCATGACGTCTGCTACATGACAGCATGACGTCTGCTACATGACAGCATGACGTCTGCTACATATAGCATGACGTCTGCTACATATAGCATGACGTCTGCTACATATAGCATGACGTCTGCTACATATAGCATGACGTCTGCTACATGACAGCATGACGTCTGCTACATATAGCATGACATCTGCTACATGACAGCATGACGTCTGCTACATGATAGCATGACGTCTGCTACATGACAGCATGACGTCTGCTACATGACAGCATGACGTCTGCTACATGACAGCATGACGTCTGCTACATGACAGCATGACGTCTGCTACATGACAGCATGACATCTGCTACATATAGCATGACGTCTGCTACATGACAGCATGACGTATGCTACATGATAGCATGACGTCTGCTACATATAGCATGACATCTGCTACATGATAGCATGACGTCTGCTACATGATAGCATGACGTCTGCTACATGATAGCATCACGTCTGCTACATGATAGCATGACATCTGCTACATGATAGCATGACGTCTGCTACATGACTCGCTCATTTCCTTCCTTTGTTTTGGTCTGGAATGCAATCACACACGCTCCAATGCTCACCTCCACGGTGATCTAGTGAGTCACCAGCAATGCAACTAAATAATGCCTTGACAAGCAGTGTTCGAATACAACCATGTGTCGTGGTTCTGGCCGTCACAAAATACTTATGCACCATAAAATAGTGTCTGTTGAACAGATATCGTCCTCAAGACTTTGACTTCTTGGAGTTGCAAAGTGGGCTTCCTATGCTAAACACATGAGGTAGGATCTACCGCCATCGGTCAACACAGACTGGTTTAGCAGAAAAGGTGGTCTACGGGTTTAGAGCGCAATCTTCGATGATTTCACTCTTAATTATCTTTGTCAACCAATTTCTATGACGAATGTGTGTGATTTGATCGCCTCAATCCCTCATTTAGAGGTCACGGTTTGCTCAATTCATGACCTCTTATTTATTTTCTTATTATATAATTTTTTTTATATAATAATTAAAAACACTGAGTAAGTTAGCCCCTTAAAGAGAAAAATACATGCAATTCGCCATTATACCTTGAAGAGCCCAGTGCCTGAAGGGCCATACGCTACAGGGCGATCACAGACCTAGCATTATCTAGCCAGGGTCAGAGAAGACTGGTCGGCCACCATTCTGTGAGTGGAGAGCAGCCTTCACACCGACATGCACGCCCTGTTTATACCTGCAGGGACCTCGGGGTCTCCAATAGGCTTGCATGATATCAGTGGTGTAAAATAGACAATTCAAAGTATCCAGAAGGAATTCCCTCCGTTAAAAGGGCCCCTATTTTACCACCAGGAGTGGGTGTGGTTAGCCATTACAAGCCATTAGAAAATCGGCCTTTTCCTGTGCCTTAGTGACATCACAAGTGGGCGTGTCCACCTAGACGTATGACGGATAGATAAACAACCCCCCCCCCCCCCCCCCCCCCCCCCCCCCACACACACAAAAAAAAGAGAAGAAAAACCTATGTGAACACAAAAGCAGAAGGCTCATCTGGACAAGATCCTTCATGCCCCTGGATGTGTCGTCTGTGTGACATAGCTCAATATAGACAAGGCCTACTATTGAATACTTTTACTATATTGTATGTGATCAAATACATGGACTATACGAGGAGGCATGCGACTCCTAGTTGTAAGTGAAGCAGTGAAAACCACACATAGCACGTTACACACCGATATCTAATATTTAACCGACCGTTGAAAGATCCGGTAAATGACTTTACGGAAATGGCTTTGATAAGACGATGGGATGTCGCGTTTCCTGCGACAGTGTGAGTGCTCGGGTCGAGCGAATAGTTTGCGTCTCTTGGGACAAGTGCATTCTGCCTCTAGAACCAGGAATACAAGGAGTTTATGGGATATGTACCGTGTCGGAAACTAGACTGGTCAAGGCGTGAATTAAAAGGGTTTACTGTAAAAGTCTTCTCATGTTTTAAGCCTTTATAGACTAAAGGCGTACCCTTGCTTTGTCGACCATGAATTTAGAAGTTAAAAGTTAAATGTTTCAAAGAGAAGGAAGGAAGGAAATCAACTTACCTCGTTGTCATATCTGGCAGAGTTCATCTTTCAACAACCACTACTATTCCTGAGGTGTAGCCTGGGAGAACCGCCTGCACCCCACTCCAATTGAAGATCACTTGACTTTCTCCTCAAACCAAACGGAGTGAAACCCTCGGCGTTACGGTGGAGTTGCGCTGCTACTTCCGAGTCGACGCACCTGGAGCGACTTCCTCACTAGCGCGACTGTTGGCTCCGCCTTGACGAATGGGTCCAGCTGTCACCCGGTTACCTGCTTCAAAGTGGCCTGGATCAATTAAACACAATGAGTTACAAAATGAGTGTTGAAATAAACGATAAACTAGGCCATGGCGCGATTCCATTGCTATCCATGTGCTTATTGGCGTGTATGAAGTGTTTTTTTTTTTTAATGAGGTTAGGACACGTCGGACCTCCCGAGAGCACTAATGTCACACCCCGCCACCGTCAGAGCTTTTTTTGCGGTAGTTCCCCCTGAATTGCCTGCGTTTCTTCTCTCAACTGATAGTGGCGACGTTGAGCGGTAGAGAAAGGGTGCTTTTGGAAGACCCGAAGCGTCATAACCTCATTAAACAGTAATAATAAACACTATATAAACGGGAATGAGCTTTTGTTTTAACCTGGTAGGATATAAGTCCGCCTGAGGAAAATAACCAAGCTTTCAACTTAATAATTCGTCGCTGGCCTCAGCTCGCACAAGCAAAAACGGTATGACAACTTGAGACTTTGATTGTTCTGGAACTGATGGTATTCAAATCAAATGCTGTCAGTTATATATAGAGCTAGGGTTGTTCAATAATAACGTCATGCAGGGCTTTTCTTTATTACCAATGCACGCCACTTAAGCTCACCCCTATACAACGGTATCCTGAGCGCCTGTTGTTTTTATGTGTAGTACCGACGCGCCGCCACTAGAGCGCTCCCTATGCTAAGGAATGCACCGCCACCTAAACGCCGCTAGAGGTCTCCCTATACCCAGCTGTTCACCGCCACTAGAGGTCTCCCTTTACTCAGGTAACCAGAGGAAGACTTTGCGTTCAGGTCCCTCATAAATAACTGCAGATAGGGCGCTTGAAAAGGGCTTGGTTCTCGGAGTGGGAGGAGGAGGAGGACTACATCTTTAACAGCCAACATTGGAGAGACCAGAGCGGAGATATCAGCGGAGACGACGTGCACCACAGCTAGCTGATGTAGCTACGTAGCGTATTCTGGAACTATATTAAACAAAAACAAAAAACGTATTTGTCATAATAGTCACGAAAGAAGGCGTAAAATGGGACATACCATAATGCCTATATTGGTGGCTGTAATGTCAGTTTGCATATGGAGAAACGTCGAGGTAAGACTTTGTATGATATATATAATGATGTGGAGCACTGCATTTGTTGTTTGTATAATTCCCTTGTATAATTCACTTGTATAATTCACTTGTACTGACCTATGTTTTTATTTATCTACAATAAGAAATCTGCAATTGATAGCCTCGATTTATTTTCTTTCGTTATCACCGTGTGGATGACGCCCAGATGTAGGACAGATTTAATTTGCAAATGCATCGCAGGCACAGTCCACTAGAATAAATCTGTCGACGGAAGGAAGTGTTAGTGACAGATTGGATGTGCAATCCTGAAATGGACATCGAATAACTAATATTAACACGAAGAGACATCCACTGAGGGGTTAAACTCGCATGGTTTTGTGTTTTTCTGTTACTGCAAATAGGTGTGGATTCTTTTTTCTTCTTTTCTTTACAAATGAATGTCAATATCCTGACTCATCCTACAACGGCTCTGCTATATACCTGCCTGTTACCACATAATCCCAGTCCTTTTGGCACAAGGCCCTCAGAATAAGCGTGTGTGGCTATTTATGTCTTCTCTGGAGCTCCATAGAGGAGCCGCAAGAATGAAGCCATGCATATTTCCTACACTATATTGGCGTTATGTCGCCTACCAACCCACTTAGATTGTAGATTATTCTGCAATGTAACCTACCATGGTCTTTCAGTTCTTGTTAGGCCTACTCTGAACAGAACAGCAAAAGTTCACTATGAAATAAAGACATAGGCGTGTGTTTGTTATCATTGTAGTACATTATGTTATTTTAAACGGTATTTTGGCTAGTCCTACAATACACCGACAAAATGAAGAATGCAAAGCAGTGACCAATCAGAAGGAATCGCAACGATTCTAAAACAGTCACACTGATGGAAACGCCTTCTGCGCTTTTGTGAACAGTGCCCAACAGATAATGACCTTGGAATGTTTTACACACAAGAGGATTAAAGACAGTAATAATAATGAGAAGCTAATAGCATGGTTGTAATAATGTAAACCTGCATCCTATGTTCTACAGAAAGAAATAGCTCAGAGGAGCTGACTCAAATAGAGATTATATTTTTTTCAACCAAATCGCAGTTTATTGCAGGCAGAAAGCGGAGTCTCAGGACGTCTATCTTTGTAAATTGCAACACAATTGACCGAAAGCTGTGAGCTACTGTGCAGTTAGGCGAGGAAACCATTTTAATTCACAGGAAACATAAGCACTCCACTTTTAGAATACAGGAAACTTACAAAATACAATTAATTCACAATCTCACGTATTGTTCTGTCTAATGTAAGGCATTAAATATCACGTGGCAATACATTGTACACCACATCTGTAAGCGTTCACAAGACCAATGAAGACAGAGAAGTCAAAACTAAACTAAATATGATGATCAGCTAAAGTTATTACTTTTAGGAATCACACAATCAGCATTTGATACATCACCCCTATTATCTAAAGAATATAGAATAGAAGAATGTAGAAAAGGCCTTTGGAGGATTATATCCCCTGCGTCACTACAACGTTAGCTTCAACCGAATGAAGTGAGTCTGGTCATTTTGAGGGATTAAGGAGAACAAAAGCAATCATATGGACAGCTCTCTGATGAGCGGTTTGGAGCTGGTGAGGCGCGTGTTTAGTGAACCTCTATCTCCTCTGTAATAGGGCCTCTGCTGTAAGAGTCTTTAGTGGGATTACAACTCTGCTGAGTGTTAGCCCCACTAGCGGAGTCTCTGCACCTCCTCCGGGTTCAGAGGACAGATTACACACTGACAGGCGCACGGTTGGAAAGTCGTTTGCAGAAACGGTTTGGGGTCTTCTCCAGTTCACGTTTATTTGTTGAATCAAATAATTAGTCCCAGAGACATCTTGTTTAGTAGTGGTATTGGGATTACCTCGCTGGCCAAAGCATCTCTGCTTTTATTCTAAATGTAATTCCCAGGTTGGGTTCTTTGTAAAAGCACAAATGCAAAAGTAAAGCTTGAAATGTTCAACGAGATTACACCAGTGAAAGGAGTTCGAATCACCCCCATAGCGTCCCATTACGTGTGACGGTACCTGAGACAACATGACGGTGTGAGGCTGGTTCGCGTCACAGAAGAGTCACACGGCTACGTTAGCGTCAGCGCCGCGGAGCCCTTCGGGGCTCACTCCATTCGCTCGGAGTTCGCGGGTAGCTACGGTGCGTATAGAATCGTATAAGCCCAACACGAGCGGCGTTCAGAACCCAGCACGGCAAGGAGAGTGTTTACCCGGAGCCCTCCTGTGTTCATCAAGATAAATGGTTGCAGTGCTGAGCTGAGTGCTCAACCACCCCAGAGCAGTTCAGCCCAGAGAGGCCGAGAGCAGCGTTATGACCATGGCCGCAGCACTCAGCAATACACTAGTAACTCACTTATCTGGCAACAGGGAGACTTGAAATTTTTTTTGTTGTTGAGGCAAAGGGGAGGAAAAAGCATCACAGGCAATGGATGGTTGAATATTTTCTTTGCTAAACGCGTCCCAGAGACCAATCTCAATCTGGAGATTCTCTCTCTCTCTCTCTCTCTCTCTCTCTCTCTCTCTCTCTCTCTCTCTCTCTCTCTCTCTCTCTCTCTCTCTCTCTCCTGTTAATAAATTTTAGAGCCAAAAGATAATCGTGTTTCACTAATGGTTTCTCGTGTATTCCGTACGCGTGCCAATAGCCATTTATTATCACGTCTCACAGCAACGTTTCCTTTCTCTCATTCTCCTGTCTTTTATCCCGTTTCCTTTTGTGCAAAACACAACGGGCCGGGATTAATCCCGGCGCGGGCACTGAAATCTGAAATGAAAGCTACGTGCTCGTGAGAAAAAAAGGCAGGCGGATAGGAATGTTGTCAATGTTTTTGCGACAGTCGTGCCATTACAGGAGCTGACAGCTGATGAAATACATAGCTGTAGATGTTTTTATGAGCACTGCAGTGAATTCCTTCAGCACACAACTCAAGAGCCGGTGGTGTCGTGGTGGTGGTGATTGGAGTGGGAGGTGGTGGTGGTGGTGGTGGTTGGAGTGGGAGGTGGTGGTGGTGGTAGTGATTGTGCGGGTGGTAGGTTGGAGGTGATGGTGGTAGGATGGTGGTGGTAGGTGATGTAAGGTAGGCACACACAGGCCTGTCAGGGCTTCTGCTATGAATATTTCAACGCCAGTTGAGTATGTGTTAGTCAGCATGGTCCTCTGCTAGAATGAATAGGGGTAGGTGTGTGTGTGTGTGTGTGTGTGTGTGTGTGTGTGCGCGTTTGTGATTGCATGCCTGTGTGTGTGTGTGTGTGTGTGTGCCTGTG
The DNA here is from genome assembly GCA_026745465.1 of Lota lota. NCBI lineage: Eukaryota > Metazoa > Chordata > Actinopteri > Gadiformes > Lotidae > Lota > Lota lota. The sequence goes on along the minus strand of JACYXH010000273.1, from coordinate 589,345 downwards.
TGTGTGCGTGCGTGCGTCGGTGCGTGCGTGCGTGCGTGTGTGTGTGCGTGAGTGTGTGCGTGCCTGTGTGTCTGGTTAAATGCTGAATCAACATTTAAATAATTTCAGTTCTTTGTTCTTACCATGTATTTCCTTAAAGGATGATTCCGGTCTGTGTGATCACACCATCGTAGCCCTCTCTCCTGGCTTCCCTAAAACATCCGTTAACAATATCATTTGACACGATTTCTTCCTCATACCTGTTCTGCTTAAGAGCATTTAGCATGTAAACAATGGCAATGTAGCACTTGGCCTTTTGGAACCAATGTGTGTCGGGCAGTTCAGAGTTTGTGGACAGCAAAACAGTGGCTCGCCATACAAGTACTTCACAAAATGTCTCATCACAAAGCCCAAAGTGCTATGTTGCCATGTTTTACATTCCTGCAAGCGAGCACACACTGAATGCTCTTTGGCCGAATCGATCGGAGGATGTCATTTTGCCAGATGATATTGGTAGCGGGTTAGGGTTAGGTTAGGTGTTTGATCGCCAGGCCGGTGGTGTCCTGGTCATCTCTCCGTGGCGTTTTGGTAATGGGTGCAGAACTAGTCTGCATGCCCTTTAGCTCTGAAGTCACGCATATTACTCAGCACATTACATGGGATGTGCGTGTTGGCCTTTCAAGCCTCACTGAGGCACGATACGGCCAAAAACCTTCAACGTCCCCATCTCTGTGGCGACACGCCCATCAGCCTGGTGTTGGGAGGCAGACCCAGGAGTCTTCCTGTTCCTGTCTTTACCTGCTGCTGCTCCTGCTAAGACTCAGGACAGAGGGATCAGAGGCCCTGCGTGGCTGGAGCAGGACTCTTTAGGCCTGACTCTTTAGGCCTGACTCAGAGCAGAGCCTCCCATGAAATATCTGCAGTGTGCTGATAACATTGGTCCTCCATGTGGGAGAGAGAGAGAGACAGAGAGAGAGAGAGAGAGAGAGACAGAGAGAGAGAGAGACAGAGACAGAGAGAGAGACAGAGAGACAGAGAGACAGAGAGGAGAGAGACAGAGAGAGAGGGAGACAGAGAGGAGAGAGACAGAGAGAGAGGGAGACAGAGACAAAGGGAAAGAGAGACAGACAGAGGGAGAGGAAGAAAGAGACAGAGAGAGAGAGGGAGACAGAGAGAGACAGCGAGAGGGAGACCGAGGCCCAGAGCATAACACCCTGGCTTGTTAGGGATTGTTCTGGGGTTAGCATAAATTGTTCTGCATAAAACTCTGCCTCCGGTAGGCTGGTTGATTAAGGTAGGATGTACCTGGTAGGCTGGTTTCTTAAGGTAGGCTGTATCTGGTAGGCTGGTTTAGAGCTATGGATATCATATTGTTATATCATATGCATTGAATCTATAAAGAGACGTGCTGTCATCTATGTGTCCGTGAGGTGGAAGCCATCTGGAGGCAGATCTGTTCCAGGTGCCTCACGCTGAAGCTGCCCCCAAGACACAGATCCTCAGCAGGCCGCTGGCTCCAGAGCACGCCAGGAAGAGACAGAAGGACAGACAGAAGGACGGGAGACAGAACAGAGGGACAGACAGAAGGACAGGAGACAGAACAGAGAGACAGACAGAAGGACAGACAGAAGGACAGGAGCCAGAACAAAAAGACAGACAGAAGGACAGACAGAAGGACAGGAGCCAGAACAAAAAGACAAAACAGAAAGACAGACAGAAGGACAGGAGCCAGAACAGAGAGACAGACAGAAGGACAGGAGACAGAACAGAAGGACAGGAGCCAGAACAGAGGGACAGACAGAAGGACAGGAGATAGAACAGAAAGACAGACAGAAGGACAGACGGAGACAGATAATCAGAAATACCCTTTTTTCCTCTGGCTAAAGACAGAAGGTTGGCACTAGAGTAGCTACATGTTATTTACTTGGTTTGAATGGAAGAAGTAGGGATGTGAGCTAGTGGACCGTGTTAGCATATTATGCATGAGCAGGAAGACAGCAAGCTAATGGAGGCTGAGCCGAGGAGAGTCTGGGAGGCAGAGCTTAATCTCTGCCAAGTCCATGTATTCACAGGTGAGCGAGGAATGAGGCAAGGAAAGGTTACATCAGCCACGAACGTTAAATCTTTACATACCGACTAGACGGAAGCAAAGCAGGACCTTCATAGTCTCTCTGGACAAGATGGCGTGTACTGTGTTCCTCCCTCAAATCTTTATTTCATTTTCACAAAACCAGACTTCACAGGGTAGCATGACTAGTGCACACACACACACACACACACACACACACACACACACACACACACACACACACACACACACACACACACACACACACACACACACACACACACACACACACACACACACACACAGTAGAGTAGGACTACATTGACTGGGACAAAGGCCCATCAAAGACATGTGCACATGCACACACTTACATACTGGCACACCCCCACACACACACACCATATCAGACAGTTCACACACACACACACACAGATACAGACACCCATTTATCACACACACACACACACACACCGCTGCTCTATAAAGAGGAGGAGCATCAATAATTCAACGGCCTTGGGATGGTCTGAGCTCTTGCTTGTCACGCACTCCTCCTTCTCCTCTCCTCCTCCTTCTCCTCCTCCTCCCTCTCTTCATGCAACCTCACCTCCCCTCCTCCACTCCTCTCCTCTAAACCCCACCCTCCTCTCCGGTCCTAGCAGCAGCCTGTCCCCCACCCCCAGCATCCTTCCAGACACACCCTCCCCTCCTCCCCTCTCCCCTCCTCCCCTCTCCTCTCCTCTCCGCTCTTCCCCCTCTCCTCTCCCCTCCTCCCCTCTCCCCTCCCCTTCTCCCCTCTCCTCTCCGCTCTTCCCCCTCTCCCCTCCTCTCCCCTCCTCCTCCCCTCCTCCCCTCTCCACTCTCCTCCTCTCTCTACTCTCCCCTCCCCCTCCCCTTCTCCCCTCTCCTCCCCCTCCCCTTCTCCCCTCTCCTCTCCTCTCCGCTCTTCCCCCTCTCCCCTCCTCCTCCCCTCCTCCCCTCTCCACTCTCCTCTCTCTACTCTCCCCTCCTCTCCCCTCTCCCCTCCACTCCCCTCCTCTCTCTTCTCTCCCCTCCCCTCTACTCTAATGAACTTTTTTTCTCTCCCTCATACGGAATAATGATGTCTCATCCCTCTCTCCTTTATATGCTTTGTTTGCTCGTGGAAAATTCAACCTCCCCCTTCTTTTTGTTCTGTTTACAGACCTCTTGCTCTCTCTCTCCTCTACTCCTCTCTCTCCTCATCTCTCACTTTCTGCCCTCTCTCCTCTTTCTTTCTTTCTTTCTTTCTTTCTTTCTTTCTTTCTTTCTTTCTTTCTTTCTTTCTTTCTTTCTTTCTTTCTTTCTTTCTTTCTTTCTTTCTTTCTCTCTCTCTCTCTCTCTCTCTCTCTCTCTCTCTCTCTCTCTCTCTCTCTCTCTCTCTCTCTCTCTCTCTCTCTCTCTCTCTCTCTCTCTCTCTCTCTCTCCTCTCCGTGTCGTTCCCTCCGGTCTACTGAAGCGAGGGCTCTGTTATCTGCTCCACTGATAGAGAACATGATCCACGGACCTTTGTGAATTCTGCGTTGCCATTAAAAGCAGCTGCGCAGCTAGCTAGGCTAGGCTAGGCTATGCTAGGCTAGCTAGGCACCAAGACACCAAGGTACGTCTGGGCTCAACTGACTCCATTAGCAGAAGAGTGAGACACAGACATGAATGGAGCCGGAGTCTTCCCACTCAGTCTTCCCTGTGTGTAGTACAAATAATTAAATTTAATAACAGTAAAATAAAGGCACAAATGGAAGGTGCAGGCCCTGATAAGGGGTCGTTTTACAGATCGCCTCGATGATTAAAACTATTTACCCCCTTTGGTCGGGCGCTCTATTGTGAATGTGACCCTCCGAAAATAAGATAATACCAATGTTTAATCTACTGAGTGATTCTGCATCACAGACTAGCAGACTGCACAACACGCATTACCTCACCAGTGTGCCCCCCCCCACACACACACACACACACACACACACAAACACACACACACACAAACACACGCACACACACACACACACACACACACAAACACACTCACCTGCACGCACGCACACACACACACACACCTGCACGCACGCACGCACACACACACACACACACAAACACACACCTGCATGCACACACACACACAAACACACACACACACCTGCACGCACGCACACACACACACACACACACACACTCACTCACACACACACACACACACCTGCACGCACGCACACACAAACACACACACACACACACCTGCACGCACGCACACACACCAAACCAAACACACTCGGAGGCCCACAAGACGAGACTTGTCAAACTGGCGGATGCCTCTGACGGAACAGAAGTCAAGTGTTCCCCTCGGTCCTCATGGAATGTACGCCACGCAGACGCCATTGATCATGTGCAAGATCTGACATACTAGCCAGGAACCTAGTTATCAACTGTATTTAGTGTTGAAGGAAAGCTTAGGATTGAAGTAAGTACTACTAGCTAGCAAGGTCGCTACAGATACCTTGCTGCCTGTCTCCAGATTTGAACCTGACCACTCCATTATTCCAGGTCTAAAAGAGAAAGTTGTCCGTGCTTATTTCTATGTTTGAAACTATTTTGATATTTGTTAGCGCGATTGTATTCACTCTCTTTGCTTTCTTCGCCGCCTAGTGAAGGAAGTTGCTTCAGACACAATCACAGTCCACGCTGTTTCGTGGCAACATGTACGCCTGCCATCAGCTGATGATCAGCTGGAAAGCCAAGCAGCTGTAGGTGAGAAGGTAACTGAGGGTCAGACGTTGTGTTGTCTGAACCAACCCAGTCCTGCCTGTAACCTCACTGCATTCAGGGGGTTTTCTACAAGGTTATTGGTCTCAACCAAACATCTGAATCCACTGACCTGCTCATAGCATCACGCGTGTTTTGACGTACGTAAAACGTCATGAAGTTGCGTGATTCTAGTTCAATTCTTGAGTAAATACAGGAATTAACTGTCCGCCACTAGGTGTCTTGTAAGGAAGTTGAAGCAGCAGACTATGTGACGCATTGTTTAGTCAGCTAATGATGCACCATAGCTGGCTCCCAGTGGGTGAGCTGTAGGCCTACCTGCGGAGAAACGAAAGACTGCTGTTTGTATGGAAACGGGATTACGCTGCCTAACGGTACTCCGTAGGGTTTAAGGGAGAATAAGGTGGATGGGTTTCATGTAGAATAGCTCATACCAACACTTTCCAAGGAGAAGTGAACATTGTTATGTCTCTTTCTCCCATTGCTAAGGTTTAACTTAATGAAAAACAATGTGCCGGGCTACCCATCACTGCACAGTATATGGGCTCCTGTAAACAACAAGGTGACGCCAAAGCAACCTAAGATGCCATTCAGCCAGCCATCATCCTCTGAGCCTAACCCATGGGACTCTATTAAAGAGGATGAGAGAGCGAGGCACAGACAGACAGCGAGAGAGAGAAGGAGAGAGAGAGAGAGAGAGAGACACACACACACTGAGTGACATGTTTAAATTCTACAGGGAACCAGTTGCTATGGTAACAGAGAAGGTAGCCGACTCCTGTGGGTGGCGTTACCACGGCAACCAGCTTCAGTGGCCAAATGATGCTGTGAGCGAGGAACAGCAGAGAGAGAGAGGGGGGAGAGAGAGGAACAGCAGAGGGAGAGAGAAGGGGAGAGAGAGGAACAGCAGAGGGAGAGAGAAGGGGAGAGAGAGGAACAGCAGAGGGAGAGAGGGGGAGAGAAAGGAATAGCAGAGGGAGAGAGGGGGGAGAGTGAGGAACAGCAGAGAGAGAGTGGGGGAGAGTGAGGAACAACAGAGGGAGAGAGGGGGAGAGTGAGGAACAGCAGAGAGAGGAGGGAGAGAGAGGAACAGCAGAGTTTGAGAGGGGGGAGAGAGAGGAACAGCAGAGGGAGAGAGGGAGAGAAAGGAACAGTAGAGAGAGAGGGGGGGAGAGAGCGAGAGGAACAGCAGAGAGAGAGAGGGGGGAGAGAGGAACAGCATAGAGAAAGAGGGGGAGAGAGGAAGAGCATAGAGAGGGGGGAGAGGAACAGCAGAGAGAGAGAGGGGGAGAGAGGAACAGCATAGAGAGAGAGGGGGAGAGAGGAACAGCAGAGAGAGAGGGGGGGGAGAGGACTGTATGCTGTCTGTAAGGAGTGAGGGACAGGATAAGAGACGGTAGGAGCCGTGCTGATTGACCTCTCCGCTGGCTCCTCTTGGCTGAGGGATATGGGAGCTGCAGGCAGCTATGTGAAGAGAATCCAGCAGAGCGGTCGACGGCCCACACGGACCGTAACTGGAGGTCAGAGGGTCATCCTTGCTTATTAGGACCACCTTGACCTCCCTAGCCACTCTGCTTCTCCCAGTGCATACGGGTTCGTGACCTGTGACCTCCTTGGCGTTGCGTGGTCCTGTCGCGGCGATGCTGTCGTTAATGAGCTCATCTTGGTTTGTGGTGGAAACCAAGTGGACCTAAACAAACCATAAATCAAAGTCTTTCATCGCTTGCTTCTGATTTCAAATGATTTGGTTTGTCACGTATTGGTTTATTTGTTTATTTCTATGTGTTTTACTGCACACCCTCCGACGCAGAACGCACACAACTTCTGCTCATAATGTCCCCCGTTTGGAAGCTTTAGCAGCTAAATCACGTCCGTGTTCATATCATGCATAGTACATATAAGTGACATGTGAGCGAGAGACACAATCCCAGCGTCACACATTTCTCAGCCACCAAGGCACCGGACGGCGGTCCAATACCATCACCCGTTTGGATTGAACCTAACGTCCTCTGTTCTGACTCGTGATCAAAGGGAGGGACTGAACTAGATCGGTGTGGATGAGCCCAGACTTGCAGGATCACTGGCACGCAGCTCCCAGTGCAGTACGGTGCGGGTACACAGTATAGAGTGCATGCATCTTGAGCCGCGTGCCGATATATCCGGGGGGGGGGGGGGGGGGGAGACATACTTCAATAACCGTCAGCTTCAAAGAACACCGCTGACAGCCCAGTCGTGCTTTAAAGGCAGCAGGGGAAACGAGAGAGGGAGGAGGGGGGAGAGGAGGGAGACAAGGAGAGAGAGGAGTGAGACAAGAAGAGAGAGAAGGGGGGAAAGGAGTGAGACAATGAGAGAGAGGAGTGAGACAAGGCGAGAGGAGGGGAGAGAGGAGTGACACAAGGGGAGAGAGAGGAGTGAGACAATGAGAGAGAGAAGGGGGGAGAGGAGTGAGACAAGGAGAGAGAGGAGAGACAAGGCGGGAGGAGGGGAGAGAGGAGTGACACAAGGAGAGAGGAGTGAGACAAGAAGAGAGAGAAGGGGGGAGAGGGGGGCAGACAAGGAGAGAGAGGAGTAAGACAAGGAGAGAGGAGGGGAGAGAGGATTGAGACAAGGAGAGAGGAGGGGAGAGGAGTGAGACAAGGAGAGACAGAGAGAAGAAGAGAAAGTGGGAGAGAATGGGAGAGAGGATAGACAGGGAGAGAGAGCGAGAGAGTGAAGCAGAGGGAGGGAGAGAAGGGGAGAGAAGAAGAGATAGAAAGAGAAAGGGAGAGAGAATAGAAAGGGTGAGAGCGCAAGAGTGAAAGAGAGAGGGAGAGAAGGGGAGAGAGTGGGAGAGAAGGGAGAGAGAATACACAGGGAGAGAGATTGAGAGAGTGAAAGAGATGGAGGGATAGAAGGGGAGAGAGAAAGAGAGAGCATAAGGGTAATGTCAGATTATTCTGGTGATGCTCGCTCACTAGCTGTCAGGATGGAAGATGGGAGAAAAGGATTATCAATCTAAAGCTATTGGATTAGGTAATTTAAATGATTTAGCCTCCTCTTGACCCACTTTAGCGCTGCAGAATCTGCCTTATTCATTTACCTTTTACAACATGCTGGAGAGTATGTTAATACTGCCATTTGAACTAAATAATGTGTCCCCTAAGCCAAACATTATGGGAGCCCAGTATCTCTACCTGCAATTCAATGTTATGGATTTAAAAATGTGGACACACACTTACCTGCTAAAATGTAGATTTGGAACCAATTTCACTTGTCAGAAGCTGATCCCTCATTCAAGTGTTAATTGGTGTCCTCGTGTTTAAATTGTGACATTAAGTTCACCATGACATGAGATCACCACAATAGTTCTATATTAAATATTATAGCGGTACTGTATCTTAAACGGAAAGGAGTGTAGTGAGTAAGTCTCAAGAGTAAATGGATACACATATTTGGCATATAAATCCAGAATCAGTCCTCCTATTTACTGGATGAATGGTGTCCATTTCAATATCAATGCTCCAAAATCCCTATTGGGTTGGCATTGTGTGGATATTAGGGTGTTCGGGAGGGATCTGCACGGCTCAAATCTCAGCTAAGCCTTTGATTCCTTAAATCCCCAGAGGCAACACTTCTGCCGAGTGCTACGGAGTGCTACGGAGCGTTACGGAGTGCTATGGAGCACTACAAAGTGCTACGGAGCGTAACAGAGCACTACAGAATGTTAGCGGGCGTAACTGAGCGTTACAGAGCACTATGGAGGGTTACAGATCATAACAGAACGTCACGGAGCGTTATGGAGGGTTACAGATCATAACAGAACGTCACGGAGCGTTATGGAGGGTTACAGATCATTACAGAATGTTACGGAGCGTTATGGAGGGTTACAGATCATTACAGAACGTTACGGAGCGTTATGGAGGGTTACAGATCATTACAGAATGTTTCTGAGCGTTATGGAGGGTTACAGATCATTACAGAATGTTACTGAGCGTTATGGAGGGTTACAGATCATTACAGAACGTTACGGAGCGTTATGGAGGGTTACAGATCATTACAGAACGTTATGGAGGGTTACAGATCATTACAGAACGTTACTGAATGTTATGGAGGGTTACAGATCATTACAGAACGTTACGGAGCGTTATGGAGGGTTACAGATCATTACAGAACGTTAGTGAGTGTTATGGAGGGTTACAGATCATTACAGAACGTTACGGAGCGTTATGGAGGGTTACAGATCATTACAGAACGTTACGGACCGTTATGAAGGGTTACAGATCATTACAGAACGTTACTGAGCGTTATGGAGGGTTACAGATCATTACAGAACGTTACTGACCGTTATGAAGGGTTACAGATCATTACAGAACGTTACTGAGCGTTATGGAGTGCTACGGAGCCTAATAGAGCGCCACAGCGCTCTGTAGCTCCCTGTGGCGTGTAACGAACATTTATGGAACCTTATGGAACGTAACGGAGCATTTCAGAGTGTTATGAAGTGCTCCAGAGGGGTAGAGAGGGGTACAGAACGTTAGGGAGCGTTCCAGAGGGATACAGAATGTTAGGGAGCGTTCCAGAGGGATACAGAATGTTAGGGAGCGTTCCAGAGGTGTAGAGAGGGGTACAGAACGTTAGGGAGCGATCCAGAGGGGTAGAGAGGGGTACAGAACGTTAGGGAGGGTTCCAGAGGGGTACAGAACGTTAGGGAGCGATCCAGAGGGGTAGAGAGGGGTACATAACGTTAGGGAGCAATCCAGAGCGGTAGAGAGGGGTACAGAACGTTAGGGAGGGTTCCAGAGGGGTACAGAACGTTAGGGAGCGATCCAGAGGGGTACAGAGGGGTACAGAACGTTAGGGAGGGTTCCAGAGGGGTAGAGAGGGGTACAGAACGCTAGGGAGCGTTCCAGAGCGGTACAGAACGTTAGGGAGCGATCCAGAGCGGTACAGAACGTTAGGGAGGGTTCCAGAGGGGTACAGAACGTTAGGGAGCGTTCCAGAGGGCACAGAGCGCTACGACCGGTAACAGAATGTTGCAGGGCATTACGGAGCCCTGCAGAACATTGGGGAGTGTTACGGAACATTACAGGACGTTACAGAACGTTGCGTACCGTAACAGAGTGTTATGGAGCAGAATCAGTGTGTGTGTGTGTGTGTTTGTATGATTGAGCAATTTCAGTTGACATTTACTTTGCCTGCATTGGAACACCCCCAGTGTTGAGAAGAAATCGTTGTGTTCCGTGGGAGTTTTTATTTTGGCGCAGAGTTGAGTGTGAAAAGAGCACTAGTATATCCATCCCTCTGGTGCTCTGGTGTCCGCACAAGACGATGGAGTGTACACGCACACCGTGGTAGGATGATGGTGCTGTCTGAGTCAGAGCAGGTGGTCATGATGTAGTGATGAGGGTGAGAGGAAGTGAGGTCAGAGCAGGGGGTCATGATGTAGGGATGAGGGTGAGAGGAAGTGAGGTCAGAGCAGGTGGTCATGATGTAGTGATGAGGGTGAGAGGAAGTGAGGTCAGAGCAGGTGGTCATGATGTAGGGATGAGGGTGAGAGGAAGTGAGGTCAGAGCAGGTGGTCATGATGTAGGGATGAGGGTGAGAGGAAGTGAGGTCAGACCAGGTGGTCATGATGTAGGGATGAGGGTGAGAGGAAGTGAGGTCAGAGCAGGTGGTCATGATGTAGGGATGAGGGTGAGAGGAACTGAGGTCAGAGCAGGTGGTCATGATGTAGTGATGAGGGTGAGAGGAAGTGAGGTCAGAGCAGGTGGTCATGATGTAGTGATGAGGGTGAGAGGAAGTGAGGTCAGAGCAGGTGGTCATGATGTAGTGATGAGGGTGAGAGGAAGTGAGGTCAGAGCAGGTGGTCATGATGTAGTGATGAGGGTGAGAGGAAGTGAGGTCAGAGCAGGTGGTCATGATGTAGTGATGAGGGTGAGAGGAAGTGAGGTCAGAGCAGGTGGTCATGATGTAGTGATGAGGGTGAGAGTTGGAGTAGATCATTCTTCAGAGAGTAACAAGACAGCCGTCATCACAAAAGCTCAGAGCTGTTCTCTGTCAAGACAAGCCTAACACGTCAAACGTACGCCTTTGTTTTATAGCGTTAGGAAGCAGTGAAGGAAATGTGTTGGTAAGACCACACGCCTCCTGTAGGAAGGTTTTAGATGAAGCCATTAAAGCCACAAGAGTGATGACAGCAATATGTCCGTGGAGATCGGTGAAATGTGGGTTTGTGTGCAGTGTCTTTTAAGGCTAAGTGTTTTGCAAAGGTACAACGTAAGGTAAACATCCTGAATCTCATGAATGATTCATTCTCTGTTTAGTCTGCTCTTTGAAGTCAATCTTACGTGCTAGCATTAGCTTACAAACTGTAACTCATTTTGTCTCAAGAGTTGGCGTCTTCGCTCTCCACAAAGGAAACCTGTGGAATTTTATTGCATTTAAATCTTTTTATCCTCGTAAACAGGAAGGAACCGCAAAATAATCGGACACAGTTCTCCTCTAAAGTGACCTTGTAAATGTGCATGCTTGTGTGTGTGTGTGTGTGTGTGTGTGTGTGTGTGTGTGTGTGTGTGTGTGCGTGCGTGCGTGCGCGTGCACGTGTGTGTGCGTGTGTGTGCTTGAGCGCGTGTGTGTGTAATGAACTAATGGCTGAAAAGCTACTGAGGAGAGTGTGTGTTCATGTTAACCTTCATGCAGGAGGTCTGTGTTATGTGTCGTGTCAAGGATCGGTGAACATACTCTGTGTGTGGGTGCGGTAACGTCTTCTCTGGCTCCCATCCTACAGAACGGATGTCTGGCGGACATTTTTGGTTCCTCTTGGCCCGGGGAGGGGGAGCACAGAGGAGGAGGGACTCAGTCACGACTCTGCTACAGCGGCTCGCTGGCAGAGGCTCGTTAGCAGAGACTCACTTGCAGATACTCGCTAGGAGAGGCTCCCTAGCAGAGGCTTGCTAGCAGAGGCTTGTTAGGAGAGGCTCACTTGCAGATACTCGCTAGGAGAGGCTCCCTAGCAGAGGCTTGCTAGCAGAGGCTTGTTAGGAGAGGCTCGCTAGCAGAGACTCGTTAGGAGAGGCTCTCTAGCAGAGGCTCGCTGGCAGAAGCTCGTTAGCAGAGGCTCTCTAGCAGAGGCTTGCTAGCAGAGGCTCACTTGCAGATACTCGCTAGCAGAGGCTCGTTAGCAGAGGCTCTCTAGCAGAGGCTCTCTAGCAGAGGCTCGTTAGGAGAGGCTCGCTAGCAGAGGCTCGTTAGCAGAGGCTCTCTAGCAGAGGCTCTCTAGCAGAGGCTCGCTGGCAGAGGCTCACTTGCAGAGACTCGTTAGGAGAGGCTCACTAGGAGAGGCCCGCTAGCAAGAGACATGCTAGCAGAGGCCTGCTAGGAGTTGTTGCTAGCAGAGGTTCGCTAGCAGCAGCTTTCTAACAGAGGCTCACTAGCAGAGGCTCACTAGCTGAGGCCTGCTAGGAGAGGTTTACTAACAGGTTCACTAGGAGAGGTTCACTAGGAGAGGCTTGATTGCAGAGGCTCGCTAGGAGAGGTTCACTAGGAGAGGTTCACTAGGAGAGGTTCACTAGGAGAGGTTCACTAGGAGAGGCTCACTAGGAGAGGTTCACTAGGAGAGGTTCACTAGGAGAGGTTCACTAGGAGAGGTTCACTAGGAGAGGCTCACTAGGAGAGGTTCACTAGGAGAGGTTCACTAGGAGAGGTTCACTAGGAGAGGTTCACTAGGAGAGGCTCGCCAGCAGAGACACGTTAGCAGAGACATGCTAGCAGAGACACGCTAACAGAGACACGCTAGCAGAAGCTTGCTAGGAGAGGCTCACTAACAGAGGCTCGAAAGCAGAGGCTTGCTAGGAGAGGCTCTCTAGCAGAGACTCGTTAGGAGAGGTTCACTAACAGAGGCTCGAAAGCAAAGGCTCGCTAGGAGAGGCTCACTGTTTTCCATACATGGAAAACATATGGAAAATGTCCCAATTGATCAAATATCCTGGAAAAAAGCTAGAACATGTCATGGGAAATTGGTAGGTTACGCTACAAAACATAATTCATGTCCATGTGTGCTGTGTGGGCAGTCACCAACCAAAGGTTATCAGTCAAAGAAAATGAGTCAGCTTGCAATGCTTTTTCAAGAGATACTCGTGTGAGATGTAAGTGAACATTGTGCTGAAATACGCGTCACCGCATGAGAATGAGACACGACTCTACTCCTCACTGAAGGAAAAAACCCATGATAGAGACGAGGGCGGCTGCTACAGTTCAAACAGTGAAATGTTAACCTCTGTGAGGCCAGAAAGGTGACGGAAAATGTCCTGGAAAATACCTGGAAGCTGATAAGCTGGAAAGAGGGGGAACCCTGATTTTGGACGCGAATCTCTTAGGCTTCGGGGCTCTCGTCCTCCCGCATCAGCTCCCCGTGACACCAGCCTCGCCGCAAGCCAATCACCGAAGACTTCCAGGTTCCATAGCCCGCCTGGCGGACATGACCCTTTATGTTATTTTATCATT
>JACYXH010000273.1:568545-571045 GCA_026745465.1 Lota lota | reverse complement strand
TAGGTCATTTTTAAATATTTTAAACCAAAAATCAAACACGTTGCACCTTTAAAATAATGATAGTGTTTGGATTGTCTGCGTGTGTGTGTGTGTGTGTGTGTGTGTGTGTGTGTGTGTGTGTGTGTGTGTGTGTGTGTGTGTGTGTGTGTGTGTGTGTGTGTGTGTGTGTGTGTGTGTGTGTGTTTGTGTATTTCACATATTGGGTCCAAGGCCGAGCCATGCGACAGGGGCACAGTGATGGTGGGCAGCCATAGCAACAGCTGCAGCATTAGCAGCAGTAGCATTAGTAGCAGCAGTAGCAGTAAGTAACAGTAGTATCTGTAGCAGTAGTAGCAGTACAACAGTAGTAGCAGTAGCAGCAGCAGTAGCAGTAAGTAGCAGTACAAGTAGCAGCAGTAGCAGCAGTAGTAGCTGTAACAGTAGTAGCAGAACAACAGTAGTAGCAGTATCAGCAGTAGCAGTAGAAGCAGCAGCAGCTGTAACAGTAGCAGCAGCAGTGGTAGCATTAGCATTAGCAGTAGAAATGGTAGCAGCACCAGTAGCAGCATCAGTGGTCAGCAGGAAGACACAGGACCAAGGAGACAACATAGGAATAAACAGTATTGCTCATTAGTGGTTATCTGGGGAGGTAGATGGGATCAGAGGGGAGATTGGGTGTGTGGGCCCTCTACGCTGGAGGTCAGGGCCCCAGGCTCCTGATGGAGGGCTATTGATTAGAGGGGGAGCAGGCGATACAGTTGCAAGCGAGCGTCATTGATTTTCTGCAAAGAGAGGAGAGCAGCAGAGAGGAGACCAGGGAGCTGTCAGGTTATCTTCTCAAATATCCGGAAGACGTTTCCTATTTTTCTTTTGTGGCACTGACCTTCCATGAGTCAAACAGAGATATCTATTTATTAATATTATTAATTATGAATTATCTGCGTATCGGTTAGCTCAGCGACTGAGCGTTGGGCGTCTGGAGCCCTTCCTTCCTGGGCGGACACACGTTTCACCAGGACTAATCAGATCACGAGGAGGCCTGGCCCTGTTTGGCCCCGCCTTGATGTCTCTCAGTGCAATCGGTTGTATTGGAGCCCAGCAGCGCTGAGGTTTCAGTGCCAAGCAAAACGCCCATAAGTATGATAATAGCAGCCGCATGCACCCCGTATATTTTTAGATAATAGTTAGTATTATTATTATTGTAGATTCCCCATCGGGTTCAACAGGCTTTGTGAAGCGCATTATCTTCAGGGCCAATTATTTATTGTGTGTACTTGTTGTGTTTTCTGAATGAATTTGAAGTAGAACTTCAAACGCGGAGCATCCACAGCCGCTGCTTTGATCCCGGCGTCGCTCTCGCTTCTCTCTTCGCTTCTCCCTTTGGCATCTTCCTTCTAATTAGCTCAGCATTGCTCATCTCAGCTGTCAGTCCGTCTGTCTGTCAACAGGAGAATATTAAAACCCTAATGAGCCCTTCGTGGATGTGAGGGACGACGGGGTGTCATTTTGCAGCCTTCGAGGGTCAGATAGCAGATACGATTATGTCTTGTTATCTGGGATCACTCTGTCCAAACATGCCCTGGCTTTCCATTTTGGTTTGAGCTATGCAGTGACTTTGGTTCACTGTGGAAACACTTTTGTTTCACAAGCATGTAAGACGATGCACTCAAGCTTAACCGTGCTTAACTATACATGTCCATGGTTTACGTTCTTCAGCTAAATCATTTGAGGTGTGCTCATTTATAAAGTAATGTTTCTTCCATGTTTGTGCTTTATATGGAGCTTTGTCCTCCATTTCTCTCTCTCTCTCTCTCTCTCTCTCTCTCTCTCTCTCTCTCTCTCCTCTCGTCTCTTTCTCTCTCTCTCTCTCTCTCTCTCCTCTCTCTCTCTCTCCTCTCTCTCTCTCTCTCTCTCTCTCTCTCTCTCTCTCTCTCTCTCTCTCTCTCTCCTCTCTCTCTCTCTCTCTCTCTCTCTCTCTCTCTCTCTCTCTCTCTCTCTGTGTTAATGTAGTGAAGTGGCCGGGCGGTCAATGAGCTAGTATTAACACCTGACTCCAGCTGCTGTTGGGTCCTGTGTGTGTGCGTCTGCGTGTGTGCGTCTGTGTGTGTGTGTGTGTGTGTGCGTCCCCTGAGTCCTCCTCCAGGCAGAGGGAAAGTATCCCTCCTCGATCGATCCAAACCTCCTAGCAGACTGTCCTGCTGCTCTGTGTTTACAAGCCTTTAATGTCTACTTCCTTTTAGATTTCACCAGTTGTAAACATTTAGCAGATCTAAAGGCCCTCACTTCAAATGCTTCAGTGTGCTTATTATTGACCTCGCTGTGGGCCGCCAGTAGACCTTACCGCATGCCGAAGTGTTTCACAACACTTTAACAACATTGCTCCGCCACTGTTGTTTTCTGCGGTGTGGATTTCAACCGTTTTTCCCCCACAGTTTCTGTTTTGAGAAGGAAACATCTGAGGCCCCCTTCCCTGTGTTCCCAGGCTCTGGCCGCTGCTGAGCTGAGAGGGCCCGGAGCGCCG
>JACYXH010000273.1:533545-563545 GCA_026745465.1 Lota lota | reverse complement strand
CTGGTTTATATGACAGAACGAGGCTGACCTCTGGTTTAGATACGACAGAACGAGGCTGACCTCTGGTTTATATGACAGAACGAGGCTGACCTCTGGTTTATATGACAGAACGAGGCTGACCTCTGGTTTATATGACAGAACGAGGCTGACCTCTGGTTTGTTGGTCCAGGGGGGTGAAGGTGATGACCACCACTCCGAGTCCCTCCACGGACACCGATGTGGACGACCTGGAGGAGGAGGGTGATGCGGTGGAGGAGGAGGAGGAGGAGGAGGAGGAGGTGGATGAGGAGGAGGAAGATCAAGTGGATGAGGTGGGGGAGGAAGAGGAGGTGGAGGAAGAAGAGGAGGTCGGAGAGAAGACGCCGGTGAAAGAGCCAGAGGAGTACGACTACCCCATCGACTCGGGGCCGTACCAGGCGTCCGACTATCTGGACTCCTTCTACTACGAGAAGGGTCAGGGCCGCAAGCCCACCACCTCCCCCCCGCTGACCAGAGGAGACAGCTGTTAGTACACCACCTCCCACCTGCTCTTCAACACTCTCTCTCTCTCTTTCTCTCTCTCTCTCTCTCTCTCTCTCTCTCTCTCTCTCTCTCTCTCTCTCTCTCTCTCTCTCTCTC
This sequence comes from Lota lota, assembly GCA_026745465.1. NCBI lineage: Eukaryota > Metazoa > Chordata > Actinopteri > Gadiformes > Lotidae > Lota > Lota lota. Next base: position 562,927 of record JACYXH010000273.1, on the reverse strand, counting down.
TCTCTCTCTCTCTCTCTCTCTCTCTCTCTCTCTGTCTCTCTCCCTTTTCCATCCCTGCATAGACAGGACTGAGTGTCCCATGGGTACAGTAACAATAACATGTCTCTATAGTGATAAGCTGACAGAAGTAATATTATATTAAATGATGTATTAGATACAGTATGCTGCATGTCTAGAAGCTCTTACATCAGCTCAGTATTTAATGGACGAACTCTGACTTGTGATCATTTGCTATCTAGATCAATAACCTGATAGATAGTCGAATAGAAAATGCCATGATCAATACTTAAGTGGCTGGTCATACATAAAACAATGGTCTCATCTGGTTTCATGTTACTACTATAGCAAGAATGTTATGTTGACCTAAATGTTATGTCACTATGTTGAAGCATTGTTTGCTTGATTTAAAACAACCTTAATATGAATAGACTATATCAACATAGTAAGCATAGAATATATCAACATAATAACAATATAATCTATCCACAAAATAAGGATGGAATCTATACACCAAATAAAAATAGAATCTATCCACACATCAACATCCTGTTCTCAACCCAAAAACCTCAACTTATTTTCTTGTTCGTTTTTTCTGCTTCCTCCCTGCAGTGCCGACCGCTCGTCCCACAGACGGCGTCGACGTCTACTTTGAGATGCCCGGCGACGACAGCGAGCACGCCAACTTCCTCCGCGCTAAAATGGACCTGGAGGAACGCAGGATGAAACGCATCAATGAGGTGAACTTCAGACGAAGCCGCTTGATAAGGATCTGTGTTGAGACCTCCTGTTTCCACCCCCCCCCCCCCCCCCCCCCCCCCCCCACTTCAGGGTCTGCTGCCAACACAGACCAGGCCACATCCTGCCGTCACAACGCTCATGATATTCATGATGCTCACAATGTGCGGAAAGTTAACGTGTGCAAGATTTAGGATTTCAAGCTAGCTCCAGTCTACATTATGGAAAACAAAAACCTCTCCCATCTCTCTCCAAACCCCGCCTCAAAAAGCGAGGCTCTCTTTTGGAGATTTAACAGAAGATTTGACATGAGATTTAACAGAAAATTTGACATGAGATTTACCATGAGATTTAACAGAAGATTTAACAGGATATTTAATGTGTAATGTGTGTACATGACAGCATGTGTTTTAGAGCACATTTCATAATCTTTTAACCTTTCATCTAAAATGTAATAGTGGGCATGTTTTTTCACATATTTGGAGGGGTATAAAGAATTCCCCCAAAGAATATGCGGTGTGATTTGGTGCCATCACGGTGACATCACGGTGACATCATCTCTTTTAGATCATGAAGGAGTGGGCCGAGGCAGACAATCAGTCCAAGAACCTTCCGAAGTCTGAGAGGCAGTCGCTGAATGAGGTTATCTCCACCTCTCCATCTCACTTACCTCTCTCTCATTTATCTCTCATTTATCTCTCTCATTTCTCTCTCTCACTTATCTCTCTCTCATTTATTTCTCACTTACCTCTATCATTTATCTCTCATTTATCTCTCTCAATTATCTCTCTCAGTTATCTCTCTCTCATTTATCGCCATCTCATTTATCTCTACTTCTATATCATTTATGTCTACTTCTAAATCATGGATCTCTACATATCTATCATATATCTCTACCTCTCTTTTCATTTATCTCTACTCAAGATTTTATTTCATATCAGGAGGACAATCTTCTTAGAAATATGCTCCGGAATCAGAGTATTAACCATTCCTTGCATCTCTCCTCTCTCATCTCATCTCATCTGTCTCCTCTCCTATCTCCTCTCCCTGCTCATCTTCTCTCCTCTCTCCTCTCTCCTCTCTCCTCTCTCCTCTTTTCTCTCCTCTCCTCTCTCCTCTCCGCTCTAATCTCCTCTCTCCTCTCCGCTCTAATCTCCACTCTCCTCTCTCCTCTCTTCTCTCCTCTCCTCTGTCCTCTGTCCTCTGTCCTCTGTCCTCTGTCCTCTCGCTCCAGCACTTCCAGACAGTGCTGCAGACACTGGAGGAGCAGATTGCCGGCCAGAGGCAGAAGCTGGTGGAGACCCACCTGGCCAGGGTGGTGGCCACGCTCAACAACAACAGACGCATGGCGCTGGAGAGCTACCTCACTGCCGTCCAGACAGCGCCCCCGCAGGTGAGGAGGCCATAAAAAGGGTTGTAATAGAGGTTAAATGCAGACCCTGAGCAAAACCCAGTGTCCTCGTCCTTTACACACCCAGAATAACATTATTTATAGCAGTGGCTGCTATAGTAGTCTGCCCCCCCCCCCCCCCCCCCCCCCCCCCCGTGGTGCTGAAAGGCCCTGACCTGTGCTGTGGTCCCCAGCCGGAGCGCGTGCTGCAGGCCTTGAAGAGGTACATGGCGGCCGAGCAGAAGGATCGCCGGCACACGCTCAGACACTACCAGCACATCGAGGCCGTGGACCCCCAGAAGGCCGAGCAGATGAAGTTCCAGGTCTGGTGCTTCTGGTCCCACTTCCTCTGGTGCCGTCGGGTTTTTGAGGGGAACCAGTTAGACCGTGAATGAGACATACATGTTAACCAAACAGGCTGTTGGGTGTGGTACAGTGCTAATGCTATTGCTAACCGTGGTTATGGTTAGTGACGGTTAATAATGGTTAGTTATTAAGATTATTCTACCGGAGCTTCTTTGTGGCTTATAGCAATTCAGAGTGTACTAAAGACAAAACGCCATTTAACATTTGTTAAATAGTCTGAAATGAGGGTCAACTCGCTGACTATAAGAGGCCCATTGTTTCTCCCTGCAGGTGTACACACACCTCCATGTGATAGAGGAGAGGATGAACCAGAGTCTGGCTCTGCTCTACAAGGTCCCCCTCCTGGCAGACAAGCTGCACCACGACATCCGTAAGCTACATCATACTATCGCTGCTTCTGTAGCACATCATGCTAACCCTGCGTCTGTAGCACATCATGCTAAGCCTGCGTCTGTAAAACATCATGCTAACCCTGCATCTGTAGCACATCATGCTAACACTGCGTCTGTAGCACATCATGCTAAGCCTGCGTCTGTAAAACATCATGCTAACCCTGCGTCTGTAGCACATCATGCTAACACTGCGTCTAGCATATCATGCTAACACTGCGTCTGTAGCACATCATGCTAACACTACGTCTGTAGCACATCATGCTAACCCTGCGTCTGTACCACATCATGCTAACCCTGCATCGGTAACCTCTTTGATATTTGAATTAGCAATGTGTGCGCATTCGATATCAAAATCACCAGACCGCATATCGTAAGTGATGGACGTTGTAATCTGATGCCCCCCTAAAAAAGCTTAAATATGTCTTGTAACCCTCGTGGCTCGTATCTGCCCGGCCATGAAGAGGATTAGTCGCATAGATATGGCTGAGTAGTAGTTGTAGAGCAGTAACAGCATAGTAAGTAAAATATCAGATCGTTAGCATAAAATACTTTGCAGAGATGGTGCCAATCCTATTTTATGAAAGTTTGAACATCACACGTGAGGCTGAGAACCAACAAGTTAGGCTGAGAGCCCACAAGTTAGGCTGAGAACCCACAAGTTAGGCTGAGAGCCTACAAGTTAGGCTGAGAACCAACAAGTTAGGCTGAGAGCCCACAAGTTAGGCTGAGAACCCACAAGTTAGGCTGAGAGCCCACAAGTTAGGCTGAGAACCAAGCCGTGTGTGATATCATTCTCTCGTGGTTGCATGTTGTTTGTATGTTGTATCGTGGTGCAGAGGAGCTGGTGAAGGCAGAGCGCGGTGACATCAGTGAGCTGATGACCACATCCTTCTCTGAGACACGCACCACAGAGGAGCTACTTCCTGCCGAGAGCGAAGAGGAGAAGGACGATGAGGAAGAGGAGGAGCGGGCCTTTCAGAACAGGCCCTACCCTCCCCGCATCGGTACACACACACACACACACACACACACACACACACACACACACACACAAACATATATATATATATACACACACACACACTCAATACAGGCCCTACCCTCCCCGCATCGGTACACACACACACACACACACACACACACACATATACACACACTCAATACAGGCCCTACCCTCCCCGCATCGGTACACAAACACACACACACACACACACACACATACACACACTCAATACAGGCCCTACCCTTCCGGTATCGGTACACACACACACACACACACACATATACACACACTCAATACAGGCCCTACCCTCCCCGCATCGGTACACAAACACACACACACACACATATACACACACTCAATACAGGCCCTACCCTTCCGGTATCGGTACACACACACACACACACACACATACATATACACACACTCAATACAGGCCCTACCCTTCCGGTATCGGTACACACACACACACACATACATATACACACACTCAATACAGGCCCTACCCTTCCGGTATCGGTACACACACACACACACACACACACACATACATATACACACACTCAATACAGGCCCTACCCTTCCGGTATCAGTACACACACACACACACATCATTCAGTCATTCCATTTGAAACTGTCAGCTGATCAACGTCTGGTTCCCACCTGTGTCTCCAGTACCGGCCATCGAGGAGTTCGACTACACCACATCCGAAAGAGCCCCTACCTACGAATACGAGGAGAAGGTAAACCGCTGTCCGCTGAATCCTCTTCTGAACTAAAACCCCAACTGTTTCCCCCTGAAGATACAACCCGTTCCTGCGTCTCATTCTGAGTGCTAATGCATACCCCCCCCCCCACCCCTCCCCCCCACCCCTCCCTCCCTCCCTCTCTACGACGCAGATCAACACCTCAGTGGAGCTTAAACAGGTCGTCTACAAGTCTCCAGAGATTCAGAGAGACGAGTTGGCAAGTGGCGATCTTTTCCCAGTTGGTTTGAATAACAGCGGGCGTGTCGAAGGCACCCAAACCGACCGCGTTCAACTCACGTTCGCCCTTCCTCCCGTAGCAACCGGATGCCCTGGAGACGTTTAACCGCGGCGCCATGGTGGGGCTGCTGGTTGTGGCCGTGGCCATCGCCATGGTGATGGTGATCAGCCTGCTGCTGGTACGCAGGAAGCCCTACGGCACCATCAGCCATGGCATCGTGGTGGTACGCGCCCCCCCCCCCCCCCCCCCCCGATGATAATCACTAATAGCGCCGTCACCAGACTCGCCAGGCCAAAGACATCGTGACTGATCGATGACGATGCCTGCCGAAATGTCTCGATACCGCGGCCACAACACCTCGAACATCAGGAGAGCGCAGCGCTTACATTTAGCGCATTTAGCAGAGCGACTTACAACCATTCATACACACAGGCACACGCCGACGGCGGCGTCCACCACCACGCAAGGCGACGGCCAGCTCGTCTGGAGCAGTTAGGGTTAGGCGTCTCGCTCAGGGACACCTCGACACCCAGCTAGGAGGAGCCGGGGATCAAACTAGCAACCTTCCGGTTACAAGTCAACCCGCTCTTCCTCCTGAGCCACATGCCGCCCTAGGAGGTGGATTGAGTCGATTGTGTTCAGTCTACTTTAGTTCACTACCGTAGTGAGCAGGCTCATACTCCTGTGTTTAAGCCTGCTCACCACAACCTGACAGACTTACAGTTAAGTTGACAGACATCTTGAACGCATGCCTTTCAACGGCGTCACGACTCAATCCCCTCCTTGGTAGAGGTCTCATTTTACTGAGCGCATGTTCTAGTAATACGAATAATGATTGAGGAGAAGGTACATGCCATGGTTACCATTACGTGTTAGCATTCGTCACGTTTTCATGAATTATTCTTGAGTTACTCATGAGATTCCTTAGCCATCCAAGGATTAATAAACTCGCGTCCCGAAAGCAATGTCACGATAAACGAGTGTCCTATGACTGCGGTCCTATGACTGCGGTCCTATGACTGCGGTCCTATGACTGCGGTCCTATGACTGTGGTCCTATGACTGCGGTCCTATGACTGCGGTCCTGAAACTGCAGCCTCCTGGGATTGCTCGCAGGAAACAGCACTGCACACACACACACTTTCCCACTGGCGCCGTCGACACAACTCATAGGAAACACGGCTTAGTGCACTGTCATTCTTTGAGTACCAGTACTAATTAAATGGGGTATAGCTGGCCTCCGGCGACACAGAGGACGATGCAACCTCTTAGTCGCAATTCCCTCCATGGAGTGCCCTATTCACGAAAATGTAAGTCTTATCTGATTGTATTTAACGGCGATAAACCCACCAGTTCTGCACTCTACGGACAGCTTGGCTCATCCTCTTTGTACGGGCATGCCCTCGGTCTCGCACGAGTCAATGTTTGTCATGTTTGAGCAACTCTGTGGCGGTAAGTCTCTGAGGCTGTGAGTCACTTCAGAGCACCTTGTAAAACCGAGCCGCTCTTGCAGGTGGACCCCATGCTGACCCCGGAGGAGCGGCAGCTCAACAAGATGCAGAACCACGGCTATGAGAACCCCACCTACAAGTTCTTTGAGCAGATGAGCTAAGGGGCTCAGCGTATCGCCCGCTAGTCATCACGTCCTTTAGTCATTTATATTACCCCGCCTCCAGCCCCTCCCTCCTGCACCCCCCCTCTACCCCCCCCCCCGCCTCCAGCCCCTCCCTCCTGCACCCCCCCTCCCCTCCCCCGCCTCCAGCCCCTCCCTCCTGCCCCCCCCCCCCTCTTCCCCCCTCATCCACTCCCTCCCTCCTCCACAAGGGGGAGTTCCAGCAACCCCCCTCTCACGATGTAGTTATCATGTATCGCTACTTTAACGTTTCTTGGGTAAATCCGGAAACCAATGTAATTGTAAATGGACCCAGCCCATCGTCACCAAAAAGGATCATCAACTCTTGGAGGAGAGACAGGACCGACAGTTAAACCCATTCAAACTAAAGACATGGTAATGTTGAACAGTTAAACCCATTCAAACTAAAGACATGGTAATGTTGAACAGTGCCACTCATCCTTAAAGACATGTCAATGTTGAACCGTTTAACGCTTTAGAGTGAACACATTTTTGTTCATTGGTAAGGTTGTTGTTAGAAAATAATGTACTGAAGCTGAAAATATGTGTTTGTATAGATGGGTGCGAATGAAAAATACTTAGTGTAAACTCACCTAGCTGAGAGACTAGCAGCGGTAAAACAACCATCTCATCGATTCCACAAATTAGAGCTTATATCTGACTTCTCTGAGCCATGTGGTGCATTACCTCTTAGACTACAACATTTCTATGAAGTGAACCGTGTTCAGTTTGAGTGTATGAGACACCTCAGTTGGCTTTAATTCAACGTATAGTTAAGCTGATGATAAAATGCCATCCAGTTAAATGTTTTGGTGGTATTTAAGACATTTGGCTGTCTGTGTTTGTGACTTCCTGAAGCTGTCATTGGATCATTAATATATCACTTAGTTGTTGACCGTTTTTCTATTCTTTATCCTGCTGCCTGAAGATTTGTAAGCAAAATATCACACAAGTCCTTTCTTTTATCGAACGCATGACAATTTGGTGTATGATACTGCTGTATTTGTGTTGTTCCCGTTATCGCTTTTGAAGAGTTGGAAACGTCACCATTCCAAACCAAGTGTAAATAACGTAAGCTGAAAAAAGAAGCGTACCAGTAGACTATAATTATTAGAACTATGATTTGTATGATTTATTTGCATTGATGTTAACGGAGAAAAAAAAAGTTACAAAAAAAATGAAAACAAAGTGCTGTTCTGAGAAGGGAGAGACATTCTCCTAACATGGCTGATTGAAAACGGACTGTTGTAAAAACCAGCACAAGACAACGACACAGTTACTTCTGACTGAATGTATTTAGGGTGAAGCATTGACACTCACGTTTTTCTTTGGACTAGTTGCGTCCCGTCCATCGTAGACCCCCCCCCCCCCACCAGAGTAGACCCCCCCCCCCCACCCACCCACCAGAGTAGACCCCCCCCCCACCCACCCACCACAGTAGACCCCCCCCCCCCACCACAGTAGACCCCCCCCCCCCCCACCAGAGTAGACCCCCCCCCACCCACCCACCAGAGTAGACCCCCCCCCCCCACCCACCAGAGTAGACCCCCACCCCCCCACCCACCAGAGTAGTCGGGCCCGCTCGAGTCCTGCATGCCTGAAGGACCCTGGTCCTGGACCCGTAGCACCAGGCCTTTATCCCCCCCCCCCCCCCCCCCCACTTGAGGGGACCGTGTCCATCTGACACGGTCATAGGCGAGTCCCGGGCGTGGTCGGCCAGAATGATGGCCCCGCCCGATGTGCCAGGGAACAAACCCATGGTTCGGATTCGAGAACGAGGGCAAAACGATTTCATTGCTTCATTCGAGGCTTTCCACGAGCCGTCGCATGCGGTGGGACTCTTCAGCCAGTGTGCTCCACAGCGTTCAGCCCGGTGACTCGTAGTGACTCATGCCCGATGATCAAATGGCGAACCGACGAGCGACGTGTGCTGCTGTAGATCCCCCCCCCCCCCCCCCCCGCGGTGAGTCAAGAGGGGGCTCTTTTAAAACCAGCTAACGCTATCCATTGATTGGTTGGCTGACCTCGTCGGCAGAGGGAGGCCTGCTGTTGTTGTTGACGCACCGACTGCTGCTTCATTTGGTCCAAAAAAAGTCAAAAGAATCTAATTCCATTCCTACGCTCAGCCTTTCGTTCATAACCGTTTGGGGTGGGGGGGGGGGGGGGGGGGATTTTTCTCCCCACGTTGTCGTAGTCACCTTATAAGCCGGAATAATCATTGGTTAGGGTTGCATCATGACATCATTGATTAGGGTTGCATCATGACATCATTGATTAGGGTTGCATCATGACATCATTGATTAGGGTTGCCTCATGACATCATTGATTAGGGTTGCCTCATGACAGAGAAGGGAGGAAATCGTTCTTGTATAATTTGTACAGCTTCGTTAGTGAATGAAAATGTATCACAGTGTACTTCAGTGGATCTTGCGTTGATACTGAAGGAATAGCTGAGAATAAGCTTGCCTACTTTATCCCCTAACCACCGACGGTTTCCTACCAGCATTTAGCAGACGTAGAACGGTGTATATTGTAGTTCAACAACGGCGTACGTTGTAGTTCAACCACGGCGTACGTTGTAGTTCAACCACGGCGTACGTTGTAGTTCAACCACGGCGTACGTTGTAGTTCAACCACGGCGTACGTTGTAGTTCAACCACGGCGTACGTTGTAGTTCAACCACGGCGTACGTTGTAGTTCAACCACGGCGTACGTTGTAGTTCAACCACGGCGTACGTTGTAGTTCAACCACGGCGTACGTTGTAGTTCAACCACGGCGTACGTTGTAGTTCAACCACTGCGTATATTGTAGTTTTACTCACATTTGAATGTTTGTTCTGTCAGATTCACTACTTCTTTATTGATTGCTGTCCTCTTCCTTCCCGATGAAATATAACAGTAGTTATTAACATTTTAATTGCTGCATTATTGCCTTTTACAATGCTGTGTTTTGGATGTAATTAATATGTATTTTTTATTTATATGTAATAATAAATTGGATCAAGGGTCAAACATTTGCAACTGTACTGTATCCTATAGAATTGTATATTCAATAATACAACGTTGACCTTGTGAAATCGGACAGGTCTAGAGCCGCCACCCAATTGAAAAGGTAAAAAGCACAACTCCAGCAAGTAAACTAATGGAACGTGTGTACAGGCTGCTTACAGGAAACCAAACGCTCCATTCAAGCTGCGTCTCTCTCTGCGTCCAACGAAACATCCATGTTAGAGATGTCCTTTTTTGGCTCATGAAAACCAAAAACATTCTCCAGAGATGACTCTGATTTGGCAAAATGTTCATGTAATTGTTATAGCAGCAGATATTAGACACTGAAATGTGATGATGCTCTTCAAAAATGTAATAAAATTTACAAATGGCCCATGAAACCCTTGTTTTGCTTTGCTGTTGATCGACAGCCCCCCACTCCCCGTGTTGCCAGTTCTCTAAAAACGTCTCCGGATCTGACTTCACTTAGGCTATGAAGTTCACAACCATTGCAACGTGTGCGCATAGCACTGGATCCAGTGGGATCTGCAGAAATGTGTTTAAACTAACACCCAGACAATAGAGACAGCCAGACTGTTCCAGCAGGTGGAAGTCCCCATCACCATAAATGAATGTGTAAATGAATAAGTGAATTACCCTACACCTACTCTCAGCGATGAGTAGGACTCGGGTGTAGAGGAGAAAGACGTCAAGCCAAGTCAACTTTATTTGTATAGCACATGGCATACGTAACACAATATACGAGCCCTAAAAAAATATAAGTTTGAAGACATTTTAGATTTTTCTCCAACAAGAAAATATAGCTTTGACTAGGCCTACACATTATGTACAAAACAATATTAATTATACAACAAGAACATTCATTATAATGCATACATTAATATACATTTATAGATTTATGTTTTCAATTCAGTGGTTAGAAAAGGTGATGCTCTTATTGTTATTCAAACGAGGCGAGATGAAATTGTAGGCCGTTTTATAACGTGTGGATAAGTCGGTCCGTTAATATAATGCTTTGTTAACGGAATCCAACGGGCTTTATGTGTACAGTTTGATTGGTTTAATTAAAAGCATTTTACTCGCAGAGCTTGATGAAAAACCAATGAAAACATCCAGGGTAAAAGCAAGGAAATCCAAAGAAAATAAGAAGCAGAATATACTGCGGTGACCAGTCAGCATGCTGCGTGGAGGAGATCTACCACCACCAACAGCGCTTCACTTACGCGCTGTTGCGAGACCTTAAAAAGCTGCCCACCGCAGGAATATTGTGTATGAATATATTATGTATTCATGAATCAAGTCTTTGTAAAATGTCAACGCGTTCTCTGAACAAATGCGCATGCGTTGTCCCCTCAATTCCGCTACCTTCCAGCCACTCTTAACTGAGTCCTTTTGAACACTCCTCACTTTCATCTCGGAGTTATGGGCGATTTTAGGACGCAGGAATATTGATCATTCGCTTTTACTCCTCAAATTGGAGAAGAACCAAAATGACGTGTCTCAGAATGTTTGGCCACGTGTGTGTGTGTGTGTGTGTGTGCGTGTGTGTATGCGCGCGCGTGTGTGTGCGTGCGTGCGTGCCTGTGTGTGTGCGTGCGTGTGTGTGTGCGTGTGTGTGTGCGTGTGTGTGTGTGTGTGTGTGTGTGTGTGTGTGTGTGTGTGTGTGTGTGTGTGTGTGTGTGTGTGCGTGTCTGTGCGTGGAGGCGCTTGTAACTTCAGTGGGCGTAAATGCTGTGGGGTCCGTTTCAGCTGACATGACGAATTATGCGAGTGTAACACGTACAACCTGTAACATAATTAGTCCAGTCGTATCTTTTAGTTACAAAGATAACATAAAACAATACACAACCTTACCTCCACATTATGGAGACAGCAGTACCCCTGTTACCCACAGCCCTCGTAGTGCCGGGAGCTGGAAACCACAAGCCAGGTGACGCTGTTTTAACGGGTAATTCTCCCTATTCGGTTTACTGTGAAAAGACACTGTGGCTGTACAGTGGAACGATGACACCTTCAAGGTCACAGTTCCCCTGAGGTGTTCTGCTCACTGCCCACTGAAAGTTCAACAATGATCATCTCGTCTGACACTGTCTCCTTGTCAGTAATTGGTTAAATAATGTAAGATGTCTAGACATACCTATTTATGTTAGTGTGTCGCTGTGTGTGTCTTGCAGAACGACACGAGACACCTACAAGTCTTGGAGTCTCCAGTGGAAAACTTTCTTCTTCTTTTTTTTTTTAAAGCAATACAAATAAAACATGTATTGCAAAAAGTTAATAATACACCTTAGCTTGATGAAATTGAGCTGCAAAACCTTGCAACCGTGTACTTGTACTGGTGAGCATTCTTGGCCAGGTCGCTTCTGAAACTAGATTTTAATCTCAAGGGACTTCCTGGTTAAATAAAGGTTATATCAAATAAATAAATAAAAAGACTAATGTCGGGCTTCAAACTGGTGACAGGCTGGGAACCAGCGGGACAACTGAGGACCAAAGACAGACATCAAGAGGGTTTCTGCTCGATAATCAATGGAACCATCAGGAAATGATGTCTTGCAGAGGAGGGACCGAGAAGACAGAGAAGGAAGCCGACCTGTCCTTTCCTCACCACAGCACCAAACACAAGTCACTTCAGCGCTCAGGCGGCTGGCTCACTGCTCTCCCCACACAGGACTGCTGGAGTCACTTGTTCAGACCGGTGAGTCTCACTTTAAGACACCTCTGTCTATAACGCTCCACACGTTCACACACCGGCAGTGCTCACACCGCTCTCCAGCTCTGCCTCTTCTTTGCTCTTTGCGATTGTGTTTGTCGACGGTGCGTCTGCAGGGGTCGGACCCCAGGTACAGACCCCTGGGGCAGCCCGCGTGATGTTAAGTGATGTGTTATAATGGAGGTGATGCCCTCGGGTTGCCCCTTGCCACCTGCAGATGCGCTCACACACCAGGTCTTCACTGCCGACCGCACTTAGCTACGTGCTCATGGGATGTCTCGCACCACTGCCACGGAAACCATTAAAGGACACCTCTTAATTTACTCAGAGACGTTGACGACCAATCACCAGTTTGCACGTTTCAAAGTAATAGAAGTTTGACCCTTGACTTCCTTACGGGTTTCTTCTGAGAGAACTGACTGAAACTGCGTTGAAATTTGGTAGGAAATGTAGATTCATGTGTGATAAAGTCTGTTGCTGCTTTGAGTAATCAGTGAAAGCACGACACAGAAATGGAGTCCCAGAGTAATGTGGATGCTGAGCACAGAGTCCTGCAATCAAAGCGTTGTTTGTTCAATTTCCTATTGTCCTCCATTGTTGGTGAACAACTGCTCAACATAACATCACCACAGGACAGGCGTCCACTGTGGGGTGACTAATGTATATTTATTATATTATTATAATAATGAATAACATTATTGTTATTATATTAGTCGAAATGTCGATCGATCAGATGGTTCTTCAGTATTTAAAGGAATATTTCAAATGTAACAAGGTAGCTTCCGGCTCTTTCCTTCCTTCATTTAGTTTCTTTTGAGTTTTAATTTACATTCTACACACAAAGCAAATTCCATTTCACCCAAATTGACTTTCAGTGAGCAGAGAATTATCGAAGAAGATCAAATTTTGAAATAATTGCACCATTGTATTTGATCAATTAAAGTGAGAAATACGGGACCTTTTATTTACTTGAGATGGCCACTGTTAAATCAATTTACAATCATAAATTTCATTGCAAATAAGTGAATGAGCACTTCATACAAATTGTAAAATTAGAAAATATCGTCCAATTTCTTTATAAATATATATATATATTTATTTATTTATTTATTCTCTCTTCACACTTCTTGCACTTTCTATTAACCCGTTTATTGTGACAATTTATTGCATTAAACGTGATCTGATGACTTGCAAGTGAAGCTCAGTTTAAGCATAATTACTTCTGATATTGGATAGCGACAAATTGATAAAAAACAAAACAGTGTTTCACAATTACGGGTTGTTAGCTATTTATCTTACCAGAATTGCACTCATGTTGTTGATTTGGTTCTAGTGTGAAGTGAGTACAGTCATTAGTCATGGTTTCATATACAGTCAAGTGGCTGTGGCTGCAGAATGTGTTTCATAGAGCAGCATATCAAAGCTTCGGGGCATCACTTCAGCGCCGACACACAGCGTTACAAGGAAAGCCGCGTTGATGAATGCTTTCCACAGAACTAAAAAACGTTAAAAAAAAAAAGTGTGTTAAAAAAGGTGTGTTATTCACACACAAAGGTGTGTTAGTCACACACACGCATTGAAAGAAAGAAATGATTAGGTATATATGTATCACATATGTCACACATACAGTATGTCTGTGTATCAACATAGACATATATTTATCTTACACCTGCAAGAAATAACAATTATAACTGAGTTTTCTATCGTCCTGACAATAAGAGGAAACACACCAAGCAAAAGCATAGTGAGGTACAAACAAAATATTCTGCCTTTTATTCAATATTTGGTTTCCCTTTTGACACTCGAGTACAGTTAATGTCTTTGAAAAACAATTCCTCCACACTGATCACACACTAAGAGTCCACCATTATGGAAAACGGCACAGGACGTTCCTCTGCATAAGGGCATTGATACCAATGATCTCAAATAAGTATCCGCCGATATCAAAACTACCGTGTTTATCAAAAGTTCTTGAATCCTTGGAAAACTCAAAGCCCCGTGCCTTTCTGGAGTAGAGCAGTGTTCTCCTCAGCGGTCAGGCTCCAGACCTGGACCTATACTAGGAGTTATCTGGACCCTTTATTGACTTGTCCAAAGCTTTGACACCTTTGATCAGAGTATTCTGTTGAATACGTTATTTGCCTTACTTACTTGGGTTTTGATGTCCCTGCTTATAACTGGTTTTATTCATCTCTTACTGGTAGAACTTAAAGTGTTAACGCCGATGGTGTTAAATCAACTCCTCTTAATGTACACGTAGGTGTGGCACACAGATCCATTACTGTTTACCATTTACATACATAAAATCAATTTTTCATTCCATTACTGTAATATTCATATTTACATGGACAATATCAATTTATGTGTGTGACTTTCAAATGTTACTTGCTAATAATCTTGATGTTTAGGTACTTTTCCCAGGGCTCTGTTGCAACAGAGATTTTGATCTCAACGAGACTTCCTGATCAAATAAAAAGTTAAATAAAAAAGCAAAAGTGATTCACCGTAGAATATATTATGATCTTCATCATATCGTGATTTTCATCTGAAGTATATGAGTACTTTGTTCCCACCATTGTCAGTATCCCATTAAGATCCCAGTTCCGTCTCTTCGGTACCCTTCTTCTTGGCCGGGACGTCTCCCCATCGCCCCACCTCCAGAGATGATCCGGATGGAGCACCCACACCCCTCCCCGCTCCTGGAGCAGGCCGACGCCCTGCGCCACGCTGGCTCTCTGTGTGACGTGGTGTTCTCGCTAGAAGGTCAGACCTTTGGGGCCCACCGCCTGGTGTTGGCCTGCACCAGCCCCACGTTGGCCCCTCGGCTCCTGCGGGAGGCCCCGGACAGGCCGCTCCGCTGCACGCTGGACCTCTGCTCCCCCCGCACCTTCCAGCAGGTGCTGGACTATAGCTACGGCCAGGCCCTGGCTGTGCCCCTGGGGGACCTGGGCCCCCTGCGGACCGCCGCGGGGCTCCTGGGGATGAGGCCCCTGGAGGAGCAGTGCCGGAGGCTCCTGGGGAGCCTGGACCACAGATCCACGGAAACGAGACGAGCCACGGAGGAAGCGGAGGAGTCGAGGGCGGAGTCGAGGGCGGAGTCGAGGGCGGCGTCGAGGGCGGCGGCCGACCGACGGCTGGTGGGATCGCCGGTCCGAGAGGAGACGGCACAAAGGAATTCGTCTCCTGAGGGTGAGACGGAGAAGGAGGAGGAGGAGACCAGCTGCCCCCCCACATCACCTCCACCTCCCTCTGATACACCTCAAGGCCAAACCAGTGTGGCTCCGTATAAAAAGCGGGTGCTCACGTCATCCATGCTGGCAGCACCCTACGCCAGAGACAGCGTTATCAGAGCCTTGTCTCCTTGTTCCCCTTGGGCCTCCGTCAACAACTGGCACCATGTGACCCTGAGGCTGATGGCTCAGCGCTACCAAGACCTGGTGGCCGTGCACTCCCTCCAACACCCGTTCCCCCAGGGGCTTCACACCGGGCCCCCGGCCCCCAGAGCCCCCGCCCTCGACCCGGCGGACCTCGCTCATGTTCAGTCCCAACACCCCCGTGATCTGGAGGACATGGTTGGACAAGACCTGAAAACCATGGGTGCTGCGACTGACGGCAGTGAATCACGGTGAATAGATGTTATGATATTATGATAGTATGGTTTGGATGATTCAGTTGTGAGAGGAAGATGTGACTCGCTGGCCATCTAGCCAACTGACAACAGCTAACAACTTTCATTGCACGTTTTACCACATTGACTATTTAACAAAAAAAAAAAATAATTAACAAGCAGCAGTAAAGTAATCCTGTAAGACGTTTTTGTATTTAAATATATTTTGTCCCCGACGTGATTATAAAGTTGTAATGTTTTTCGTTAACCAATCACGGTTCACTCTCACGTCTGCCCCCCATTCTCTTTCATCTCCGAACCGAGATGACAATTTGATCATTCGATCAGATTAGATCATTATTGTCTCACGAGTTCATATAAAAGATATTATTATATTCTTGTTAAATTCATGTTTTTCTCCAGACAGTCTACGGTAATAACATTTAAAGGGAAGTCCCCTTATCTTATCCCTTCCATTGAAAACATCAGAAGTCAAAACACTCCTACTGCAGTGTTTCACTACTGAGGGGCTAACCAGGCTGCGTCAGATCAGTATGAACACAGACAGATCCCACGACCCACACATTTACAACGAAGCCAAATGTTTTTCTCAGTCAAAATGAGGCCGAATTCTACTGCCTCTAGTGACATCCTGCTTGTGTGTGTAAGCTGCCTGAGCCGCGCACAGAGAGACCTATAAATACTCTGTGGCGAAGGACACAGAGGAAGGAGAGAGTGATAAGAGATGAACATGTAGGCCTATGCTCACACTGGTTGTTTCTGCCTCTCAAAACAACAGATCCAAATATTGAGCCTAAAATGCTGTGCTTTTCCCCCACAGGTACTTAAAAAGAACGCCCAGCGCTCAGCAAGTCCTTGTAAACCCCCATCATGCATCCAGGCTGACGGAGAAGTGTTCCCCGTCCTCAGGTAACAGCAGCACCACCTGGAACAGCACCACCACCCTGAATGCACTGGTCAGACACCAGCCTCAGAGTTACTCTGAATTGTGAAATAAGCAGTCATGTGGAAAACAATCCCAAAGCTGTGTTTTTATGCGTGTAGACTTTCAATTTGACAAGAAAGGATGATTTCTGGGTGAACCTTATCTGCTGTTTCTAGCTCAGCAACGCAAAGGAAACAGCTAATGAGAGCTGTGGTTAGAGGAGCAAAGTGCAGGTTGAGCAGCACTGTGGTTACTATCGATACAGGCATAGTACAGTATGTACTGCAATACACAGTGGTTAGGCACAACCCAGAAAGAGGGCGAATCAACGATACTAATGTTACTTTAATAGGCAGTGGTAAAACCTGAACCGTGTGTGTGTGTGTGTGTGTGTGTGTGTGTTGATGTGTGTGTGGATGTGTGTGTGTGTGTACAAAATGAGTCTTAGCGACTCAATGATATCTAGAACTGGTCCAGGAGACTCAGTATTCCGTTGAATGAGTGTGATCTCACTCTTGGGTTCACACCTTTTTAAAATGACGTTTCCTCTCTGATATCAAGTCCTGTACACAGGATGTACAATCTTTAATGTTGACTTCAATTTGAATCCCTCAAATTACCACATATACCTTCAAAGCAATGCATGTTCAGCGCGTGTGTTGTGTTCTTAGTGTACAGCCATGATTACATTCAGTATGATCTACCTTCAATCATAAGCTGTGTCCCAACATGCCGGTCTATAAAATCCCAAAACCGGGCCGGTTCAGAGCCAGGGAGATCGGGGCAAGCAAGTAATTAAAAACACAAGCCAGTAATTAAGCAAGTCATGACAAAAGTTAGTGAAGTTAGTCATGACTTAGTTATCAAGCAAGTCAAGTTGAATGACTTGTTTAATAACTGGCTTGTGTTTTTAAGTTTGGCTCTTCAACAAGCAAACATTTGTACACTCGCAATCTTTACAATGTCAACACCAAAACGTTGTGCTAAGAAAATCCATCCTCAAGCCTTGACCTAATCATACCTCTACAAAACTGTGAAGTGTTTCAGAAACACACATCTAAAAAAGAAAAGCTTTTGCATTTTTCAAATGATCTCACCTTATGTTCACACCATTTTAAAAGGAGTGAAGGGTGATTACATCGCGATGCTCGCTGAACTTATTTTCCATATATTTCACAATGTATCTTATTATGATAGATAACATTAATGTATCTTATTTAGAACAATTACTTTTTAATGTATCTTATTTAGATAGCTGTAACTTTATGAATGTGTCTTATTTAGATAGATAACCTTTATAAATATATCTTATTTAGATATTTTATTCTAAATAAGATTTTATTTCTTCTTCTTTTGTCCTGGATGTGAAGATAATCTTTCTGGAAGATATGCGACAGTGTTGGGCTAATCAGTACACAAATAGTCAAAGCGGTGCCTTCACCTATTAAGCTTGTATATATATATATATATATTAAATAAAATAAAATATTTTAGCCGATAAGGAAATCATTTTTAAGAACAACTCTTGCTTGAACTGGAATGAATTGATTTAATTAGAGGCAATCAATTGAGATTAAAAAAAACTGAAAATAATCAAATGCAGTTCAATAGACTACATGAATGAAACATATAAGGGGATCCACGAAAACCAACTAATATGGGCCCGTATAAATAAAGAAGCCGTTAGCGTCCTCAAGAGGGAGAGAAGGGGACGGCAAGCAAAGATGACGTGCGTTCCACACTGTTGCCGTTAGCTGTGTTAGCTGTTGGAACGCAGGACCGCTCGTGAGGAGAGACGTTCACATTTGCCAACCGAGTCTTTAATACGAGGGTTTCATATATAGTAGGATTGAATATGAATGCATAAGCGACTCATTGAAATCGGATGAGAATTGTTACAGGGCTTTTTATCCAGGAAAACGGCACTATTATGGAAGTATTTACTGGACTTTATTATGCGTAACGTTAACCCACGGAAGACGATTCACGTTCCGCACGTTCATCCACCGACATGTGGTAGTTGTTCCTCGTAAAATGACATCCGCACGGGTATTTCACGATCCACAAATATTTATATTGTGTCTTATTTATTTATTTAAATGCATTTATCTATCCACAAATATTTATATTTGTGGATAAATACATTTATTTAAATAACTAAATATTTTATATATATATTACTTTTTTACACACGAACTTGTCCATTCGCGTAAGTGGATCTGGTCGAGTTTTGTCCAACGTGTTCCGCAGCTGATGTGTAAAATCTGGGTCTTGTAGTCCAGTCTGGGTCTTGTAGTCCAGTTGACTTTACATGACGTGTATTTAACCGGCCTTTTGTCCATAGCGAATTACAATAAGTGCGTTCAACCATGAAGATGCAACCCAAAAAGTTCAAGAATCATGTAGATAGCAGTCCTAAAATAAGCAAACGTCCACATAGACCCAGTGAACCCATAACCACTTGTCTTTTGTTTGAGACGTGGTCATTTGTCTTAGATGATCGTCAACATAGAAACCTGTGCCATTTTGCTATGAAAACACTGCCATACTGAAATAACTCCCCAATTTAGAGAAAAAAGGGGTACAATCCTATGTTTTTGCCATTCTCCCCAAAACACCACGTGAACGTTCCGCTCCGCTGCGAACGCAGGTGGCGTTCTTTCCGTGACGTCAGATTACCTTTTCCGAGGTAGTCTGACGTCACGACCGAGGGGCACCGGCGGCACGGTTTGTTACACTTACTGTATAACGCCACTGTGTGTGTGTGTGTGTGTGTGCGTGTGCGTGTGCGTGTGGACGGTGAAGCTCCGTCTGAGCAGCGGTTTATTTAATACCGGCGTCCGAGGGTTAGGCTTCCCGGACACCTATAGCATAACGCTACAGTGTGTGGTTTTTAAACCTCAGTGTTCAATTCCATCTGAAACAGTGGGCTCACTGGCTCTTTAAGTTATACATTATAGAAACAAGAGATAGATCATTCAACACTACAATAAGGGTACATTAATGAACCATTCATTAACATAAGTTAATGCAGTATTAAGCATTATTATATAGCATTCGCATAAGGGTTAGGGTTGGCAAGTTAGTATTAACCCTAACCCTATTAAATAATGTATCAATTAATACCTTATTTGACAGGAACACCATTACCTTAGTTAACATGAACACCATAAGCAAAGGATTATTAGACCGTTTTCTAACTGTTAATTTGTAAATGCTTATGACTGCATTAACCAATGTTGACTAATGGGTCATTGGTGTACCCTTATTGTAAAGGCAACATATCTTTCACATTAACTATAACTGTAGGGCTGCTTTTACCTCTTTATATTCCAAGACCAATAGCAACATAACAAATAAACCGACAAAGCAGGAAATGAACCCCAACGAGTTGCCCCCTTATTGGTGGATACTGAACGACAGGGCCGAGGCGACGCCCAGCCTGCGTCACAGTTCCGCCTGACCTCCATGTTGTTGTCCTCAGGTGAAGCCTACCATCGCTATGTGACCAGTGGTAAAGGTGGAGGTTTGAATCCTCCCCAGCAGCCTGCTGGACCCAAGCCCTACCAGTGTCTACGGTGTCCCAAGAGGTTCAGTCTCAAGCACCAGCTAGAGACGCACCACAGAGTTCACACAGGTGCGAACTGAAATGCTGAGGGCATTTCAATAAGTAGGAAATCGAACACGGACTCCGTCTGACTTTGTCGCCTTCCCAAATGAACAGCCCAGAACTGCACTGTGTGATCATGCAGTTCATATTCCTAATCATGAGTGTGAGAAAGTGTGTGTGTATCTAAGTGTTCACCTGTCTGAGAGTAATCGTGTGTGCGTTTTGTGTGTGTTTTGAATGTGTGTTTGTGTGTATATGTGTGTGTGTTTTCGGTGTGTGTGTGTGTGTGTGTGATATGTGTGTATATGTGTTTTCTGTGTGTGTGTATATGTTTTCTGTGTGTGTATGTGTCTTTTGCATGTGTTTTGTGTGTGTGTGTGTGTGTGTGTGTGTGTGTGTGTGTGTGTGTGTGTGTGTATATATATATATATATATATATAGATAGATATGTGTGTGCGTGCGTGTGTACGCGCACGTGTGTGTGGTGTGTGTACGCGCGCGCGCGCGGTGTTGTGTACAGCAGCTAACCCGTCTGTCCTCGGCAGGTGAGAAACCGTTCGAGTGCCGTCTGTGCGGCCAACGCTCGCGGGACTACTCCGCCATGATCAAGCACCTGCGGACCCACGGCGGGGCTGGCCCCTACCAGTGCACCGCGTGCCGGGACTTCTGCAGCAGCCTGGTGGCCATGCAGAAGCACGTGGAGCGCCACGCCGCCCAGGACTTCCCCCCCGACTGGACCATCAGGCGTACCTACCTGTACACCTCCCATGTTTGAGGGGGGAGGGGGGGGGGGGGGGGGTTCTATAGCACCATTCAAGTGCTTTATAAAGGGGGACGAATCATGTAAAAACATTCAAAAACGACAATCGTTAGAAGAGAGTAAAACAAGAAAAGGAGAAATGTAAAATGCAATAAATGAAATATATATATATTACAGGCTGCGGCCAACAAATGTTTTGAGCCCGGATTGAATGACTGTTGTGTTGTTGTGCTATGTGTGATGCTATATGCTATCATTCACATCAGATGATGGCAGTTATTTTTTAAGTGATTTATTTTTATGATTGACATTAAAAAGTGTATGTTTATTTTATATAAATGATTTGGCAAATACAAAAAAAATGACTAACTGTACAATCTAAACCATTCATTTAGATTACTTTACTATTTGACATGAAATGCTTACTGCACTGGGTCTAAAGGGAAGGTATTTAGGACTATCAGTTCATCAGCTATGCATCCGTTTGTGGTTAGTTAGCTAATATATGATTGGTTGCCAGCAAAGGATGTGGACATGGGTGCTTATTATTAAACACGTTTGTTTTACTGGTTAATTTGTTAAATCAACACAACCACGTTATGTCTAAAAGATTCCCAAAGAAGGGAATGAATTGTATCCTATCTTTAATAAATACAATTGATAACCTTGATGCTTATACTGTTTGATGTGTGGACAAGTAGACTCCAATGTCTCACACACACACACACACACACACACACACACACACACACACACACACACACACACACACACACACACACACACACACACACACACACACACACACACAAATAATTGTTTCTACCAAAACAGGCCAGACTTATAGAGTGAAGAAAATATAGGTACACTACAGACTAACAAATAGTTATAATTATACAAGTATTACTATAAGATTAGCCTATTTACTATATAATGCTAATTGGCTTATTAGGCAACAACATGGCTAACTTTAGCCAATTATCATCAAACTTAGTGTATGGAAAGGCACGTGGTTCAAGAGGAATCAATCCAAAGACCGTCTTAATCAGACCCTAGCTATAGCTTTAATACAGCTTTATCCTACTGAATGTCATCAGATTTGGGGCTTATGTTGCGTGCCCTCATAGCCTGAAAATATCAAACAGGGCAATTGTTTTTGTCTATTACAATTTCCAAGTGTAATTTTCTCAAAACAACTCGTTTTACAATCAACCTTTTCACCACTTCTTTCTCTAACTTATATTGCTCCCAAAAAAGGGGGGCAGGCCAGCTGAGGAAGAGCCTTCGGCACAACGAAATGTGCCGAGTGCTCATCATACCGCAGAGCTGAGCGCAAAAGAATGGCTTACTCTGAGAAGTGCTCCGATCTGCAAACGTATTGGGATAGAAATGTGGCGAAATGTGTATCGTGTGACATGAAATGGATAAAACCAGGTACCAATGACGTGTATGCTGGGCTTTCAGGACTATTGAGTTTTATTTTATTTTTTCAACTTCACAACTTCGTCTCATCCAACAGGATCCGAGTTCACCCCGAACTGTGGCTACGTGGACGACGGCGGACGGCGAGAATCCCGTACACGGAGATGTGCGGAGAACTCGTACAACGACGGGCGACAGGGAACATGTACAGCGTGTACGTCTTGTCGATTTGAAATGCGCCCCTGCAATACAACTGCCGACACGCAGTGCTGCCACGACGGGTAAGTCTGGAGTGGCGCTTTCTTCTCGCTTGGCACCGTGCCCCGTTCTAATGACGGGACTGAACTGTTCGGCCTTGTCGGTAGACCCACATCTTTTGAAAAGTCTCCCTCACGTATCCACCAAACGTGAACAACACAGCTCTCCTGTAATAGATCCACTATTTCTATTAACATTTTAACCAACTTTATGGACCAAACAAAGACTTTGAAAGGAGGCCAAATTTGGCTTGGTGTGTGGATTGAGATGTTGTTTAAAATCATATTTATTGATTTATATGAAATGGTGAATACCTTTATGGACAAAATTAAGTTTGTGGAAGAAGGCCAGATATTAATATTAATAAACACTTTTCTTGATAATTAAAGTACTTACCGAGTTCCCCAATGAGCACTTCCACTCTTGCGCCAAATGTATATATATAATTATTCGTAATTATTTTACTATTATTCGTATTTGATCTCATTATAAAGGTTTTATTTGTGATGTGTGTGTTTATTACTCCGTTATGTCCGCCATTTGGCAGTCTGGCATGTGTAAACACAAAGGGCGCCTGCATGGTTACCGTTTCCAATGCGGAGCAGAATTCGTTTCGATGTCTTTCTTACTTAAAAAAAATATATATAAAGAGGGGGAAAAATAAGTAAAACGGAATTACGAAAATTGGAGCAACTGAGGAATTCACCCAGTTCCAGGTAGTTTCCCAGTTGTCGAAACAAATGATTTATTTTTTAAATGAACAATAAACTATGAGGGTGGGAGGGGGAGCCTGGGCCAACTTAACAAACAAAACAGGACCATAAATCAAAATAGCTTGAAATGAACAACAGGCAAGCCTAGCTCCCAAGCTCAAGAGAAAAATAAACCAAACCCCTACCAGCTTCTAACAGAACAGGCCACATCTTTAATTAAACTTAAAAAAAAAAGGCAGAATCTGGCTAACCAAATAAGTCACAGTGGAAACAACCCACTTCCAGACATATGCTTGTCTCATCATGGAGGAGGGACAGGAAGACCAGTGGGTTGTAATTTGTGTGCATCCCACAGGCTGGATCCCACGTAGCAAAGCAAGAGTCTCCTTCTCAATAGCAGAATACTTCAGTCAGTGTTTATCCAATCAAGTAGTCCAGGTAAGCATTGCAGTTGGGGCCATCTGCTAATACTGTATTGACTTAACATTTGGAAGGTACCTGGTGCACTGCTCATCCTGAAGGACACTGTACTACAGGACGTTATCATGGGTAACAATCATGGGTAACATGGGTGTAGAGGTTTCTGCAGCACTGCTTGTAAGAGGAACTGGCCGTCATCCTTTCAGCAAATCTACTTTTGTAACAAAGGTTATCTATACTAACCTCCATGCATGGCAAGGGGGATTCATCTAGGACTGCAAAAGCTTTTACTTTACGCTAGTCTGTGCATAATGTGGCAGTGGCATTTGTTTTGAGAGCTAGAAAGCAAGGGGAGCAAATGAAGTCGGATAAACCTGAATTAAGTCATCCTCATCCTCTTGTTGTTGTTCTAGGAAATGGGACAAGAAACGTGTCAGCTTGACAAAATCTCTGAGTTTGGTAATCGACCCCACTGTTGAACTGTGCTACGCAACTCCAAGCCGTCCTCCTCCCTCTCATCAACCCTCTCAGCAGGCAGGGACCATCGCAGTCAGTGCAGCGAGAGAGATAGCGGTCCCTGCCATGTCATCGAACTGAGGGTGGACTCTGGAGTACATTGAATTGACATTTCATGTATACGTGTGTTACTTGAAATGATATCAAATGGGACACGTTTCATGCAGTCCAAGCATATCAATATTAGAATTGTCATTTGAATCAGTGTACACATTTTTGTGTGGATCAATAGTAAGATTCCTTTCACCTGAAAAGGTATCATGGATGTATGTCATGAATACTTATCTGAAACACAAAACAAAACCAGACCAAAGGGCTGGTAGAGGTCCTGACGTCAACCCGATAAATCCCATTTGGGATGAATTAGAGCGGAGACTGCGAGCCAGGCTCTCGTCCAACATCTGTGCCTGACCTCAGAAATGCGCTTCAAGAATTCAAAAAATCTCATAAACCCACCCCTAAACCTTGTGGAAAGCCTTCCCAGAAGAGTTTAAGTTGTTATAGCTGCAAAGGGTGGGCAGACTCCATATTGGTGATTGGTAGTTATATAAATGACTTTCATCCCATCAGAAACAAAAAACAATGACATTATAAGGAAAGTGTAAGGTGTGATTTGGGACCCTGCAAGCGTTTCTGCCTGCAGTGGCGCTGAACGGTGGTCCATAGGCCCCGACACTGGTGGTCCTTGGCCCCCACACTGGTGGTCCTTGGCCCCCACACTGGTGGTCCTTGGCCCCCACACTGGTGGTCCTTGGCCCTGCTCAGCATCCACAGCTGCTGGCTCCTCCTCCTCTGGTGGGCCTGCCGACTGCACTCCGAGGTTAACAGTCTGCTTCTCCTTGGAGGATGACTTCCACCTCCTCAGCTTGGGCCCTGGCATCATCTAAAGTGGTAGGGCAAGCCAGTCTCCCAGCGTGTCAAGGGGCACTGGGCTGAAGGGTCCTCAGAAAGCCCTCCAGTGGCCATCTTGTGTGAGCCCCGGTCGCTAGCTGCAGAACATCAGCGGCCAGGAGCCAGAGTTGTTCTCCTCCGAAGCAGACGCTCAAAACTCGTCAACCAACTCCCATTTTCAAACTTCAGAAACCAGTGTAACAAAAATGGCTCGATAAAGATGGGGAAAATAACTCACTTTGCAACCAACGGTTTGCTCAAACACTTCACATATTCAGTAAAGTGTTGTATCGTCACCTTCGGTGTTGTGTTGTTAGGGGCCGTCTGGTAAAGAGCAAGCAGCATCATTTCAGGATACTGGAATCAAAATGTTGAAGCCAACCGTTGCTTTCTGGGGAACTTGCTGTTCGGATTTGTGCACATAACCAAATTAGAGTGAAACATAACCTTTTACTTCAGATCCTCCATATGGCACATATTTGTTGGTTCTCCGTTCTATGTTCGATGTTAAATACATTGTGGTTAAATAAGCTTTTTCTCTTTAATCCCATTCAGAAAAGACTGCCAAGGGATTAGTATGATAAAAGAGATGGTAATTACTTTTTTCATTACTCTCTTTTGCTTCCTTTGGTTTTAAGCTTGAGACACATTCAGACTTTTCGTTATACTACGCGTCACCAACCGACGACGGAGGGTTTGTGATCGCACATTCCACACAGTGGAAAACCAGTGAAACACCAGTGGAAAAACTGTTGCACAAATGTAGAACAATTTCAGTATATTCAAATATACAGGAATATAGACCTGCACAATACAAAGTATTTGAAATCCGGTGTCCATAGCTGTGTTCAAACTAATGCTTGAATTATGTTTTGTTTGACTTTCAGGAATCCAATGGAGGTCTCCAACTGCCGATTAATGGGCTATGCAAGTCGTTTCCTACGTTCCCAGCTGATAATTACCAGCACAACTTTGCATTTATTGATGTATTTGTTTTATTTGTTTATTTGTTCTTTATTTCAGGGATTGCTAGCATTATCATCTTGGCTTGCGTCGTGGTTGGTGCATTATCTTACTTCATCTACAAAAGGAAGAAAAAATCCTTAAAAGGTAGGCCAATACAAGCTGCACTCTGTTATTTTTGTACAAGGGGGCTTGTACAAAAATGTTATATGCATGTGACCTATGCAGTCCTCAATTATATTGATCTGAAATGGAATAACTTTACCAGCACAGTACGGTGAGGGGGTGATGAAAACAAGCCATAGAGGTTTACAGGAAAGGGTTTAGAACTGAAGATAGGACCATCTGCCCTTTGACCCTGTCTTTTTACCGAGCGCTACCCTAACCCCAGAGCCGAGGCAGGTGAAGCACATTAACGCCGATGTAATCTTGAGCTAATGTTCCCTCCTCCGTATTGTCTACACGTGTCATGTGGCTAGGGCTAATGGCAGATGGAAACGGTAATTTGCCTATTTTGAGTCAACGTCGTGGTGAGGAATGGAAGGTCGTTCTGAGTAAGTCCTAAAGACCGCTTCCGCCACCATAGCGCAACGCTCCAGCTACCCGCGCTTGCGTCAAAGCCTCGGGCATACAGAAGACGCGCTACAACCACGAAATGCTGCTTTCTCCGGTTCTGCTGCCAATCATCATCGCTTTTACATGTCGTGATTGATCCAACTCACAAGGGGCCCATGTTGCGCCAAGGTGTTTCTGTCATTTCTCAGGACCCAACTTCTATTTGTGCACTATAGATTAAAAGTGTAGCGAAATATGGGCCCTTTAAGTTGGATGTGAGTTTTTGTGTCGCATATCCGTGTCTTATTAAAGACAACATGAAAAGGCTTTTCAGAGCGCATCTTACCTCCCTAATTTGCAGTATAATATGAATGTACCAAGCCAAAGTGACAACATGTCCCCTTCCTCATGTATAGTCAGCCATATTGGATGTGGGTGTACTCACCGTTTTCAGTTTTCATGTTGACTTTAATGTATGTGCAGTTGCTCTGAACTTACCTCTAGATGCTTGATGTTGAATCTCACTCCACGTTCAATGACATTAATAGCCCCTCTTTCGTATGCACGGTAAACCCGATTCTCAAGGTCCACAAATGCAGGCGGCACCACTGCGGGTGGTCCTGGACGATCTGGACGTCCTGGAGGAGCTAATAATCCTTCTGGACCCGGAAGGCAACAGCGTGAAAGGCACCAGACACCTGGCGTCATACTGCTCCTTCCCCTCCACGTGGATCAACTACGCCTACTCCATGAGGGACAGCAAGAGCCCCTTGAAAACCTTGTTAGAAGGAGTGACGACGAGGAATCCTGACTGGACGGTCGGGCACCTGGCCCGGTTGCTAAGGGTGATGGGGCGCTCCGATGCCATCGTGGTCCTCGACAAACTCAAGCCGGACGTGTATGCTGTCTGAAGGGCCGCACGTGTTCTGGAGCGGTGCAGTGCACAGCAACGTGGGCTCTGGGCACCACGGAGTGAGGGAGCGGGAGTTCTTCCGCAACCTTTAGGCTAAATTGCAGTTAACCTAGCTTCGCGTTGATTCCTATAAACAAATATTGTAATGGCATTACTTAGAAAAGTTTGTAGCCCTTCATTAATATACGTGAAATATAGGTCTGTTATCTTATGAAAACCCCATTCTAATAATTAGTACAATTGTTACTATGTTTTGTCATTATCTTCTCCGTCATCTTTGGGGGTATAAATACCAAACCAGTTGCTTACAATAGGGCGTGTATCAATGCATCTCGCCCCTAACTTTTACATGACCGATATTGTGCTTTTAATTTTTATTGTTATTAAATAGGCGTAGACCGGAAGTAAGGAGGTCGCCAGTTTGCTACCGCTGTGACCACAGGGGGCGCTAAGCTTGGCGTACTCGCTCACTAACCTTGCTAGCATTCGCATGTTAGCATGTCACACGAAAGTCTTGATGCATTGCTGAATGAGCGTGCCATTTTACGGCACTTTTTAAATGTACTCTTTTTTTTTATACTTTTATACTTTTATACATTTTGATATTCAATAAATCACATATGGTACAAATTTGATTTGCTCAATGTTTGTTCAAACATCTTAACATCTTTATTAAGCAAATAACATTATAAATAAAAAAGTGCATAGAAAAATTAAACAGGTTTAGAAATATGTATACAATTATTTACAAACTCAGGGTTTATTTGTACAAGGTAACAAAGACACGTTTAAAGTCCACACATTTTCAAATTTTTATGTCTTTTACACTTTTATACTTTAAAATAACCCTACTATATATTTATATATAATAACATACAGCTTTCTGAACAGATTCTGGGAGCGACGGTCCTGGTGACCAGGTTTAGACTAGGTTTAGACTAGTGCTTTGCATCCTTCATTACACACACGCACACTCACACACACACTCACACTCACACTCACACATACACACGCACATAGGCCAGCTCTGCAGGACAATAAAACCAGGCTACTCTTTCATCTTTTTTTGCAGTATTCCAAAAAGTCCATCTGAACAACTGAGGTAGAATCCTTGAAAGCAGTTGGGAGTGACTCTTGTTATGCGAATGGATGATTGACATGAACATCTGGGCTCCATCCCAGTGATTGGATGTGCAGAAGGAGGGCAGGGGGCATAACACACTGGTTTCTTCTACAGGAGACCCTCTAACGGGCTTGTGAATAGGGGTGTTCAATGTGTGTGTGGCCACTAAGTTTGGCTTGGGAGGGCAAACTGCTCACAAACTTACTCGGTGATTCTAAAGTTGTCGGAATTCTGTCCAGGAAAACTCAATTAAGAAAGAAAAAATTAAATAAATAAAACTATTTTTAAAAGACCTGCTTTAGAATCATCTGTCCATAAATCACAACCAACATCTGACCTGAAGTACGATTCAAGTAAAAAAAAATAAAAAAAATGATGAAGAAATGCAACAACAAAAAAAAAGAACATCAAATCTCACCGAAAATCTCCCAAGATGTGTCTACCTATACAGAACCTACGGT